>CAMZMU010000085.1:107409801-107956342 GCA_947311845.1 Poa pratensis
GCCTCAGCTCCGACTCGCCGTTCCGCCACAGCTCGAAGGGGAACTTGCGGCGGCTCTCCATCGGCGGCGCCGGTCTCGATTTGGGAGCAGCTCGATGTGGGGAATAGGGTTTCAACGCAGCTGCTGTCGATTTTATTACAACACTGCGAAATTGCAAAAAAAAAACCTCCGCCGCCACGTCCACGCCATGCTGTCCGCGCACTCACCACCCACGTGTCGCCTCGCGTAGAGGAAAACGGTATGGACAGCTATACAGTTACCGTAGTGAGTCAGTTATGCGAGTATAGTGATGGTACTGAACGTATTTCGAAACTCGGTGATGCATGTGACACACCGCTGCAAGTTCAGGTACTGTTGATGAATTTTTCTCTTGCAAAGCCTACCAGTCGTGGAACGCTATGCGTAAAGACGTTAACGCTATACCACAGGATGGAGCCGGACGCTCTGACTTTATTAGCGGCGCCGTAACGTTCCTTTCCCCCCACCCCCCCACCTATAGATATCCCTCTTATCCTAGGCCCGCCCCACCCCTCTTCTTCCTCGGCGGTTCCTCACTATTCCTTAGATTGGAAGCCAATGTCAGGAGAAGATGGGATGGCTTCCTCTGCCGTGTCGACGGCGGCGTCCACGGCCCGACGCATGGACAAGAGACCACGAAAAAGACGGAGCCCGGGCAGCCGTATATGAGGAGGTTGCGTCTCGCCCAGAACTTCATTAGTTTTTCCTCATCTCGCCGCAATCACCGGCCCGGGCGCGCTGGATCGGGCAGTGACGCTGGCGTCACGCAAAGACGAGGTGTTCAAGAGCTTGAGGGAGGAGGCGTCTGGCTATCCGCGGATGACCAGCCTGCTTATCGAACTCGAGGGCATCATGTAGGTAAATTCCTCCGGCTCGTGTGGCCACTCGAGTGCAGGAGCGCCTAAGGATTTTGGTTTTTCTTATCATCCCGCTCCTTCTTTCAGGAGGAAGAAGATGCCACGGGGGAATTGAGCAAGGCCGTCATCACGCTCTGTAGCGCCAACATACCTGGGTTCGCGGCCGGGTTTCCAACTCCATTCCCACGGCGTCCTTAAGACCTGCGTGTGCATGCACTCTACCCGGGCAAGAGCTAAGAATCTGACATTCATATGTCGAACAGGGGTATATGAGACATAAAAGGCCCTTGTGACATTGATCAAAAGTCGTAAGGGAGTAGGTTAGTGTGGTCGCCTCCTTTTGTTGTGGCCTAAAAGTGAACCAATTGTGATTCCAGTTGTGTAGAATAGTCTCTTTTCGACAAGAATTTGTATGCTAGCCTGTCGACGAACCAGCTTCAACATGTATCTTTGATGCTATGCAAATCGAATGCGTCCTTTAGCATGTTTATCACCCCATCAAGTTAAAAAGGGGGACAATATAAGCATGAGTATCAGGATTTATATTGATTAATAACCAAGCCTGATCCTCAAGATAAAATGCAGGAGTACCAGGAATGCCTGGTCCTCAAGTATAAATAGGAAAGTAAATTCGCGTCCGTGAAGACTTGAACTTGGGTGTTGGGTTTCCTACAAATAGTTCGCACAAACTTAGTATTGAACGCTAAATAGTCATAGTAGTTTCAACATCTTGACAACTTCAGTAAACGATGTGATTATCTTCAGAAGAGCTTCGAAGAATTCGAATAATAACAACATGGGGGCACTTGAACATTGGGAATATTTATTACATTACGGATATACCAGGAATGGTACAAAAGAGGCTGCAAAAGGATCAGACACTGACATGTCATGTATGTCCATTTTGACACCTCCAACACCAAATCGGTCGAATCTGATAGGAAATGGACCAAAATAAAATTCTGACAGTTGGGAAATTCTATTGTCTAGTTCTAGTCGCCTAAGCTGGTAAGCCCACCACTTGGCGTTGTGCACTGACACTACTCCGATCCTCATTACCCTGAGGGAAATAGCTTTTTGGAGAAAGAAGCTGGCAATTTTAATATTTTCGCTACTACCACGGTAGTCGTCCAAGTTTATTTCTTGCAGGTGGACACAATCGTTTTCCACTGGCAACAGCTTGGACCATCTGGGCTTGAAAATCCTTGTTATTTCGTTGTCGTTCTTGAACTGCAAAGGTAAACACAATATTCAGCGACGGCTCTGTAGTACCATGTTACCTCCCTTAAATTCGGTATAATACAAGTTTTACCTGGATGTAAAGCTTCTCGGTACAGGGACAGCATCGAAGAAATCGAATAACATTATCAAGAATAGGTCCGATAGAGTGTAGTGACAACACCTTCACTGCACGGAGTGCCGGCGTCACAAACAGAGGACACATTTGCTGGTGGAACAAAAAGAACTTACAATCTATATTAGAGTATTTTGAAAGGAAACTTTACAGGGAATCGTCAATACAAAGGTACCTGGAATATTAGAGACCCGATATATAGTTGAGACTTCAGAGATGCAGCGAAACCCAACGCTGACAGTTTCGGGGCATCGAATACCCTGATTGTTGTTGTCCCAAGGGGAAAGCGAAACAAATCTCTCAAGGCTAGGTGCAGCCTCAATTACGAGATGTTTAAACATAGGAAGTGGTCGGTTCTTCCCCGAGCAGGACAATCCAATCGTCCTAAGGTTCGTTGATACAATGTGTAGGCTACTGAACCCGTAAATATCCTGAAGCTGAAGGCCCTCAAGCGCAATGCATGCACATAGCAAGAGCTGAATTGATGACTCGGAGATGACAACGTTGTACAGCTCCAGTTGCTTCATTCGGGGAAGAACAAGACCGGGGAAGGAAGCGATATCAGGAAAATAGCAACGAAATATCCTGGCAACCCGTAGCGAAGGAGCGAGGACGAGGGCGGACGGCGGGAACGCCCGCGGTGGATCTCCACCTTCGAACCTTAGATCCTCTGTCTGAGTAAGAACAGAGGACTGGAACCACTCGTCGTACCTTGGATCCATCCTGCAGTTGCGGCGGAAGCGGCCGATGTAGAGTCGTCTGGCTGGCCCCGGGTGCGTCGACAGGATGTTGGAGACAACAGCCATTCGTTTCGAATCCCGGTCGGCGAGCTCCTGGTCAACGTGGAGGTTGAGGGGGCAGGACCTCCAGAGTGGGTCCCACTGGTCATACAGTTAGTATCTCCCTTCCTCGTCCTCGCCTCCACCTAGCCCAAAATCCAAAATCGACTCCTCTCCCCCTACCCCCCCAAAAAAACCCGGCTCATCCACATCGCCCAAAATCCCAAATCGACTCATCTCCCCAACCCCACAAAAACCCGGCTCCTCCACCCCCGACGGCGGAGGACCATGGCGACTTCCTCACCAACGACCTCCTTGTTATCAGCTGCACCGTAGGCGTCCTGAAGCACTCACCGGTAAGTAGCAGTTCTACTCCCCCTTCTTTCCATTCCCTTTCGATGCCTCTAAATCTAGGTTATATTCCCGCGAAATTAGGCTAGAAATGTTCACGTCCATGGATCTATGACGCATGCTATGGATTTTGGTAACCGGCGACGGGTTCCATGTAGTAGCTGCTCATTGCTTATTCTAACTAAATTTTGATCTTGTTTTAGAACCAGTGCAATTGAGCAAATGGGTACAAAATGTGGTGACGATGATTGTGTCATCTGCACCCAAGTGCGGGAGATCGTTTGCCCCGACATTGATCCCGCGTATGCTCGTTTCTTAGTGGAGGAACAAAAGGCTTGCATCCGTCGTCGTCAGAAAAATGGCACAAGTAGGTCAGGTCCATCCCCTAGAATACGCATAGAAGCCAAGCCTGTACGCTCAGCCGAGGTAAGTAACAAAGGAATTTGTATTTCCTTTATACGTTCCACCTACAAATTTCAGTGTTATTGCTGTCATATTGAACTGCATACCTGTTTGTTCATGGCCTGTACCGCTCAGCAAGTGACCGCTTTCCATCCTGAAAACGCTAGTCGGGAGTCTCTTGTGATGGAGTGCCTCACTCTCCAGCATGAAGTGGTGGCACAGATGACAAGCTTTAGGCGATTCCATACGAACTTCATGAAAATGTGGGATGAGAAGAATAATGCCGTCGAAGAGCTAGAGAAATTGAAGATGGGCAACAAACGTAACACAGACGTAGTTATCCAATTTGATGATGATGACAAGCAAACTACAAATAAGAAAGGTAAGAAAGTCACGGTAGAGCCTCATGATGAAGTCACTCACACAAGGGTGAATCCAGCTATGGAAGGAAAGATTACTCTTAGAGGTGAGAAAGCCTAACATAATGTTTTAGTACCATTGTATGCGCCTACAGAGTAGTGTCTAATAGTTAACTTCTTGCATTGTAGGTCCTAAGATGAGTGGGACCGAAGAATTTGACAAGTACTACATTTATGCAAATGAAGTAAAACTGAATGAAGGCCAAATTGCACATCTCAGAAGACAAGTTGCAAACTTGAGGCCATCGATACCGTTCTATGTATGCAGGATGTCAAGGTCTACTGTCATCCATGGGAAGGCGAAGATGGTAAAGACTACTCTCAAACTGTTGCTTTGCACATTCATCCTAGACTTCCACTAACTACAAACTTTTCCTGCAGTACTTCTCCTCCAAGTTCAGCATTGCACACCTCAACCAGTACGCGCCAATGGAGCTTCCTGTATTTTGCACTAGTGGCACGAAGGTTACTCGTGTAAAGTTGCTCATTGGCAATAAAAAAACTGCCCAGATGTCACGCAGTTGGCCGAAAATTGTGAAGGAAGCTGGAATCGGGGTGGATGACATATGTGTCTTCACTTTTGTGCATGCTGCTACAACTGGATTAGTGTGTACTGTTGTTGTTCTCAACTGATGCCGAAGTCTGTTTCTGTGTAACATGATGTCAACCTTCCATGTACTGTCTTGAGAACCCTAACTGTTATACCATGATGGTCTATCGGTTGAATGAGCGGAGTCTTTTGTAATAGTAATGTGAACCGTACTGTTATAACATGATGGTAATGAGGAAACTTTCTGGAATTGTAGTACCATAACTTTTTTTGCAATATTAAGTTACAAGTGAACTGATCTGAAATATAGGAATAACGAGTCCGTATAGTTGAATCAGTAGTTGTTTGATCTGCTAAGAACGGGTTCAGCTATCTCTTTTGCGAAGAGAAGTAATCCCTATTATGTGTTGTTGTTTTGCACACACACAAGTAAAATAACCATGGCTTAAAACAGACATCAAGTAAAATAACCATGGCTTAGAACAGACAGCAAAGCGTAGCAACTCCAGCAAAGAGTTATTATTACAGACAATGCACCATTCGAAATGTCGAGGACAAAGACAAGGTCAACACCAAACGAGGCAAGAGTCATCGCCTGGACTCCTTCCGCTGCTCCAGAGCTCGACGAAGGGCCACGTTCTCCACCTTTAGGATAGCCATGTCCGTGTCAGCCTTCTTCTTCTCCTTCTGCAGAGAAATAGACTTAGAACACAAAACAAGAATGCCACATAGACGAAATTAACGGACAGCAAAAATTGCCGAACCTCCATGGCCTTGCTCAGCAGTTCCATGAGATCAGCCGGATCAGCGCCGCTCATCTTGCTCTGGAGGATCTTGAGTATGACTGCGCTGTCGGGAATAGCCTGGCAAGGATACATGTAAGATGGGCCTTCACATACTGGCTCCAGCCAGCACGAAGGCTCCTCCAGCCAGTAAGAGACCGGGGGAGGGAGTAGCTGCGTGCAAGAGCCGGAACCGTCACGTAGGCTAGAAGAATGGAAAGCATACACGCAGAAAAGTACTTACCAGCGATGCCGGACTCGCGGTGCAGTAGGCGACGCGACCATATCTGAACGGGTTGCCCACACGAAGTTGGGAAATGTTTCGCACCCAGCCCGCCAACTGATGGTGCGGGATCAGCTGGGTGGATATCCGAGTGCAGTCATCGGTAGGCGACCACTCTCCTATCCCGTGCACACGAAGCTGAAGCGGCTGCACCCGCCGGGGCTTCCAAGTAGTAAGCAAATCCAGCCCGGTAAGCCCCTCAGCCACCAAGTCCCTCAAACGCCTACCCATGACATCCAATGCATCGGGGTCACCGAATCCTCTCATGTCCCAGTTCAGCCTTGACAGGGGAAGACCCAGGCGAAACGGCGGGAGACTAGGACCGCCCATTGACATCGGCAGCTCGGGGAAATAGAAGAACGTGCGCTCCCATCCAGCTGTGACCCCTAACAACTCAAGATCAGGGTAAACAGAGTCGCGGGGCACCACCCTCACCACGCCACACTCCAGATCGGCATCGCCCTCACCCGCAATCCTCCCGGTGAGGAAGAACAGAGAGCACCACAGACCAAGATGAGGATGGATATTGAGGTACCCCTCACAAAAAGTGATATAGCAAGATATGTGCGTTATACAGTCGGGGGTAAGATGGTGAAGCTGGATACCGTACAAGGTAAGAACCTGCCCAAGAAAAGGATGAAGCGGCGGAGAAAGCCCCCTCTCCAAATGGCTAGCAAAGAGAACACACTCATCGTCGTGCCTAGGGAGTGGTGCCTTCTCCGCAATGGGAACGCGCCATGTGCACCGTTGAGAACTAGGGATAAACCCGACGGACGCCAAGCGGTCCAAATCACCGGTCGTCAGATGGGAACCCGTCCATGGCAAGCCCCCCTCCCCTGATGCTCGACGGAGCACCGAGTTCGCCATTGGAACCGAGAGGGCAACGAGGGAGAAGAAAGGGCAGAGTGAACAGGACGAAGCCTACGGCACATCAATATATCACCGGGCCAGCATTAACCGCCGCACATTCACCAGGGCAACGGTTGCCCGGCTCGCACCACCCTCAAGTCCGCGCGACACCTGGCACACGACCCATCGTTTCCGCGGTCACGCATGCGAGTCCACCCCCACCCACCCGGCCCTTACTTTATCGCACTAAAGGTATGTATACAAGGCGTTACAATAATCTAGGTGCCTACGAATAAGTCGGAGGCTCCAACTTATTCGGGACACGACATCACATATGACGTTGTTCTGTGATGGACTGTCCATATGTTTCGATACGCCAGATCGGTACGCCAGCTTGTTTGAGTCGCAGAGTATCAGTGGTCGTCCAGATATACCCAGTAGCCTAACACGGTAACACCATATCTGTGGAGGCGTCACATGGAGCCAACCTGGTTCTCGAACAGGCAGCGAAGGCGTTCTCGGGGTCGAAGATCTAGTTGTCGAGATCCTCATTCGGCTGGGATGCAGTCGATCTGTGCTGCGCAGCAGCATCCTCAGTAGGACGTGGTTGGCGGCGGCAAGAAGCACTGATTTCGGCCGTCGGTACGTCGAAAGGTACCAGCCTACCTTCCTTGGATTTCTCTTAGAAGTGAGAGACGGAACCAGAGATTCTAGCGTACGACGACGAAGGACGCTACTAGTTCATCAACAATCATGCGGCGGAATCGCGTATGCTATGTTATCGGGCATAGATTCGCGGAATCTTGGCAGCGATGAAATTCTTAGCTGTAGAAACGGGGTGATGTTACATTTCGCCTCCAACGTTGGGTACTACACCAGGTTCCCATGGGACAGGCCAAACAAAATCGACCGAGTAGGACCGCGCATCGCGGCTATACCTGAATTAGAGATTGGAAGCGGTGCCAATGTTTACGGCCAGTACGGCATAATTCTAGCTGCAGGCGGCGGCGGGATGGCGTTTTTCAGCAAGGAGCCCGCCGAGGCATGGGAGCGTTCGTACCAAGGTGTGACCTTCAACTCGACGACCAGCATCAGCGTGCACGTGTGCATCTTAGAAGATGGAAAGTGGCGAAGGCACGTTTCCTTCCCCATCCCATCCGCACGCAGTGTCGTCTTTCACAGAAATCCATACTGCATACTTGTGGGAGACCATCTATACATGATGTATGTGTTAAGGTTCATAGTTTGCTTCCACATTACGAGCCACAGATTCCGTGTGATTGACCTTCCGGGGAACATGACTAGGACCATAGATTCGTGGTACGAATACACGGTAGCGGAGGACCGATCAGGAAGCATTGTTCTGGTTCATTTTTCCGGGGGCACACTCCGATCATGGGTGCTCTGTAGGGATGGTGACGAACTGAGGTGGAATACTAGAGCAAGACTGAATTTGATGGAGGCTTTTGGACACCGATTACATAATGAAATCTGGGATAGGGTTGTCGGAATTTTGATGAGAGGATTTATGGACTGGTATAACGTTCAGGTCAGATCAGCTTCTGCGGATGCCCAGTTCGTCTTACTTACGGTGGGATTTGATAGTGCACTATATTTGGCTGACATGCAGACCGGAACGGTGCAGGAGATTACGAACGTCGACCGACGAGGAATGCTGGGTCGTGTTTTCGCACTGACAGAAGCTTGGCCGCCTAAGCCTGACTGCCATATGTTACCACCTTGTACGTTCAACTAGATCTATATTTGCATATTTGTTTTCTCCGGAAGATGGGTTCTGTAAGCGTGTCTTCCAAATATTTCAATATTTTGATATATCCAACTGGATATGCCCTGTTCAATACCGGCTGGTTTTGTCATAGCTCTATCGGTTCATGACTTCATGCTGATATTGTAAATCTGATGAATGCAGCACTAGCCCTCAACTCCCGGTGTAATTCAGAAGTTTGTCTTAGGTTGCAGCGCAGTGAGCTTGTTGCTGCTTCAGTTAATTTGTTTTTACTGTCGATGGTACGCGCCTAGACCGTAGTCTCAGTCGACTGACCACTAGGAAAACTATTGTTTAATGAAGTGGCCCACGTAGTCTTTCTTCTCATCTTCCACCTAGAGAAAACTCCCGAGAAAACCCTAGGACCCCCAAGAACAGAGCAATACGAGTTGGATTCAACGTGCAGAGCAGGGTGATTCAAGGCGCAAAGGAGCTCCATCGCCATTGCCGTCGCCGTATCCGTCGCCCGTCGAGAAGGAGGGACAAAAAAGAGCTCTTCGCCACTTGCGAAGGCGATTATTGTACGGCCGCCTTCGCCTTTGGGGTTTTTAGCAGCAATCCAACAACCCCGTTTGAATGGTCAGTGCTATCTTCTTTACATGTTTCATTTACCTGCTCAGCTCCCGAATGGTGAGTTAATTTGACTATCTATTTGGCTTGCGGAATGGGGAAAACCCAGGTTCCGCCTGTTTATGTGGTTCTAAATTTCTTTGTTGTTGCTTTTAAAATAGGCATCTGATGGCACGGTCCGTCTCTGTCCTATGTGCTGGCACGAAGACCAAGTCTGTCATACGCGCACTCGTCGTTCCACTACTTTCAGAGTCCCGATTGAAATCAGCTTCGAAACGGAAGTTGTAAGTATTGCCTTTCAAATTCGAGGGAATGTCATTGTTTTTCCTTCAATTCGTGTCTTCTTAGTTTCTCCGGTTTTGTATTACCTGTAGATTCTGCCATGCCCTTTAAGATATCTTCTAGAGAGCCGGGCAATTGGCCCTCGTAAGAACTGGATGGAGGCAAAGTGTCCAAATGGAGACATGTATTTCTTCTACCTGGAAAGGTGGGAAATTGAAATTGAAACGGAGCGGAGAGCACTGCTTTGCAGCTACAGGATAGTCCTAAGACCCATATTCGGACCTGGATCTGTGGAACGCAGTGGAAAGCACTGTGTGTAGCCTACGGCATCGATATCGGCGATTTCGTCAAATTCACTTATGATGAAAATCAACATGTGTTCCATGTTGAAGTGGACTGACGAAAACAATGCTACCAAACCTTTTATTCAAGCCTCTGGTATGCTAGTTTTTAGTACTTTTCTTACACATTGAGTAGTTTATATTTTTCTGAATGTCTTCGTCTCTTTGATAAGAGTGTGAACAGATACCAAAATGGTGCAAGCCAGCCGTTGTGAAGTCCATATTTTATGATGAGAGATGTCACCTTTTCAGAAATGAATGCAATATCTTTCGCTTTATTCAAAGTGGCCACAAGGGTATTGGAATTTGACGAGTTCTTTGAGATCCCTCAGTTCTACGTGCGCATGATTGAGAATGATAGTATAGATGTGGAATCTCTGGTATCATTCTAGCTATATTATTCATTTACATTTTTCTGATACTCTGCCGTGATTTACAATATACTGATACGATGTTCATGTTATTTTGATAGCATGTCAAGATTGGTAGTAGATGGCTACGTACTTCCATCACAAGGGACTTCTCGTCTTTGCGCCCCAGACTTTGTCGAGATCTGCGGATCATTTGAAGTGATAGAAGATTACGTCGAGTTCACTGTGAACTGGGATCTATTCTGGGATCAAGCGCAGATTCGCTTTGGTGATCTCTACGCCATCAAGGTGATCATCAAGCAGGAGTACATCAAGCTGATCTTTGAGAAGGTCAGCGAAGACGTCGAGGGGACATTGAAGACGTCGACATGTATTTTAATGACGAGGTGTTCAGCGACTCCAGCGAATCCAGCGAAGATACCAGCGAAGAGATCAAACCAGATATCAAGCAAGAGATCAAAAAAGAGAGCGATTAGTGAAAACTCTTATGATGTATTTTCGTCGAACACCTTATGTGCGTGCTCTGGGCGCGCCATGGCGTGCTCTGGGCGCGAACTGGTCGAAGACCTTATGTGCGATGGGGCACTAGCAAATATTAAAGTTTATTACTGAGTACCGTAGACAGCCGAACACAACATTGAATAGCATAGCAAATATTAATGATAAACCAAATTGTACAAACATTGTAAACGAAAACTGAATACAACAAATTACAGTACAACGAAGTAGAGAAGAAACTTTGAAATTCAAATCACAATCCAGTAGATCCTGACTTGTTGGAAAGCCAGCTTCACAACATTGACAATGACATCATCACTTGTCCCGCGGAGTGGGCAAAAAGCACATCGGGGTCTCATAGAACTGACCCCATCCAAGAACAGGATAAAAGAAAGATGAGCCAATGGCAGCGTCTTGAGTTAGAGGCATACGGCACCAATCAGCACCTTGGAGTGGATGCTGTATGCAGCACCAGTGCGAAGCAAAAACGCAGTCTGGCTTGAACACCGGCACTGTCTCTGAAGCAGTACCAGCACCTGACTGCGGAACCTCCAGGAAAAAGGGGTAGTTTATACCAAGAAATAGAGACCTCCCCATGAGATCACCTAGCCTCACCCAGTGTGCTTCCACAGGGTCAACACAACGCACGTTCCTGGCGTAAACATAGCATCTCAGGGAGGGATAAGTCTGCAGCTCTCTCCCTACATACATTATAGGTTCTCCTTCCTGAACTGCCTGTCCTATTGTACGAACCCATATAATATTGTTGCCACCCAGTCCACAAGCAAGAAACCATCTACTTGATGAAAAAGCGGCTACATTCCAATCTGGCTGAGGCTCTGGCAAATCTTCAATCACTGGTGCTCTTATAAGTCGAGGAGCTGCACTGGCACCTGGTATTGCAACAAAACAGATTAACAAAAGCTTGAAAGATCGAACATAAAAACATATGACTAAGAAGTAATATGGATCTTCGGCATGAAAGTACTAAATATGGATCTTCGGCATGTAATTACAAAACCCATGATCTTGGTAATCCCATGAGCCATGGATCGGTTCTGAGGTAATTTACTATTAATCCGTACATGGTATAAAAGAAGTACATAATAATAACAATACTTATCACAACTTATGCTTAACACCCTTGTGGTTCAAATCTCGTTAAATAACGTTCAATCATATTAAACCCACACACACCAGAATACAAATAAAAACACTCATAAAACTATCTGGTAGTATCTCATATTCGAGCGCTTCTTCATCTTGCGCAAGGGGAGCAACATGTTTAGCCATGCTGGACCTAGACTGTCCTGCATGTCTTGGATCCTACTGTATAGCTCGTAGCTTACGTATCCATCTAGTGCGGCGTACTTGAAGTTTACTTCAGGAAGCGGAAACAGATCCCAACATGGTGCATCGATGATGTGAAGTTGTCCTTCATCTCGTGGTATGAACTGTGGATGATCTCCCCCGCTAGAGTAGCCATTCCAATTCTTCTCCCGAATAACATTTGGATATCAATATGGTGCTGTGGTGGCGTGAAGCCCGACTGGACAAGAGCGAGCTTGTCGCCCGTCGTGTCCACGCTCGCGAACTGTATCCTCTTGTTTGAAAAAAAATCTTGGAGCAACTGGCGTCCACGCTGTGTCTGCGCCGACCTGCACCAGTGGAACAGGAGGACGTGCTTGCGCATGGTGATTTGCACGAGGGCGACGGCATGGGGTTTGTTGTGAGGAGGGGTGTACTCTAGGTCGAGGCCCACAAATCTGTGCTTCTCATCCGCAAGCCATTCCTCGTACATGCCGAGGACACGCTCCCAAGACATGGTCCTCGTTGGTGTACACCACCTGCAGCGTGGTGCCGGGATGGGCACGGAAGTCGTCACATGGCGTCGCCCTCGTGCCTGTCCACGTTGTTGGTTTGGCGGCGTCCATGGCAAGTGCTCGCGGCCGGCAGGGAAGTGGAATAGATGGGAGACGACGAACTGAACGAGTGGAATGCCAGCGCAAATGGCAACTGTCTCTTAATATACACTGATCATGTGGAACGAAGGTGTGTGAAAGCAGGCGGGGAAGAGGAAGAGGAGGATAACTGGCCGCATAATTTATGGGGTTAGTTACTACTTTCACGCCTCAAAAAACTATGAGGCGTGACGAACGATCGTGTGTGAACGAAGCCGGGGAAGAGGAAGATAACTGGCCGGATAATTTGTGGCACGAAAGTACTAAATATGGATCAAACTGTAAAACTATGATGCGTGAAAGTAGTAACTAACCCCATTCTGTAGGTTCCCAGAGGAAAAAACCCCGTGCGGTTCTGTAACCACGTAGATTCTCTCCTGTAAGTCCTGAATGGCATCCACGAATCTTGATGGTGCAACACAAGAAGCGTTGAGGATTTTCCAATGACTGTCAACTCCACCACGCATGATAGCAATCATCTTATCGAACACTGCTATGAGGAAATAGTTCCACACGCCTCCAACTTTGTATGGCTTTCGGACTATCTGGATCTTCAGAAGTTCCACACTCATCATGTTACACTCATACCTGAACGGGTCCTCAGGACGAATCTCAACATCACGAACACTTGGTAGTTGGATTTCATCGTTGGTGTAGATGTTGAACAGGTACCATCGTGCACCAGTCCGGACTAATGCTATCCATTCATCCTTAGACACAACCTAGTGCTTGTTTGCCCGGCCTATTGATCTGACTGCAATAAAAGCTCTTGCTTCATGTCCGTCCAGTGGCATGAGTGTAGCATCAATACCCTGGTCAAGTTTATGTTAGATTGTAAACAGAATAAATAATGAAACAGTGCAATACAAGTGAAAACACGTACTCATACGAAAACTAGGAGCATATCATATTAGCACATCGATCTAACTGTGAATGTTCCGTTTAATTAGTGCAAGATCAATGAAACAGTGAATGCAAGATCAATGAAACAGTGAATTCAAAATCAATAAAACTGTTCAATACAAGTGAAAACACGCAGTCATACAAGTAAGATACCGATAATTCTTTTAAAGAAGGAGCACAAAAAAAGTAAGATCGAGATGAAGCCAATGCGATACCATGTCATTGCGCAGATCAGACCACACCTGTGGGGAATCGGCTCGCAACAAACATGGAGACCCGAAAGAGAAAGTACTCTCTTCGAGAATTGTGCGACGCAATTCCGGCAAACCACGCGCAATTTGACCAGTAGTGAGAATGTCCGTTCGAGAAGTAATATTTTCGAACGGACCAGACGCAAGAACACCATAGATGGAGCCCTGGCTGCCCCGCTTGCTGCTTTCACCTTTCTCCATTGACAGAACTACAAGAATGGCGTAGAGGAGATGTGTGGAGGGAGATATGAGGAGTTCAAAAGAGAATGGGAGACGAACATGGAGGATGTGTAGTTAAACCCAGTAGTGGGATCTAGGAACTGCTCGGCCACGCTTTTTTTTGGCAGTTACACCATGTATATCAGGCCAGGCAGTTGCTTAGGAGGCTTAACCATGTCATCGATGCATGTTATATTGCGTAAGAGGCTGGGCGTTCTAACTCGACGTACTACATGTTATGTTGAGAATTGGTCTCGCACCGTGCGTGGTGTATATGTAAACATACGAGTACATGTAATATGTAACCCTGCCGTACATACATAGAAGAGGTAAAGACGTATTGCCTACCACGAAACCCCAATATTTGACTCAATGTCAATCGTCAAACGAAATATAAGATGAAACCTGGAAATTATCAACTTAACAATGCATATTTAAGATCCACTAAAAGATACAATGCATATTTAAGATCCGTTACAACAACGGAACAACAACAACTTGTACTGAAACTTGGAAAGACAACATTGTTCAGCACAGCATAGGGCTGAGTTCTAAGATGATAATACTGAAAGGAAACAAACTGAAATAAACTATCAATAGACGCTACTGATGATGCTTGGGGCAGAACAGATCCAGTCATCCAGCCTTGGGGTAGAACAGGAACAAACCACATTGGTGTCTCAACTACCTCAGCGAAATCTGGTTCAGCATAGTTGAACGATGATAATGGTAGGTCCAGCGTCCACTGACATGCGGTACCAATCGGGATTTGGTTTAGGATACTGGTTGCAACGCGTGTGAGTAGAAAACACGCAGTTCTTCCTCAACACCGGCAGTGCATCGGCAGAATTGACATCGGCTCCATCAGGAACGTGTATCATGAAAGGATAGTTCATCCCAACAAACAAAGAGTTTCCCTTCAGTTCAACCTGCCTAACCCAGCCTGGGTGGAGAGGATCCAATACATGCCCATCCCTTGCGTAAACATAACAACGGAGGGAAGGATAGGTCAGCAAATCCCTTCCCATATCATATATTGGGCTACCTTCGGTGCCTCGTTCACCCCTCATATGAATCCAGATAATTTCGCCACGATCCCCCACAGCTAGGAACCAGCAACGAGAACCATTTTCAGCACCGGCTTGCAGAGCATCCGTTGCTCCGGAATTACTGGAGAGGCAATGACGCGTGGAGCTGCATCTGCACCTGTTACCGTGAAAACATATCAGATATACACCAGACCCTTCATGGTAAACAAAAATAGATGAAAGGCTGCTTGTGAAAGATGAAAAGACAAATAAAATATAACTGAGTGCTGCCCTTAGATAACAGGCTGCTTGTGCCATTAGATACTGAGTGCTGCCCTTAGATACAGTTTGCGTTTTGTACTTCCAATTGGTTACTATATGGTATTGCTACATGTTGCCCTTAGCTATATTGTTTTCTAAGCTAATTGAGCGTCAGCATTCAACTGATTAACATATATACAACATCATTATTTACTAAACAAACTGTTATGAATACGAATACACTTACCCCAAATAGTTGGTTGCCAAACAAGGACGTCCCCTTTGGGTTCAGTAACAGCGTAGATCCTTTGCACATCCATTATGGCATCAACATACCTTGCTGGAGCAAGAAACTCATTACGAAGTATCCTCCAGTTCACCTCCCTGTCCCTCCTAGCAAGCATGATGGCGATACACTTATCAAACACGGCTATAAGATCGTAGGTCCACTTGTTTCCTACGAACCGAGGCGGAGAAGCGATCTGAATCTTGTTCAACCTGATGCGCGCCATGTCGTGGTGGTACACAAACGGGCTGTTGTGATAATAGATCCCTACATTCTGAATAGGAGGTAATTCGATTTGAACATTAGTGTATACATTCAAAAGGGACCAACGAGACAAGTCCTGAACAACTGCAACCCATTCACCATTGGCACCAACCCAATGCTTCTGCCCAGGACCAGCATCGCCACACGACACAGAAGCGGGTGCGAGGGCGCGTCCAACGGCATCACCATCGCGTTAATACCCTATAAATGAGTTAAGTTGGTGCTTAGATGGTGTGCAAAACTACAGGCCCTAAAATTATGGAATCTGACGAACAGAGGAATGCAAAATACCTGTTCATTGCGGTCTGCAGGCCATGCCGACGGATCAGAGTGCAGGAGGCATGGAGACCCGAAAGGAAACCTTGTGTCGTACTCCAGAGCATGCCTCATACCAGGAATACCTCGCGAAAGCCTAGCGATTGTCAGGATGTCGGAGTTCTCTGTGAATCTATCGAAAGAACCAGGAGTAGGCTCGTAGACATAGTTCGCCCACTTGCTACCACCACCCTGCTCCATGGAAGAGAAGAGACCGTCGACGCGGTTGTGGACGAATGGAAAGAAAACTGTGCAGTATTCCTCGGAAGTAATGGGGAAGATATGCGAGTTTTCAGGCCACGACTAAGAGCGGTTAGACAAGAGTCTCCATTTCACGACGACGGCAGGAAAAAACATAAATAAGCAAACGACTCCTTCGCGGCCTTTTGGCCCATGTAGAGCCCAATTGGCATCGTCGTTATCGTTGTCCACTCTCGGTTATGGCAGCATAATTCCGGCCGAAACGCCATGTTGAATGACTACTACGAACATGGAGACACCATGTATATCGGGCCAACCCATTACGAAAGCACGCCACATTAGATGGCTCCATATTTAAAAAAGCATACGCCATATTTGTTGGCTTCTGGAATCAAAGGAGAAGCGGCACTACAAATGACGTTTGTACTGTTATGAGAAACGCAATTAAGAACGACTAATGACGTATAAAAAGACAAATGATAAGGCGTTTCATTGGATGGTCTGAAACGCTAAAAATGCAGCGTTTCTATCTCAACAATCCCAGATCCTCTGACTGTTTAAACACAGAAGGCTCCATACATATCGGGGCGTCTAACTTTGTCAGAACGTAAACGCCGCATCGTGAGACGTATCTTAACATTTCCCTGGTTTTGGCGAAAACGGCTAAGTACTAGGAAACCAGCCATATCAGATGGCGTATCAGTCAACTATGGAGACATCGTCTGAGCAGGCGTGTCGGAGGGTCCGGGATGCCAAGACGGGCGGCGTAAGAGGGCGAGGGTCATATCTGAGCGAAAGTTTTCCCAAGGGCCATTACTGGGATAATGTTCCATTAAGGGCCATTTAGGAAAAAAGATACTCGTAAATACAACACAAATCAAAAGAATGATACATTTAGCACAAATCTCTAGTACAACTGATGCTACGCAATGCCATAATTGTTCCTTGGCGTCTATCAGAAAGCGCCTGCAAATGGGGCACATGTCGCTCTTCCTGAAAACGAGCACCAGGCATCTGCCATGGAAGACTTGCCGCACCGCGCCCGCCACACGGCATGGTCGTCGCCCTCGAGCAACTGCAAACAGACAGGGCAATCCTCCACGGCGGCGACCACGTTCCTTCCTTTCGCCGGACTTCGGCGCCGTCATTGTCGCCGTCTTCGTGTTCGCCTGGTTCCGGTACGTCTGGCCGTCGGTGTCCCAGACTCCCAGCTATGCGAAGCTGCCGATCGGTGTCCTCCATCGGTACGTTTGGTCGGTGACCGCTCCGAGTCCGAGTCCAAACACCTAATCGGCATGTGCACAACACAAGTCCTGTCCAATACAATGTTCACAGATTCCGAGTCAGCGATCCTCGGGTCATCATCGGGATTCAATTCGGAGTCGGCGAGCCTCGGTTCAGTATAATGTTCACAGATTCACACAAGAATACACGCTTTGGGTTGACGCACAAACGAAGGGAATGACAGGGAGAAGAGATCGATCAAACGATCGAGCGACACCGCGGCTGTCTGCTGACTGGGGCATGGCCACGATTCCACAGCGGTCGCGCAATCCCTGGGTCACAGAACTGAGTGATTCGGTCACGTTCATACCCACGACCCCCGACGGCGTGATCGCAATCACCCATATCTTCCTCGTGGACCCGGCGAGCGCCGCCGGTAAGGGTTTCGTGCACGCCTGCATCAAGATAGGCACGCTTGGGTACACGCTCGCGGCGCTGTCGGCGGAGAGCCCCTGCGCGAGCTGCCGGAGCCTTACGTCCTGGACCAGCAGTTTACCCTGTCCGTCGGTACGTGGGGCCCGGGAGGCTACTGCTGGCCATGCAACGAGTTTGTCATCCAGGTCGCGGGATACGAGTATCACCGCACGAGTTCACTGAGTTCAGAAGGCGGTGACGCCGACACGAGTTCACTGAGTTCAGAAGACGATGATGACGACAGCGACGAGGATGACGAATACAGCATGGAGGAGGAGGAGGAAGAGGAGGACAGCGATGTCGAGCCTGTACCTAAGCGTGCCTGTCTTGATGCAAGCGTGCACAACACCCATGCCGGCGGCGCTTGCCGGGTCCACGAGGAAGATGTGGGTGATGGCGATCACGAGGTCGGGGACGATGACGACGACAGCGATGACGAGTTTGACGAATACAGCCTGGAGGAGGAGGAGGACGACAGCGATGCCGAGGATGACGAATACAGCACGGAGGAGGAGGAGGAGGAGGAGGAGGAGGAAGAGGAGAGCCACGGCGAGGTCAACGGACAAGCGGCCATGGCAAGAAGCGCTGGCCACGACTCGATGCTACAACGCGGGGATTTTATTCCCTGTGGGCAGTTCGTTGGAGGGACGGAGCCGCGGTTCGCCTCGGCCGGGAGGACGGCCGGCTTCATGCGAGTCGCCGTGCGGAGCCAAGCAAAGGGAGACGACTGCGACGAGCAGATGATCTCGGTGCTCTACCGCTGCACCCAATTCACGGCCGCGTCAAACGGAGGCGTGCGGGTGAGCGCAAGCAGCATGCCAGTGTGCCAGCTGATCCGGTTCATCGTCCCGCCCGCCGGCGACATGGCAAGGTCGCTGAAGTGGGTCGGCTGGTCTCTGGCCGGGCTGGTATACCCGGGCCGCTTCCACAAGCGGCTCCAGAGGCTATGGTCTAGCTTGATCGCCGATGTGAGCATCCCGACAACGGCCGCGCGTGTCGAGGTGCTCGTCGATTTTGGCATCCTCCGGACAGTGGATCGAACACCGGAGCGCATGGAGCACATGCGCGCCACGCTGGAGGAAATGTTGGCGATGGATTTCTACCCGGGGCGCCAGCTGGAGCTCCGCCTACCGGAGCCGCCGCATTGCGGGGCTACAGGGGAGGACTGCTCCGTTTGCTGGGAGCCGCTCGAAGGCGACGACCTTGTCTTGTGGCCAGGGTGCTCTAAGCCGCACGTATTCCACGGCGCGTGCGCGGACCTCGTGCTCCGGACGGGCGACAAGTGCCCGCTGTGCAGAAACCTGTGGTACCTCGAGCCTAAATCAGTAACCATCCATAAGGAGGAGGAGGGCGACCGTGAGATCGACGGGGCCAGAGAGAGCACCACCGGCGGCAAAGCCAAAAGCGTTACGCAAGCCGTAGCTAGAACTTTCTTTAGAATTTTTCAGTTTGTTTGTAACTTTGGGTCATATGATTCCTGAGATTCACGATGTATTCATGCATGATGAATCCATATATAGCTATGGGCAATCCATTATGCTGATCGACAACTTCATTCTCGCCAACTCTTATGTATGTGTGTGACGCTATGAAACTAAGGGCATCTCCAGCCGTAGAGGGCCCAAGGACGTGATTTTTTGGCTCTTGGGGTGGCGCCGGCTCTATTCTGATTCCTGGGGGCAGGATTTTCCCAGCCGCACCCCACCCCAAACTGAGAAGATGAGAGAGAGGAGCAAATAGAGGAGCACGTGGTGGACCTGGATAAAAAGAGAGGAGAGAGAAAGGTTGTGTGGCTAACTGTGGGTCTTCAAATGCAAAAAGGCGCCCCAGGCCACACCCAACGCCCTGGGTTTGGCCTAGGGGCGGCGCTATTTCGGAACTATTTTGAAGCAAAACGGCGCTATTTGAGATACTAGGGGGCAGACTGGGTGATTTCGGCGCTATTTGGCCCAAAAAGTGGCCTGGAGGCTCCCGGGGGACACGACTGGAGATGTCCTAATACCTGCGATCTTCCCGCTCACATGTGTGTGATACGGTTCAACTTTTTTTTAGGATTCCTCTGATTAGATCCCACAAACTCAAAACGCCGATCTTCAGGAAAAATACCCAAAATGCTACTGCCAAACGAGGCCTGAGCGGGAAGATGGCAAGTGTTAGCTTCATATCGACACACATGAGTCGGCTAGAATGAAGCCGTCGATCACAAAAAAAGTTCATTACACGACCAGAACATATCAAAAGTTCATTTTTTTATAATATATATATCAAAAGTTCATTACACGACCAGAACATATCATCACAGGAAAAAATATCATCTCATCACAGGAAAAAGCTTGCTTCATCACTAGTAGTTTCTGCAAACAATATAGATACTTTAGACAACGGTAATCAATCAAACAAGATGAGAATAAACAGCCCGGGACATATGCAATTATTGGAAACATAAACTCATGCTAATATTCTTTTTGTAACTTTCACCTTGTCATAGCAATGTCACCTTCACATTGTCATCTTCACCCTGCCCAAAAAAAAATCGAAATCAGAAGGTGAGGATTTCCTCTAGTTATATAGGAAAAAGGCTAGTGCTATGCACTCATTTTCCAAACAATCAAATATCAACACCATATACGATATTGGCTAGTATGAGACAACTGGTGGTGTCTCCTCCTGTTAATCGGACTGATGCAGTTCAGTGTTCAGATAATACATTATAGCTAGCACAGGGTTTAGTAATTTACACCATACAATAGTACAGGTAAAAACTTGTATTACAGCCCATTGTCTAAACACCTTTTAAAATTAGTAGTTTATTTCGGCACTCCATCTAAAAACCATCGTATGATCACAGAAAAATCACAAGATATTTCAGCCATCTGTGTCCAGATCATGCCGAGCCCACAATAAATTTCGACCATGCTGGATTTTATATTATCTACAGGCTGTAGGCAACTGGTGAACCTGACACTAACATTGGTGATCCAGGACACCAATAATAGTAGGATGTGATCTCTAGATCAAGTACAACAGCTTTATCACCAAGAGATGTATAAGTATATCAGATATAATTTACCTCAGGGGCAATACATTATATATGTATCAAACTACAACGCTACAGAGTATAGTACAACATCAAGTAGAACCCAGAAAATTCACCTCTACTACAGGCGCAGAGGAATAAGTATCATTATCTTCTGCTAAACAAAATGATCTCATCAAACTATAGTTCATATTAAAGCAATTTTCCATGCTTCACTGATACTTAGGATGCTGCTGTTATAACACACTATTTAGATGCCAACTTCAAAGATTAATTGGACAGACGACACAAATAAGTGAGCAATATGCTAACATTATTGTCATAAAACAGCAAGCACCGAATTACAACCCACATATATATTATCCTACACGCATTGGATAATGTATATCTATCGTTTATTGTTTTTGCTGACAGAGCAGCAACACGTGTCGTTACCCACGCAGTGGGCTTTAGGGTCATCATTTTGACAGAATTCCTTGCATGTCTTATCAGTGCAGTTAGGAAGGTCAAACCCATAGCATGGTGCTGGCAGAGGGAGAGCATCTGTCTGTACCTGCAAATCAATAATACAAGTTGTTGGGACAATTATTTCCTCGAACATATTACACCATATTTTGCTACATATACACTATTTTATATGGAGTGCGCAACATTACAAATTACACCTGAAGTTGCATTCATAGAGTAAAAACAGAATAGACATAATGTAACCTCATTGTTTGCATCGCATGAGGAGAGAACAATAGCCACGACCATGAGAGTCGACAAAAACAGAGCCATTAGGCCCCTCCTGAAGATTTCCATGTGGATACCTTCCTTCCCTCTATTGATCATCCGATATTTGTTTGGTATACCGTGATAGCGCACTCACGGTGTTTTATAGATGCATATTGAAGTCTTAAAGTTTCTAGTATTTAATGTTAAATAATGACTATATATTTTGTATTAAAAATCTTTCTATAATATAAGATCTACATATATCATTTGTATTAAATATTTCTATAATGATCTACAACTATCTTTTGCACTAAGTATTTCTACAACAAGATCAATACAATCTTTCAGTAGAAAAATATATTATTTTGTGATGTGCTTGCCTCACAAAAGAAGCAATGCTGGTGGAATATTAATTAGATAATTATTTATAATATAAAAATATATACAAATGACAAAATGTTTCCACGATTTTGGCTACTTTTGTCTCTGCATGAACTGTCCGATGTCGATCCCGGGTGGATACACAGAGCCATCAAGACACTCGAGTCATAAGACTATGTGATCGCTAGCTATCTTGCTTGAAAAGGTGGTCCGGGAGCTTCTCCTCTCTCCCAGCAAGCAAAGCCCCCCCCCCCCCCCCAAGCATCCCCGCTTTACCTGCGACGGTGACCTGTTGCTCCTGCCGCCAGTCAAGCCCCTACGTTGGTGACCTCGGGTGGCTCTTCCTCGGTGAGAGGATGCAGCCATGCAGGTCAAGGATTGAAGTCAGCTCTCCCATACATGGTTATAATAAGCGGTTCCTTGCCCTCAGGTTGCGCCCTGGGTCCCGTGAGCGTGTGAAACCAGCTGTCACATGGCACATACCCACCTCGTATGCGTGAATCCGGCTCTATGCCATACCGGCATATGCATCCATGTCTCCCTTTGGGGGAGACGCCGCACCACACGGCTTTGTTCCATGCATCATGGTCCTACCATACAACCCCCCTCCTACCCATGGTCCTCTACCACTAAATCAACATACGTCTGTTGCTACATCCTACATGTACATTGTACTCCTCTCTCTGCTTTCGCATGCAGGCTGGCATGCGCGTCCCCGGCCTATCTGACGACCACGAGCATGCCAAGATCCATGCAAATTATTTTGCAGAAACATACTTTACCCGGTACACCTTCTCACCTCTATGGAAAACGAACTGCATATGCTCGTCTTGTGGACATCCTAGCTACACCTGTGCAGCTCCTCGGGGCACTCCCGGTACAGGTCGACAAGCTCGGCCCACTCGGCGATGACGTTGCAGTAGGACTTGAGCATGTCCAAGACGTCGAGACTCGAGCACGTCCTGCTCGGCGCGCAGTCCGGATGGCCGAGCCATAGTAGTAGCTGCTACGCGCTTGTGCTCTTAGAGCATCTCCACGGGCAAGGCGACGTTCCCGTCGACAGCGAGGCACCCGTGATGATTTCGTCAATCTCAAGACCCAACCGCCGGCTTAGTCTCTCGGAGGTGTTTATAGGGGTAGGGTGTGCGTGTGTGCGTTCATAGGGGTGAGTGTATGCGCGCGTATGTGAGCATCTGTGTTGTACAAAAAGAGCATCTCCACCGGCGCGCCCAATAGAGCGTCCGGCAAAGTTGTCGGACAGTCTCTTTTGGGCGCGCCAGCAGTCGTTGCTGCCTATTGGGAGCGCCGCGCCCCACCGGTCGCTCCCAATAAGTTTTTGAGGAAAATAAATATAGACTCAAATATGGACGAACCGGCGGTATTTCATTGAATTTAAAGGACATTTAACAAACTTAAACAAAATTTGACAAACGAAATTTAACAAGCTTAAACGGAATTTAATAAACATAGACCCTAAATCTAGAGACGGTGCCGACGGCCCAGAGAAAGAAGCTAGTTCCGGCGACGGCTACATGGGAGCATCGAAGAAGGCGACCCTCCCGGCGGCGACATGGCTTGCATGCCTCAATGATCTGGGCCGCCGAGGAGGAAGTTTCATCTGCGCCGCCGTCGCTGAGGCTTTCGGTTTCACCCTCGGCGGCTCCGGCCTTGAGGAACTTGCCCCCGTGCCGTCGCCGTCGCCGAGCGTGGTGGGATTTGATTTAGCGGCGCCGGAGGGAGGCCTCAACGGCCGCCTACATTCCCTCCCACTCCGGCTCACCCCAGTCGCCGTCGCTGCTGTCCTCCTCCTCTGCCGGTTCCGCGGCATGCCACGGTCCCGGAGCCGGTGGTGCTGGTGCTGGTGCCGCTGGTGCCGGCGCCGGCAACGGAGGTCGGGTATCTCGGGGTCGGACGACGCGGCCTCGCCTTCTTCATAGGAGTTCAATCACTCCGGCGGCGGCTCGTTCATGCCTCTGGGGAGGAAGAAAGAGCCACGGCGCGCGTCGTGCTCCGCGGCGATCACGGCGTCCCAATACGGCGCCGAGATCGAGTAGAACGGGTTCATGCGCTGCTCAAACGGCAGCTCCCTCCACTGCCGCTGGATGTAGTCGAGGCGGGGCCTGCCGCTCAGCGGTGATGCCACCGGCACCTTGACGATGTTGAGCACCCACCCCGGTGGGAGCTCAAAGCCGTCTGGCACCTGTAAGTTGTGCCGGCGGTAGACCTCCACCTCCTCCTCCGACAGCGTCGTCGGCGGACGCACGGCGTGGGATGAGCTGGCCGCGCATGGTGGTGGTGCTCGGGACGAGCCAGCTAGCTCGGATCGACGGTACGGCTTGAAGAGGTCTGCCTCGCGCTGTGCTGCGAGGCGGCGCGTTAGGTTCCACTCCTCCTCGCGACACATCTCGCGGGTGAATGCCTGGTTCATCCTCCGCTCGTCTTGGAGAAGACGTTGCTGCTGGAGGTGCTCGTGGCGGAGCTCGGGTGTCATGGCCGCGGCGTTCGCGCCGAGCACGACGTTCCTCGGCCATGTGCTGGCGGCGGGCAACCTCATCGGGGCTCTGCTCCGGTCGCGGCTTGCGGCTGCTTGGCATGGTGGCGGCTAGGGTTTCTATGGGAGAGAGAGGCGAGTTGTGTGGAGAGGAGAGGCGTGACTGGCGCCGTTTTAAAGCCGGCGGGGAGCGGAGGAGGCCGGTCGCTGCATTTACGCCGCCACCGGTACGTCTGCCACGCGCATTGACGCCGACGACGCGTGCGCGCCACCGCCTGACCTTCCAGTGCTGCGCTCGACGCGTCGCATCGTCTGCGCCCGCCAGGGCACCCGCTGCGTCATTAAAACGGGTGTATCTACCACAATAAATCCGCCCCCGACCGTTGGGTTGCTGACGCATCGGGCCCGTCCGTCAGGTTCGGACGAGGCGCGCACTGCCGCGGTTGCCGCCACGCCCGCTTGCGTACCTAGAACCTGGGCGCAATGCGGGGTTGCCGGACGCTCTATTGGGACGTGCCAGCAACTTTTTTCGTATTGGGCGCGCCGCTGGGGCACAGTTTGGTGCCGGCGCGCCCAAAACGTATATTGGAGTGGAGTTGGGCGCGCCGGTGGAGATGCTCTTAGAAGTCAATCTTATATGTTGCTTAGCACATGATGATTTGGACATGCTCTTAGAAGTCAAAATGAATTTGCAGCATAATATTTGTTCCTCACCCACTTTCTTATTGGTGCAAACAAATTGTTTGTGATTTTTCTTGAAATAGTTGAATATTTTTGTTGCGAAGCAACCTGCAGTAAAAAATGTTCTCAACCACGTTTTTGTAACTAATAATTTTTCGAAATGTTGCAATAATTTGGTGTAATAATATTGTTTTTGTATACGGGTTGTTGTAATACTCTGCATTTTTGTTGCGTAGTAGAGGCAAATCACCACCGCGTGACAGTTTTGCTGTAAGCATCAGAAATAACACGACATACCCTTCGTTTAAATGGATCTTTTGTGTAGTGTGGGTTGATATCTATACTTCTTATAAAGCAAAACCCCACTAAGTGCAATTAATATTTTTCTATCTCAACATGCAAGCCATCCACATCACTTTCACTTTTAGCCAATCAATTGTCCACATCATCCCACTAACATCATTACTTATTGTCTATATCTACATGCAAGTATCCACATCATCATTTTCTTTGACCATCAAGATGTCTACATCAAGTGATTATTTTGCCAAGATTTTCAATAATGAAAATCGTAGAACCATCATTCGAAACTATGTGCTCTTCTACATGTAACCGCTCAAAAAGTTTTTAGACATATTATGCAGCAATTTACATGACATCTTCATGCAAGCCATCCACATCATCAGTTTCTTCAACCCGCTGATTTCACTTTATCTACATCAATCAACATCAATCAGGTACACCCTGAACCATAACGAACTTTGAAATATTAATTACTCATACATTTCATGTCTATTAAATTAAATTTAGCCTCTCAACTTCAAGAGTTTATATGTTTTACTAGGTTTCTTAAAAGATACTCGCTGCCACGCGCGGGTACAACTTCACGAGTTTATATGTTTTACTAGGTTTCTTAAGAGATACCCGCTGCCACGCGCGGGGTACAACTTCAGGAGTTTATATGTTTTACTAGGTTTCTTAAGAGATACCCGCTGCAACGCGCGGGGTATCGTTCTAGTTCATAAAACGAGAGAGTAGAATGCAAAAGAGCGCTGCAGTGAATTTTAGATGTACGATGCCAAAAGGAACCTAGATTAGAGCATCTCCAACAGGTGCCTTAAACTAATAAATAACTGATTTTTACATCACCTGGGACAAAGAGCCTCTCCATTAGCAGCCCGTGATATAACTTTATTAAGACACTCTACTTACCATTTTATTTTGGCCACATACATACTATAATGAGTTAATCTATGTACAAATAAGTCCAGATTCACTCATTCTAGTATGCATGTGGCCAAAATTGAAATGGTAGTTAGAATGTGTTATAACAGTCTCTAGGGTTTGGTGTCCGTTTTGTCTGGCAATGGGATGATCTCGATCTCCAGCAACAGCCGTCGAAAAAAGGGGCAGCCTCCCCTCCTCTTTCAATCAGCCTTCCTTTCTCTTGCTCCCCGACCAGATCCGTCATTCCATTCGCAAATGTCACCGGACTCCTTTCTCACGAGTTCGACGATCTTAAGGCCGACCGACGTGCTCCCTCTCCTGCGGTGAGCTGCACCAGACCTCCACCGCTTTCCTACAGTCCCCCAACCTCGTGAAAGTTGGAAATCCCACACATGAACCGAAGTCGGGTCCAACTTGTCGCTGGTCGTGATGAATTGTTCGTCGAAGGAGCGCACCACCGAAAGGGCTAAGAGTTCAGTTCTTGCAAGCTATTTGTGCTTTAAACTGCGTCCTAGCGATTTTGTCTCAGTCCTCTGGTTTGCCTTCATTTTTTCGTGCAACGGTGTGAGATGCACATGAGGCACTCATTTGGTAACTAATCTTCTCAATGATATATATGTACTTTTAGATAACAGGAACAAAAAGTTTCAGTGTTTTTTCTGAACATTGCATATATGGAAATTCTTTTTGTATGATGGCTCATTATCATACAGGTTAGTGCTCTCTTGGAACACAATTAAATGGAAATCACTACCAAAGCATGTGCTGCATAACTGTTAGCGTACGATAATATATTCCAAAAACATGCTCTGACTTCTTGAACCTATAGTTGTATTAGTATCTTGTGAGTCACCTTTTGGGTTGACTCCATTGTCCTTTTGGGTTGACTCCATTTACTTGCCAGGCAGCAAATGAAAGACACCATAGTTAATCCTTTTACAAGCTAGAAGTGCTAAAAAAAGAAGGCATGAACGACATGGGCAATGGAGGAGTTTAGTGCAAGTAGGGGGCCATCCCCCCCCCCCCCCCCCCCCCTCTATCCGGGAATTTTGGTCAAACTCCAACACTGGAGGAGTTTGAAGTCTGTGTTTGTGTTACCATCAATTGTTTTGGTTGGATCAGCATATTTTGTCTGAAAAAATAGCAGATTGAATTTTTTCTCTGCTATGTCTTAGCATATGTCTTTTTTGGTAGCGCTCAATTTATAGTCTATATTTGATATGGTTGTACATCGGTTTCTCACAGATACTTGTCCAGAAAATGAGATTTTCAAGTTTAAGGAACTCAATTTTAGAAAGCCTAGGATGTGTTACCTTCTTGGCTAAGTGTGATCCCATTAAAATCTTGGCATTGCGGCACTTCCATAGATTCCAATGGGCACAAATTATAGAGGACCGAACTTTTGAAAGAGGCTTTCTATTCCACATGTCCCGAAATCTACTGCAACAATCGACATCACATGACACCATTATCTCAAGGTAAGCTTCATAAAAATATCATCCCCATGATATATATGGTTTTGACAAAGATTGTAAAGCTCCGATCCATATATTGGATTTGGACAGATTTTAATTATGTAATCTTGCCAATATGGGAGCATGTATATATTCGCAGCTCCTCCCTGTTAAATTTGGGCACCGTTCATGAGCGTTGGCTTCATTTGCACTCCGTGAGCTTTGCCACCTTGATGTCTGCCTTGTCGTTGTTGAACACATGTAGATGAGAGTTCTTGCCAGTGGCACGTGACGGGTAGACCCGGAGAGGATGCACGTCCCGCCTCCGGCCCAAAGCCCCGACCACCGACCGGTCTATTTAGAAGAGATACAATATGAGTGCTTCCAATGCGTGCTTCTACTTTATTTGGTGTATATTCTATAAGTGACAGGCAGCAAATGAAAGACACCATAGGCAATCCTTTTACAAGTTAGAAGTGCTAAAACAAAGAAGGCATGAACGGCATGGGCAATGGAGGAGTTTAGTGCAAGTAGGGGGCCATCCCCCCTCCCCCTCTATCCAGGAATTTTGGTCAAACTCCAACACTGGACATGGAAACCATTTTCGAATATATTAGGCCCAACTTTTGACCAGTAATTTTTGTTCATGCCGAGATGGCACTGGTTGCTGATGTGGAGCGTGTCGGCGAGGTGTAGGCGGAACGTAATTCAGGCTACTTGAAAGAATTGGATGGTGAACATTACATACAATTGGGATCATTCATCGAGTGTTCCTGCGGATGAAAGTGGAATGCCGAGTGCAGCTCGTCAACTCCAAGCGTTTTCTTCACTAGGAGCAGCAGGAGAATCATAAGCTTCGTCAATACAGCTGACTCGCCTCTTGGTGACTTTGAATTTGTGGCATCTACTCGTTGGGAGAGTCGCATTGACAGTGTTAAGGCTATATAATGTTTCAGATCAAAGAATTAAGGGATGCTTTATTACAATTGGCTGATAGTGATGAGGATCCATTGATGAAGAGCCAAGCTAAATCATTTGCAGAACATGAACTTGGTGACTTTGAATTTGTGGCTCATTAATCATCTGGTATGAAATATTATCTGCTGTTGAAAATGATATCCTAGAGAAGATTAATTATGTAGATATTATTGAAGATTTCATTTCAAGAAATACTAGCAGACGGATGATTCTTCTTAGTAGAACACATGAGGTCAGCTTACTGCTCTAGTGGTACTTTTTTGTAGAACTAGGTTGATATGTTTCTATTTATTGTAAAAAAACACATATTAAAGTTATCTAATAAAGTGAAATTATTTTAGCTCCTATTTCATGTAAAAATTTCAAATTCCAAGTCCCCATTTTGAGTTTCGTACAAGGGCCCCAAATTTATGAATATGGCCCTGCCTGGGAAATCTGGCTTGAGAGAAACCGCCGCATTTTCATAGGCATAATTTTGCCTGTCCGAGACATGGCTCCCTCTAAGTGTGGAGATTAGTTTTGGCAAATTGCTGAATGCACCCTTCGGGGACCCAGTGAGAGGATATATTTGGCACAATTTCCTCCTCTTTTTGTCCCCTTCTTCTTTATTTCTCTCAGCCACTTGACCTTTCCTGAATAAGCAAAACCCACCTGGTTTGGGATGTAACCCTTTGTTCTCCTGCTTAACAAGAAAATCCAGCGTCCAGCTGGATCTTTCAGAAAAGAAATGTAGGCATACATGGCTGATCAAGCAATAACATCAAGATTTATCGGGACCGGACATCAGTGTTCTGAGTGGGTTTCAGCACAAATTAAAAATTTGAACTCTCTAGGGGTGGACAAGTGATATGACTGTGTGAGCCTTTGAGCAGGCCTTGAACACATGAGTTTGAAAAGCCAAATTTCAACTCTTTGGATGAAAAATTGAAGTGGAGCTTCCTAAAGTCGAACTAGGATGTGCACCTAGTCTTTGCAAAGTCTAAATTAATATTATTACGGAGCTGCAGTGTTCAAATAGCTATACGCCTTCACCACCGATAACGCTTTGTGTCTGTCGCCAAGGGCGATCGGATCTCAAGTCTTGACGCCAGATCTCCAGCCTCCCGTCGGCGCCGCTGCTGCTCTGCCTTGCTGCTGTGGCCTTTGGGTCATGGAGGCGCGGTGGATCTCGGCCCTCGTCGACGGTAGGGCTCCGTTTTCTAGTTTTCTTGTCTAGGTTTGTTGGAGTGGCGTTCTGATGGTGACGGCGTCGTCTCTTTCAATATGGTCTCTCTGGCTTCAGTCCCATCTCGGTGTCGACATCGAGAAGCTTGTGGGAGTGGTGTGGAGCTTCATTGGCGGTTCATCCTTCTTCTTCGGCACCGGGACGGATGTGGTCTTCTTGACCAGTTCAGCGACTTCCCGTCCGCAACCAACAACGTCAGGCCGGCTCAGGGAGGAGCGGCAGCGGTGGCGCGCCGTCGACACGGTCTGGAGGTTGAAGACGAAGGGCATCTCAAGTATCTCGTTGTAATTTTCGTTTTTGTTGAGATGTTTTGAACGGTTCGGTGTTTCTTTTAATACCAGGGTTCTTTTCACAAAAAAAGAAACTCATTAATTATGGACCTCTCCTAGATAGGTAAAATCAGTATAGGATGATGCAGATGCTGGTGCAGAACGTTAACCTTTGTTCCGACGGTTTCAGATGTGCAATCGGCATTTAGGACTATCCAATGTCAGGGGTGAACTTTTTTATCAGTAGTCGGAACGAGGAAGTTATCAGCTGTTTAACTTATGTGTGTGCATATATGACACATTCTATGACTGGAGGTCTTCGTATGATCTGAGTTGTGGATCGACATTTTTCCTTCACTTCTGTTACGGGTCATAAAGAGTTAGTCAAGTCGACTTGTGAAGCAACCTGCGTGACATACTCGGTCAAGATGGAATATGTCACTCCGACTCGGAGAGATGTTCTCTTTGTCCACTGGTGAATTGACTGGAATGCATGGCCACGCGATTGGACTAAGGGGTTAGTCGAGGGGTTGAATGAAGAACACGAGTAGAGTAGAGAGTCAAGCTATTATTTTAAGAGAGGACAATACAAGATCTAACCTATAGCTCTAATAAGATACATCGTGATGGCCATATGGACGACATTGGATAGAGAAGTCATGGATAATTTTATTTCAGTTGGGAGTTGGTGCGCTTCTTTAGAACTTGCTACTGACTATCTGCTTTAAATCGGCTGTACATGATGGCGAGTCAGTCAAATGAGTTTCTTGACTCAGAATCATGGATGAGGATCAAATGAGTACCTGGCGTCGTGTTCGACTAAAAGTATACCTGCCGTGCACCCCAATTGGTCGGCCCAGTAGCTTACTCCCTCATGTTTTAGTTTCTTATTGAGCATGTTCTTATGCAGTGTGTGTACGCTCGGAGACTTGGTACCTGTGCTGTCAGCGGCTCCGGGTGAACGTGAGGATACCGGAGCAGGATGACCTTTTGGAGCAGTGGTGGCTTCGAGAGAGAAAGCGCTTCAAGGGCAAGGAGAAGAAGCGGTTTGACACGGCAGTGTCCCTGATCTGCTGGTCTATCTGCAGCGGAATGCGCGTGTGTTTCACAATGTTCGACAGCAGTGTTCGGCGCAGGAACTGGCTGCTAGGATCTCTGACGAGCTACGGCTTGGGTTCAGAGTGAGAGCGGGAGGTGGAGGGAATACAAACATGTCGCGAGAGTAGGCTTAGGTGTGGAGTATTGGAGGTGTTCTGAACCCTGTTACGACAGGTGTTTGGATTCTTGTATTTGTTCTCTATCTTCTATAAAAATAAGGTGCGCTATTGGCGCACTTTCAAAAAAAATGTTTCAATTTCTTGGGGTTTATTACTCGGTTTAGAACCAAAATATTTTAGCGCATGGCAAACAAATATTACCACCGTTTGTCTTCTTCCTCAGTTTTAGAAAAAAGAAAAAGATGGTCCCACCTCTTTCTCAAATATCTCAAAAAAAATTAAACTTTTAGAGATATCTTTATTTTAAAAAACTGCAGTATTTATCGGAGCCAAACAGTGCAAAGCTAACACACGTAGCCACTAGCCACGGAGACATACATGCAATTTTTTTGGCTCGTACATGAAAGCATAGACCGACTTAAACTATGGATACTAGGACGGACCGACTCGATCCGTATGGAAAATAACCAACACACATTGGTTAGTTCCAACACAAATCACTTCTTGTCGAGTACAACTCGTAATAGGCAAGGGTCCCCAATCAATATAAGAACACAAGACCCCCGGAGGCCTAAGCACAAAGCAAACGAGTTCTCTGGTTCACGAGCAAGACAGGAGAAGACGTCGAGATAGAATAGCGCAAGTTGCAACTCGGGCGGTCGATCGATCAAGCATGGCCATGGCCATGGCAATGGACGATGAGCTCTTCGAAGACGACTGCTGGGCCTTGCAGCTCCAGAGAGGTAAGGGGATTACACTGATCCCGACGGAGGGCGAGCCCTTCGTTGTCACCGACGTCTTCCTCGTCGACCCCGAGAGCGCCGCCGGCCAGGGCGTGGTGTCCGTCTGGGTCGAGATGGGCACGCAGAAAATCTCCCTCGCGGAGCTGTCGTCCGAGGTTACGGACGTGGAGCTGGAGACCCCGGTGGTGCTGGATGAGGAGTTTCGCTTGTACGTGGAGCGCTCCGACGCCGACGCCGACACGGAAGAGGATGCGCTCGTCGTCCAGTTCGAGGGTTACATCGATGTGCCCTATGACGAGGAGTCCGAGAAGGAAGATGAGGAGGACGAGGGTTTCATCCATGTGCCGTGTGCGGACACGGACGAGGAGTCGGAGGAGGACGACGACGAGGCCGCGAGTTCGAAGGATGGTGACGAAAGTATTGACGAGGACTATGAGAAAGTTGAGAAGAGTGACGCCGAGATCGACGGTGACGTGGCGACCAACCCCGGCGGCAACGCTAAGGACGTTTGACATATTACAACTAGAACATTATTAGCTTTATTCCTGGTTTTCTTATATATGTCAGCTTTTTCAGATTGTTGATGTAATCATGCTTTCGTATGACACTATGGATGAACTGCGCGTTGTTAAGTTTATATTATCGGAAGATATTGCAGTGTCTAATCGCCTATAATTAGTAATCGGTCAGTTAATTTAATCAAAAGAGAGATTGTTGCTACCCCCAGGGATCGATCAGTATGTGCTCCGGTGGTTGAAGACATCAAAAATCTGTTGCAAGTTTTTAATTCTGTTTCTCTTATTCATGTTAAGAGAGACCTCAATGTTGTTGCACATTGTTTAGCGCATTCGTGTGAACTTAAGCCTAGGCTTGTGTGGAGTGGTGTGTCTCCGGATTGTATCCGTGAGACAATCTGTTTCGAATCCTTATTTGTTGATCAATAAAGCTCTGTGTTAAATTCAAAAAAAAAGAGAGATTGTCTGCTCGGTTTTATAGTCATCTATGTTCTTGTGTTTTATTGTTGGAAAAGTATAGTAGTCACCCGGGGGATCCGAGCTTCCCATCCTCCGGGTCCCCCACCAACCACGTATCCCCTCTTTCTGTCCACAATCCCGCTTTTGCTACGGTAGCAAAAAAATATCCCGATTTTTGCTACATGTAGCAAAAACTTTTCGGTCCAAAAAATAGTCCCCCAGAGTCCGTTTTTGCTACGGTAGCAAAAAAAAAGTCTCATTTTTTGACACATGTAGCAATATAAATTTATTTTTGCTATTATTGTTATCTGGTTTCGCTACAATAGATCAAAAAATTTGCTACTATATCTCCGGCGATGTCTCCGGCGAGAGTCTCCGGCGATGTCTCCGGCGAAGTTGATTTTGCTACAATCGAACTTTTTTGTTGCTACAATAGCATAAACTTTTTGCTACCACGTGTCCGGCGAGGTATCCCGTGAGGTCTCCGGCGAGGCCAGAATTTTCCTTTCATGTTCTGTGTACGAACCGTTTTTTGCTACAATGCAGTAAAAGCGGGACGATTTGTAGCAAAAACGGGAGTTTTGTAGTAAAAGCGGGATTAGCCTATTTTTAGAGGACACGTGTCGGGCTGGCGACCCGGGGGATCGGACGGAAAGATCCCCGGGGGACCCCTAGTCCTGTCCATTTATTGTTGGTGGTTGTCCAAGAGTATTACTGGGGATGCCGGCATGCTACTAGTGTATTGGCCTTTTTTTGTTTTTTCCTTTTCTGAATCGCTTAGTCAGTTGCACACGTACTGCTACTAGTGTTGGAGTCATGGACTCTTTGCACTATTAATTGTGTTTTTCAACCTGATTTCCCACTACGGCACACGGCCAAACAACAGTCATCCTTGCCAGGTCAGCACCTAAGACCCATGTGTATCTAGACTTGTGCGAAGCGAGAAAAAAAGCTCGCAATGTATGAAGTGTAGCAAAGGACCACAAAACTTGCGACGCGCTGGTGAGAATACATGGTGCACACGACATCCAAACATCCAATAAACCCCTAGCATCCAGTAAAGACCACCACCACTTGCACAAACATTAGGTTGGTCATGTGAGAAAAAGAACTCGACGAAGAAACAACACCATCACTCCGTCTCTTGCTAGCCCTGCAACATGTTAAATATGATGGTAGAACACAACAAAACAATCACGAGGAGTTAGAACACATCGAGATTTGAAGCGGCACCAACAGGAGCTCTTATTTTTTAGATAAAGAGTATATATTAATATCGCGAAGATACCAATTACACCCAGCCTCTGCAACAACGCATTGTCCTAGTGACAACACGGATGCACACAGCCCAAAATAAGAAGAAGAATTACAAAAAAAAGTCCCGCTACAGTGATCTATTCCATGTAGCAGCAGGCCTAACACCACCAAAAACAACACCAGAAGTACAGCTTCTCCAAAAGCGGCGCCTCCAAAAAGGGAACAGTGCTATAGCGCCGTCGCCGCCCTGATCATAGATCATAGGTTTTCACCCTGAGGAAAATCCACACTCGCAAAAGCAATGCCTTCAACAAGGTCATTGCTAGGCACAGCCAATTAAGGCCAGACCTTGAGTTTTCACCCTGAAAGTTTGGACTCTGAACTTCTCCTGTGATGTCGCCTCCACTTGCCGTTGCCGCTGTTCCATGTTACAAATCACCAAGCAAATTCCTCATCGCCACCAGGAATCGAACCACCATTACTAGTCTTCAAATCTAGGCCTCCATGTCCTTCTCCGCACTCTGACTTCACCGGGATACAGAAAGGCATGTCCCCAATGGCAACAGACTGCAGAGCTTCGCGACGCTTCCTCTGAAACCAAACGGTCAGAAAAAACATGGCTGCGCGCGACCGAATCCCACCCGATCCGACAATCTCCAGGCATGATTTCCCAATGGAGTTCGCCGACGGAGCCTTCCCGAACTCGACAATCCGGCCAGATCGAAGAAACAAGTGTCATGCAGATCTTCTTCTTGGCGCTTGCGGAACCCTAGGACCGCCGCCATTATTCAGCAATAACCAGACAACCCCCACGCCGCCGGTCAGGGCAACAAAGGAGGCGGCCGCAGAAGCTACCCCGAAATCCATCCCAGGCAGTTGGCCGACAGATCAGGCCTTCGCGCCGCCGGGAGGTCCTCATGTAGCCTTGCAATCGCCGCCAACTCGCCGCCCCGGCTAGGAACCACGGCCACCGCCGCCACCCTTCCGGAACCGCTACATGCCGCCGAAGGAACTGGCCAAGATGGCAGTTCCACGGCCACCGCTGCCGTCCATCTGGAGCCGCCGCTTGCCGCTGCACGGCCAGGAAGCCACCCTGGCCGCCGTGCGCAACGCCCATCCCGAGCCGCCCCAGTCGCGTCCGGGGGCCGCCGCCACAACCTCCTGCCCTAAGCGCCCTTGGCGCCGGGCGCCGCCGCCTCCACGGCCATGGCCGGCGGCAACGGCGGCATGGATCGCTGGTCGAGAGGAGGGGGAGGGCGGCGCTGGGATAACTCCCCCTGGCGGCGCCCTGGGGTGGCGGCGCGAGGGGGTCAGGGAGGTTAGGTCGAGCTGTAGGAGATTTTGATATATTAAGTTAGTTGTAGCATTGCCTCCTAAAGGACTTGTATATAGATCTCATTTGTCGTGGCCCACTAACATATAGGATATATTTTATCTCAAATTTCATATTCCCTCTCTTCCAGCTTATATGCAATGCATGTATCTCTAGATTTACTATTGTACCAGTATAATATGAATTGCATTATACAAAAGTCATACCGTTGAAAACAGATCATCTGAGTTTATAATGAACTTGTCGCTGCAAACCCACGTGATAGGCGCTCCAGGTCGCAGCGATTTGTGCTAAACACATAGACCATTGTCTTATTATGCAAGCTAGCGAAGACTAGACATTACAAGTATATTGATTCTTTTCCAATGAACAAAAACATTTTTCTGTAAATACGGCTTATTTTATTCAATCCATAAATCGACTTTTCATTCAATGCTAGCTTTGAGTTGCACAGGCACTAACGGCCGACCAGTACCATTATCGTCGTATGATATCTTCCCAATACTCTTCGGCACCGAAATATGGGCACAATCAATGGAAGTTTTTACCATGTCCTTCGACAGACCCACCTGCATAGTTCTAGCCGCCAGCGGGGTCGTTCGTCATTCCTTCCAGATCGACAAGCACCGCGTGACATAGTGGTGAGTTCTTCATCTCTCGATACGGCATTGTGCCCTCCGCTCAGACCACAATCTTCATGGTCCTCCTCTACAAGAACCCTGCGGCATTCGCCGTGATGCATGAAGGCCGCCGCCGGCGTGCCTATCGTAGGCTTTTAGTGATGGGTCGGTGCAGCACGATATATATTAGAGCTCTTTTACGGTGCTTGGAAAACTACCGCCGGTAGTTTCAGGTAGCTCTCATCCTAAATTATTTCAGCCGTTTGATTTCACTCTATCCCTCCTAAATTATTCCAGCCGTCCAAGCATTAAGCAAAAATTTAGGTCTAATCACCCCGGGTATGATAGTCATTCGCCCACGAACAGTTTGTCTTCCTTTCACCCTCGATCCGCTGAGTGCGGGCACACCACACTCACGCCGCCGCAAGCCCCTCGACGAGCTGCGCGGCTGCATCGATCTGGGATTCGTGTTCGAGCCGCCGGCCGGCGCCGGGTGCGCGACGTCCGACGAGAGCAGGAGCATGGCTGGTGGAGACGCTGGCCGCGCTCGACCTCTACTTCGTTGTCGTTGTCAAGGGAGGCGGTGGCTAGGAGGGGTGCGCCAGCCCGGCACCTGTGGCGACTCGCCGACTCGTCGGAGCCTCCAAGCCGTCGCCGATCGGGAGTCCCCTGTCCATACTCTCCCACGTACTCCGTACAGATAGTAAGATACACAAAGCCATTGTGAACCATCCTAACACTAGTTTCGATCCCCACGTACAGAGCAACATGGCCGATTGATTATCTTGCTACAGCCGACGAATCATCTCTTCTCGTATCTGATGGTGGCAATGCATTACGCACTGTCCAGCTATGTACGCTTAGAACTATGACAGCTTGTATTGTTAGCCTGTTCCCGCCGAGAACGTTCTGCGTTTGTGAATGATGACAGCTTGACTGCCGGTTGTAATTTCATATTTGTAGTTCAGATGTGTCAAGGGTGTTGAGAACTGGTAACCTGACGACGTACGCATGTTGTTTCAGTAAACCCTCATTTCAATCAGAAAGGCACTGCCAAGTTTTTGCCCGTGTGTTTGTAACTTTGTATACAGAAATTGTCAGACATGATGTTGCTAGAGATCCTAACTTAGAATTTTTCGATTGCATTTTCCACACTTGCTACCTCTACCAGCGCCAAGATTAATCCAACTTCCTTTTTCAGTCTCCAAATAGAGCATAAATCAACTGCTCCTGAGCCTCCTTCTTTCCCTTGCTCGATTCCCCGGCACACTACAAATCAAGCAACACCTATTGGAAAAATAAACTCCTAACTAGATTTTTTTGTCTTCCCTAAAATCTAGCTAAATTCTTCTTTCTCCTTGAAAAAAAGTTCAGAAGATATGCACTCAATTGGGAGTGCAGATAGTACATAAGCAAATTGACAGCGCACAATGCCCCCTTTCTTTTCTAGCTGTGATCGGAAGTTCTGATAATTGTGAATCAACACCACGAGAGGTGTTAAATTGAACTGAATGAGCACACTGAAACTAGTAACGCATAAGTATCAATACAAATCAGATGCAACGCATTCGTGATACCTAAAGAAGCAAACTACTACCGATGCTATATGCCGTGTACCAGCATGCTGTACAAAGCTATAAAGTGTAAACCTGTAAACTAGAGTAACAAGGTAACTAGTAAATGAACAATCGATCTGTGTGTGGTAAAACTGAATCTATACTGTCCCAATTCTCCGATCTCAATAGGGGCCGGTACACCGCGGTCATGTCTGGCTTGAAGAGGACGAAGTGCTGATCCATGCCCTCGAGCTTCTAGTTCTCGCTGAACATGGCGAACAGGTACGTCTCCACGGCCTTCCCCGGCTGCCTCGGCGTGCTGGTTACCGGGGCCACGTGCCAAAGCACGATGTTGTTGTACGCCACCGTGTTCTCCATGGTGGCGGCGCCGCCTGACGGCCACCGGTCTCCGACACCACAACTCTGCGCCCCGGCAGCATGCGCCGCGTCCATGATTGCGGCGAACATGTTGGTGTCCAGTAGTCCGGCGTCTGTCACCGACACCACCTTGAAGTGGGACTTCGCGCTTGACCCAGCCAGCAGCGCGTACCCGAGCTGCACCGTCTCCGGCTACGCCGTGTATGGGAAGTACTGGTACATGTTCACCAGCAACGACGCATTCTTCGACAACAGGTACGACATGAGCGGCGCCATCACCACCGCTGAGGCCTAGGAGAACGCACCCTGGCCCTACGACGGCAGGTACGAGGCGCCAAGCATGGACTTGGCCACGGCCGTGGTGCGTGGTGACGGGCACGCCGGTGATACCAACCGCCCTGATCGCGGCCTCAAGGTTCCGAATGGCCAGGAGGACGTGCACGCCAAGGTCGCCCGGGATGATCTCGTTGCCGGCAGTGATGTACCGGAAGGCGGCGGATCAAAGAAGTAGGGGAGAGATTGAGATAGAAAGAGGAAAAGATTTTACACGTGAGGATATTGAGACGAAATTACCCTAAACGCCTTTTAATATCAGATAAAAAATAATACAATTTTGGTAGTTTCAGGTAGTTTCAAGTAGTTTTTTTCGGTAGTTTTTGGTAGCTACTATTTTTCCACCGTCAGATTTAAGCGGATGGACGGTTGTTAAAACTACCAAGTACTCTAAAACTTGTATATTACTTGTTATATCCCCACAGACACATACGATTTTAATTATTTCTTCCACCGTTAAAAGTTGGGATCCACATGGGTAAGGCAGCACTGGGATCATATATATTTCATCCAAAAATGTGGAGCGGTGTTTTAACAAAAAGAAAGGTGCCACTTATCGGCTCTACCATCATTTGGATTATTCTTGCACCCCGTCACAAGTTTTTTATCGGACATCACATTTAAACTGCTTTTAATAACTTGCAAATGGTGGAGTACAAAGATCTGTACCACGAGTGTCATTACCTCTTCATTTCTCAAGGTATGCACATAAAAAATATGTATATCTAGTTTGGAAGATATTGACCTCATTATAGAAATATTTTAATGCAAATATATGTGCAGATCTTATTATAGAAATATATTATATAAAAGATCTGTGTTGATAATATTATAGAAATACTTTAAAATATATAGTCATTATTAGCATTAAATACTTGGAATTTCCAGACCTCGAATGCATCTATATAAACATTGTGAAAATTAACACTGCATCGCACTATCACAGCATACAAAAGAAAATTACTCCTCTTGTGTAGAGGGAAAGGTCTCGACATGGAAATCTTCAAGAGGAACACAGTCGCTCTATTTTTGTCGACTCTCATTGTGATGGCTACTGTTCTCTCCTCTTGTGATGCAAACAATGAGGTCAGGTTCTGTTCATTCTGTTTTTACTCGAGCAATGTAATGAATACACGTTATGTAATGTTGAGCTCTCCATAAGAAAAAAGTCTATATATTGCAGTATAATGAAGATGGTGATACCACAAAATTGGCCTGACAAAGTCTGTTGGTTTTGTGCAGCTACAGACAGATGCTCTCCCACTACCAGCATGCTATGGGTTTAACTTTCCTAACTGTAGCGATAGGGCATGCAAGGAATTCTGTGAAAACGACCCGAAAGCCTACTGCATCGTTACTCAAGTGTGTTGCTGCACTGTCAGCAAATACCACTAAAATGATAGAGAAACACACACCCCATGCATAATCCAATGCATGCAATATATATGTGCTAGCTACAGTACAATACATCAGAATAATCCTTGGTATTTTCTTTCTAATCTACAAGTGATGTAAGTTTGTTGCTTCTTCCGTACTAAATTTTGCTGAGATGCTCATGGATTTGCTCTAATATCTACCTAGATATGACCTATGCTCTTATGGTTATACAAAAAAAAAAGATCCAAAGAACCACATAGACACACATCCATCTGATCGAGGATACCGTCAAGGTTTCGGTTACCGGCCGGAATTCCGCGGTAACCGGCCGGTAACCGGATTTCTCGGACCCCCGCGGTAACATGCAGTATAGGTGAAAAAATATGTATATGAGAAAAACACTGGACATCACAACATTAATAATTACAGATAATATACATTTCTTTCACGGGAGCAACACAGTGAATTATAAACACCGAACCGTGAAGGAAAAAAACAAATAGGAATATCGATCAAGTAGCGGGAAACAACAGTACTAAAACAAAGATGTCATCCATTAACCCTCTCACAGGAGTAGCCAGCTTAGGTACACTGAAGCAAGTGCCATGACGTGATAACCGTTTTCACTAAAAAAATATGAAAGCAATCGGTACGTACTCGCAATCACATCACATCACACTATATATAAAAGTTGGACATCTTCTCGCGATGGTAACGATTGGAGTACTGTAGATAGGGTGCTTTTTGCTTCAGTTCCGTTGCCAATTCCTGGACGCGCGTCCCTACTGTAGACGGCGACCGATTCTTTTTCCTTTCTTTTTCTTTTGCCCTCTCGGTAACCTGTTACCGGTTGACTCCCGGTTGCCTAGGTTGTGCTCCTTTCTTTTGCCCTCTCGGTAACCTGTTACCGGCTGCCTCCCGGTTGGCTAGGTTGTGCTCCGCAATTTTTGCCTCTTCTTCGTTCGATGCAGTTTCCTGCCTCAACAAATATCTAATGGTGGACATGCCGCAATCCACCGCTTTGGTCGAACAATCCAGCGACACCACGCCGCAGACTCACCAATCCCAATCTCCATTCCCAGCTCGAACCCTCCAGGCCTCCACCACGTCGCGAGATGCTCCTCCTCCGCCCGCACCCGCTCCCTGCTCCGGCCCTGCGGCCCAGACCCGCGGCTCGGAGACCGCCGAGTCGGGCTCGGCGGCGACCTCCCCGCCCTCGCGCCTCCGCGTCCACCTACAACTCCGAGGAGGACGCCTTCACCAGGTGCTCCGGGTACCTCTTCGAGGAGGGGCGGCTGGCGTCCGAGGGGGAGCTCCCCACCGCGTACGACATCCACGGCATCGCGGCCGTCTACCGCCGCCGCCCGCTTCTCGTGTTGCGGCGCTCGCTGCAGATCGGGGCCTCCTTCGGGCTTCGGCCGCTGGATCGCGCTGCGGTACCTCGACGGGGTCAACGACCGCGCCGACGACATGTTCGAGGTAGGATGCCCCGCTCCTTCGCTTCGCTCGCGGGCAGGCGCGGTTCTCCCCCATCTTTTACTTTCCTTTCTCACTTCACTTCACCACAGCACTATTTTTCCTTCAATTCATTGCAGGTTTGCTATTTTAATCCTACAGCAGCGCCAAACACAGATGGAAGTTTACAGCATATGTCCTCGTGTTGTTCAGCTCTTACAATCTTAGAACTGTTTTCAGTGCAGAAGTATGATTGCTCACCGGATGGATGCAGATGTTACCAGCTAGGCAAGAAGATATGCATGACAATCTGCTGCTATAATATGGAGACTAATTCGTGCAGCATAGTTAATTCCTTGTATACTGACATTGTTTCTGTGTGTGCACTTTGTCTGGGTTAGTGAGCACTTACCCCTATAGTTTCTTCTCATATACCCAGTATGAATCTAGGATGGCTACACAGTCAAAGATATCGCTGACCACTAGATTTTGTTCTCCAGCCGTGCTGTACAAAACTTCTGCAGGTAAAGTGATCACACAGCCAAGAAACTATATCATCAACTGGATCAATCCAAGACTGAATTCAATAGAGATAATGTTATATGATCAGGAAGCAGATCATCTTTCTTCCCAATGTTCTCCCAAAGTTCTCCACTACTATGCAAAGGATGCTGCATTACAGTTGCCTGCTCTGATTGTCAAGGTATGCAGGAGCATGCATGAAGCCCAGCAAAAAGAAATAGGAAAATATCTAAGTGTGTTGAATGGTTGTGGTACAAGTCTTCTTTCAGATACACTTCATAGTAACTTGGGTGAGTAAACAATGCATCTTTCTTCCTCAAATTGTGCTTGCATGACTGTTATTTTTTTGGCTTTGGTTGCTATCGCCCATGTCTTCCACGCGTGTGGCTACAAGTTACATTGTCCGGTGGCATGTCAATCGGAGACGGCGTGCACAATTTCAGTCACAACATCCACCAAAATACGATCTTTCATTTTCCTTATACTTTGAGCTGTACTCAGTTACTTCTCTTTGTGTTGTTGATATTTATTTTGTTTTAATCAAAGGCCGATGTATCAGTTTATAAGGTGTAATTAGTTGCTAACCTTTGTTTTTTAGTTTGTGCTCCTTCAATTGATTTTCTTACAAACTTTTAGTATTATATTTTTAGGTGCAGCTGGCTCATTATCTTCACATGAGTACAACGAATAGCTGGCCTTGCTGATGGTTGTTTTCTTCACAAGTGAGCTATGAATGAATTGAATTAATTGATTATGGCCAAGTATGAAGCTTCTGTAAGAAGCAAACATGAACTTACTGCTTTTTTAAGCATTTTTCTTACAAGTAATGCTTATTTTGGTAATATTAGGTAAGCCAGAAGTATATATGGTTGACTGTTTCTTAAAAGAAAAATGTTGCAGCTACTATAAATAGGTGCTTACTACCCAGTATGCTATTTGGTTTAATGGCTTCTTAGGGAGATACTTAATCCGTGGTTTTCCGTAGTCTCCAGCTGTTTCTAGCCCCTCTTGAGGTTTATAGGATGTCTACTGCATCGATCTCCCTATTACTGATCTGAAGATATCTCCTGTACTAATGATTTTGTTGTACCTTTATGTATACATAAAATTCCAGTACTGTCTATATCATGCAAATTCACCACATAATCTAGCAAATTCGGGTACTGTCTATATCATGCAAATTCACCACATGTTGCTTATAATCTAGCAAATTCGAGTACTGTCTACATCATGTAGGTGTTACCACATAATTCCCAATTCACCACAACAGGTAACCTGACTTGGTGTTCTTATCTTCCTATGCAGAAAATGCACGTTGTAGATTAGATTGCAGATTAGAATGTGCCACTCTCCTTTAGGCCAGCGGTGATTGCAAAATGTAAGAAACTGAGCAAACTTCGCTTAATTTGCATGTGCTTCTTTGTCTTAGCAGTTAGCAGTGCACAATCACTTATTTTTACTCATACAACTACCACCGGAAGTATCTCTCAGGTTCACTTTCAAGAGCATGATTTATGTTGTGATTCTTCTGCGGTGATGCTGCAGTGGTGCTGAAGTACGTGGGTTTTATGGTAACATATATTGCTGTTGTCGCAGATTCTGCAATTTTTAGTGTCGGATGAAGGAATTGGATAGCTCTTTCAGCTTATGTGTTTCTTAACTACTGGTGATTCAGTCTCCATAATCCGACAAATATGCTCATTCTTACATGGATGTCAGTGTATGATCTTGGAGGAGGTAAAGATCGGAAAGTACTTATGCCGATTTTTTTTTCTTGAAAACGGTGAATATGTACTATATATATGTAAGTAACTCAAAGGATCACACTTTAACTTCATAATTTCATTCCATTGGCAGTTGCAAAAAAAAAAGTTACATCCGCAGTGAGACGAAATCTTGAACATAGAGCTTCTTACAAGTGTTTGGTGAACATTGATGACTTTTTGCTTCCAAACTCCATGAGGCCTCATCTTGAGAAGTTTTATGAAAATGTAAAAAATTTAGGCCGCACAAGACCTGTAGATGTACCTCTAGACAAAAGTGTCAATATTGGAAATGGCTGTATGTTTTTAAGATCTATGGAGTGCTGGCTCATGAAATTGGCTCTTTACTTCCGACATACTAAAAAGTATAGTTCGAAGTTTACTCTGCTGTGAGTTGGTTCGTAGAATGAACACGGGAGCGGCGTGTCGCGCCATCTTGCCTAGTACTTAAGAATGACATGAACATATAGAAATTATTAGGCATGGTAGAGAGGAAAAATATCACAACTCCAAAATACAGATAATTAAGCGACGGCGCACGACCAATCATGGTCGAGATTAGTTAAAAGGAAAGCAATGGTTGCGATTACGTACGCTTGGAGATTCAAGAGACAAAAAGGTACTACTGCAGTACCATCCAGGTCCGATTCCTAATAGGCATCTGTCAACGACCGCCTGAGAATCCGTTTGATCGGGCGTTTAGTCGGGCCATCGTGGGACGTAAACCAGTCGAATTAGTTGTAAAACGATTCGTTTTCAGAGTACAAGTCGGAGTCGGCAAGTCCCCGATCAATTTATAAGCAAAGGAAGCAGTACGTTGATGATGTACAAAGCAAGCGCTCGATCGGGTCACGTTCACAGGAGGAGATTACCACAACAGCTGCGAACGTGTGTGCTCGGAGATTTTGATCAAGCATGGCAGTGGATCAGCAGCAGCAGCGGTTCCGCGGACTCCGCCTGGCCATGATAGCCAAGACCGGGGGCGTCGTGCACAGGCTAACCCCGAGGGCCGGCGAGCCCATCTGGGTCGACGAGGTCTCCCTCGTCCATCCGCCCGTCGCCGGCCAGGGTGCCGTGGACGCCTGCGTCGAGATCGGCACGCGGGACCTCGTACTGGCGACGCTGTCGGCCGAGGCACCCCACGCGGCGCTGGAGACGCCGGTGTTGCTGGACGAGGAGTTCTGCTTCTACGTGACGCCGCATGGAGGCATTGACTCTGACTCTGACTCTGACGTCGAGGTCGACAGCGACACGGACACTGACACCGAGGACGGGATCGCCGTCTACTTCTCGTGTGTTGCGCTTACTCCATCGTCACCGGACACGGAGCAAGAGGAGGAGGACGAAGAGGCCGTCAGTTCTGAGGATGACGATGACGAGAAGAACCACGAGGAGGAGAGTGAGGGTAATGACACAGTGGACGACGACGACGTGATGAGTTCCGAATGCGAAGACACGGCTAACAGCGACGAGGAGGTGGAGAGTAAAGATGGCGATGACAAAATCTACGAGGATGATGAGGAGAGTGGCGACGATGTCGACAAAATCAGGGAGAGCAGCGCCGGCGACAACCCCAAAGACGGTCAGAACTTCAGACTGGTTGCAGCAAGAACATTCTTAGGTTTATTCTTGTTTAATTATATCATAGCTTTCTTCTGATTGCTGATGTAATAATGATTTCGTCTATGGATGAACTGCCCATTTTCATGTAAATTTGATTCAAAGGTGACTAATCAGTCGGTTAATTTAATCAAAAGCGGAATTGTATGATCGGCTGTGCAGTATGTTCTTATGTTTTCTTGTTGGTGGCTGTGTATATCACACTTGTGTTTAGTGTTCCGCCTTTGTCAGAAATTAGAGGAATCGAGTTTCTCGGCCCCAGAAAACAGGAGATTTTAAGGAAAATGGAATTGGAATAAAAAATTAGAAATCCAGTATTGCATCAAATGAGAGGAAGGCGTAGCTCTTTTTAAGGAAAAATCACGAGAGTGGTGTTCGGTATTGCATTTTTAACTTTCCAAAAATCCAGTAAAAAAATCACAGATGTAGATAGTATTAATATGTTCTACATGTATGCAAATTTGCAGCTCTAAATTTGTTGTATTTAGACTGGATAAAAATGACAAATGGGTGGATATGGATGGTGAACAGTACACGGTTTTAGAAATTTGAAAATTTGCCAGTTTTGTCTTTTTTGTGTAGCCAAGAATAATATGAATTTTAGATTGAAAATTGGCACACTCACAAGTCTTGATATTATCTACATAAAGGATTTTTCTTTAGGAATTTTTTATACTAAAAAATGCCGATTTTAATTTTTTTTAAACGAGCTAGGTTCCTTTGTTCGTAGAGTTTGGTTGCGTGTTCGAATCCCCGCGATCGCATGCTTTATGATTCGGCTGTGGGCGAGTCGGATGGTAGCGAGGCGCTGGGCCTATATAGTGATCGAGGGATTAGTTCGTGCGGGCGAGTCGGATGGTACGGCTCGCCAAGAGCGATCCATAGGGGACCCCTTCTTCGTCCCCTACGTAGAAGGTAATTTTGATCCAACGATGATGCAGGTTCGCATCTGACGGCTTTCAAGGGGTCGGATACGTGCGTTGCATCGTCGTCTGAACGACGCCTAGCTCGTTAGGGACACCTAGCTCCGACTCCGAGTCGAATACCAAATCCCAATCAGTATCTCTCAAGGACGATCAGAATCAGTTTGGTTCACGAGTGCGAATCACCTCTTTCATGTGTACAACTCGGAATCGGCAAGGGCCCCCAACCAATATAAGAACACAAGACCCCCGGAGGCCTAGGCACAAAGCAAACGAGTTCTGGTTCACGAGCAAGACAGGAGAATAAGTCGAGACAGTCAGACAGAATAGTGCAATTGCAAGTTTGCAACTCGGGCGATCAAGCATGGCCATGGCCATGGATGAGCAGCTGTTCGTCGAAGACGGCAGCTGGGCCAGGCAGCTCCAGAGAGGCAATGAGCTTACACTAATCCCGTTGGAGGACGAGCCCTTCGTGGTCAGCCACGTCTTCCTCGTCGACCCAGAGAGCGCCGCCGGCCAGGGCGTTGTGGCCGCCTGGGTCGAGATGGGCACCCGGAAGATCATGCTCTCGGAGCTGTCGTCGGAGATTACGGACGTGAAGCTGGAGAACCCGGTGTTGCTAAACGAGGAGTTTTGCTTGCACGTGGCGGCGCGCCCGGGAGACGACGCCGACGCAGACTCAGACGAGGATGCGCTCGTCGTCCAGTTCGAGGGTTTCATGCTTGTGCCATATCCCGACACGGACGAGGAGTCGGATGAGGAAGATAAGGATGAAGAGGCCGTGAGTTCGGAGGATGACGATGACAAGATCGGCGAGGAGTATGAGGTGGTTGAGGAAAGTGAGCGAGGTCGACCGAGACGTGGCCAGGGAGAGCAGCGCCGGCGACAACCCGAAAGACGTTCAGAACTTCAGACAGGTTGCAGCAAGAACATTCTTAGGTTTATTCTTGTTTACTTATATCATAGCTTTATTCAGATTGCTGATGTAAAAATGATTCGTCTATCGATGAACTGCCCATTTTCATGTAAATTTGATTCAAAGGGAAATTGTATGTTGGGATGTGCAATATGTTCTTATGTTACGGACTTATGGTCTGTAGGATTTGGTCAGATTTTACATTATGGAAGAGAACTCTGAAGTTCAGACATCCCGCTCCGATAGTGTTTTATATTTGTACAGAATCAAGGTTATCCGATACCAAGCACTAAATTCCGGGCACTGGTTTTCAGCCAGAAAATGCTTTCACGAATAAGCAGATGAATTTTAGTGGGACTGCTTATTTGGCCCTATAAATGATTGTGAAGCCGGCCAGGCCAAAAATAATAATTAATTGATTAGCAGCGCTTGGGATATTTTAAAATTACTAACAATCATTTTTGTCATCATACTAAAAAAAGGTCTTCTTCCCACTTCCAGTTCTTCATTTCTCGGACGATAGTGCAAATGTGTATGTGGATTGTACTCCATCCATTCGAACGACAAGGCCATATAAGAGCATCTCCATCAGTACCACCAACGATCCCCTAAAGGTCAAGTGGGGTGCCGGACAGATAAATCAGCAACAGCAGCACCCCAAGTGTCCGATCCGACCCATTTCCTATTCGGCACCCCACGAGCGGGTCTCCAAACTTGGGGGCAGTCTGAGGGTGTCAGACATTGTCCAGACACATGCACCCTCGGACAGACGGGCCCGACTTGTAATCCGCACACCGGTAACGTCGGCTGTAATGGCATATGAGCCTTCCCGTCTTCCCACGCACCGCTGCCAGGTCAGTGCGGCGGGAAGTGTCTCGTGTTTACTACGCCTTACCGTCCCACCGCCCACTCGTCGGTTCCCGCCCCCGCTACCATTTCGTGCTGCTCCACGCCTCACTTTCTTGCCTAGCCCACTTGCTATAAGAAGCCCTGTCGCGCAACCGCTTCGACTCTTCCTCTCCCATCTCGCTTTCAACAATGCCACCCTACCTAGCCACCTCCTGGGCCTCCATTACCCAGGCCATGCGCTGCCATTTCCTGAAGAGCAACCCAACTCCTCCTCGGTCGTTTGATGACGAGCACAACGAGGAGTGCGAGGAGGTGGAGCCGATGGAGGAGCATATAGATGAGGAAGATGAGGGCAAGGTGGGGACACAACCGGAGGACAAGGTCCAACCACGGTGCACGAAGAAATATGCTGCATAAAACTTCTTTGTCACCATGCACGAGGACGAGGTGCACCGCCAGCTGAGGCGGCCACCATAGAGGCGAATGTCGCGGTGGAGGCGTGCGCCATGGAGCTATCCCCAAGAGCGCGGCAGCGCAGGAGCCTGCCCGCTCCTTCATGGAAGCAGAGCGCAGGCCCACGAGCAGCTGGATCCGTCCCCAGAGGGCTGCGATTTGCGAGGCTGCCCTTTTCGACGTGACGGGCACTCACCGCTGCCGGGTGGAGGACGCGTTTTGTCGGGTAGACGAAGCAGCGCAGCTGGTGAGGGGACATGGGGAGGCCGAGGTGATGGAGAGGGATGAGTTCGGGGTGGCAATGGAGAGAGAGGGAGGCGTACGAGGCGGCGGAGGAGAAACAATATCAGTGCATAGCGCAGAGTGTGGGCCAACAGCCGAGGCGAGTGTGCGCGAGTGCACAACAGCGGCGGAGTTGCACCGATTGCGGTGCAAGCCAGGGGGAGAGGCGCTGGCTGGCGCGTGTGGGTTGCAATAAGTCTGCCTCCCCCGCTTTCGTCGAGCCAGGGGTGGACAACGACGAGGCTGGCCTCTCCCACGTCATCGTCCCGGCCAGTGGCGGAGCCAGGAGTACAAACCTGTGATCTCAATCCAAACTTGTGATGTCATATACATGTGTTTCTAATATTTTTGTAATTTTTTTGCCTTTTTGTTTACCTACATATGAAGCATTTCTCAAAATGTTGTGTAGTCAAATGACTACACAGCCAAAGGATGGCTCCGCCACTGGTCCCGGCGGCCAACGACGATGAGGCTAACCTTACCAAGCCACCTCCTCCTGGGCCCCGACATCTAGATTAGTTTATTTTAAATTTAGTTGTAGTTTAAATTTTGTTGTAATGTATCAAATTTCAATAATAATTGTGTCTTTGGCTCAAAATATAAGAATGTTCGGCAAATTTCAATATTTGGTTTTGGACCGGACAACCGCTTTGGGGTGTGCCGGACATAATTCCGAAGGTGCCGACGGAGATTCTCTAAATTTAGTCAAAATTCAACAACATCTAAATTTGACCAGTATTATAGAAAAATTTATGTAACATTAATATTATAGATGTTGATACTTTCTTCTATATATTTGGTCAAACCTATTATTGTTTAACATATGTGTAAGTTTATACGGCTTATTCGCTCAGAAGAAGGTAGTACATCATTTAGTGATAATGTACAACATTTAACATTTGAGCGAATAAGCCGTATATATTTACTACAATGTTTGAGCGAACAATCTCGTGCGCTGCAACGGGAACAACCGTGTCAAAGATTTAATTTTAGGATTATCGTGCTCGTCCAGCGTCATTGAAAGTTTTTTTTTGCGCAAAACTTAGGAGCTTTATTACTTAACAATCAACCTCTTACAATCAGCCAACAGGCTGTCAACTAGAAAGTCTGGGCTAACATCTAGCCAACTATCAGTCCTCTGAAGCATACAAGCACGCCTCGCACAAATGTGTGCAGGACTATTATTAAAACGACTAACATGCTGAACTGAAAAGGAAACAAAAGCAGAAGACAACTCCTCAACTTCTTGAAGAATAGGCGCGGCAACTGAACGACAATCACCTCGCGACGTCCAGAGGTTAACGACCTCTAAGCAATCCGTTTCAATGACCACATGCGAGAAACCACGCAGCTGGGCAAAAACAACAGCTTCTCGCACCGCCAACAATTCTGATATGAACGGATCAGTAACACCATGCAGTGGTTTACACCATGCACCTAAAACCTCCAGGTGAGATCTAGCAATTCCACCCGCACCTCCCGTGCATGTGTCCATCGCAATTGCACCATCGGTATTTATTTTGACCCAACCCGGATCAGGCGGCCTCCAAGATCGACCTTCCTGCAGTTTGCCCTTGCAAGCTGGTAATTCCAGGAGTGCTAGTTTCTCCCGTCCATACTTCACCGCATGAGCTGGATCATACGACTCATTGTCATGTATCCATTTGTTACGTGAGCTCCAAATTGCATGCATTATAGAAATCACTTTGCATCTATATATCCTCCGTACCAAACAGATCAGACACCAAAATGTCTTGTGCCCAAGTCAAAGGGTGCAGCCTTGGTAAATTAATATCAAGACTCTCTCTTGCTGCCTTCCAGAACAGCTGAGCATGAGAACATGTGATCATGGCGTGCATCAGGTTTTCATCCATTGCCAAACGTTTGGGCGGGCGCACAACCACGGGGGCAGATGTCTCAGGAATCTATGCCTTTCTCTATCTGATTACGTACGTTCATCATATTCTTCATATATTCATGATCGATTCATGTATGGATAAACTGCGATTGTACTTGATTTGGAGATAGTATTATTGTAACGAATCATATGTGTTCAGTCGAAGGGGAATTCATATGTTCGCTTATGCTGTTGTGTCTACTTCTTTTTCGGCCTATCCCCAACCAACACATGTTGAGCGATATGTCGAAAGGGTATACCCACCACGTTGGCAAATACCCAGCCTAACAGGGTGGCCCAAGAGTGGTAAAGCCTTCCGGCTTTACCGGGCGGCCCAGTTGGTTGAAGCGCAAGGAAAGACCAAAGTCGGTTTAGTGAATACCAAGACGAAGGTCTGGTGATGTTCGCCTTATGGACTATGGAGCAAGTTAGGTTACAGGTCGTGTTAATCTAGTTCTACTTAACTAGATCGGTTAGTAAGAGAAGTCATGGCATCTATATAAGCCGGTCTCCTGGAAGACTTAGAGCTATGCTTTACAACATCCATTGAAACATGTGTAACCATATTCTACATAGTGAATTAAAGCAGCACGTAGGATCTCGTCGCTGTTGTGAGGTCCGAAGCTGGGTAAAACCCTATGTGCAATCCCGTCATTGGAGCCTTCCACGATCTTCCCCACCTTCTACACGTGGCGCATGCCACCCTACTTTAGTCTTGCGTTACCAATGCCTCGACAACTGCTTTGGTGTATTATGTCGAGAGATTGTTGGCACAACTATTGCGATCACCACCCGACGTCGTCTTGTTGCACCTCCCTCATCAAATCTTGACATCCGTCGGTCCATAGTCACCCCCAGGCATCGCTTGCAGGTCCACTACTATTACCTCATCATAATCTTGGGATCACCCTACCCCCGCCCGCTCCCCTCCCCCCACCCCACCCCACCCGTTGAGAGAAACTCGAGTGTACGTACAACCATCACATTGAATATATCGTGAGGATGGTAGTTGAGGAAAACATGGAACATGATAGACACCAGGATTACACAGGTTCTACCCCTCTCATGGTGGAGGTAAAAATCTACTCCTACTTGTGTAGATTGCGCATCTGCATTACAGTGTTACAAATGGGTGCTAACTCGTGAGGGTTTTTGTGTGACTCCAGAACCTGTCAAAAACTCTGCTAATGTCGTGTCCACTAGCAATCGCAACTACCGGTTAAATCACGTTTCAAAGACAAAACAATATGAGGACAACAAAAATTGTGTACCCAAAATTGTTTAAAATAATAAAACATAACATTATATTAGTTAGGCTAGCCATAGTGTGGTCAAGTCGGATAATTCAAGTCGTTAATATTCACGCAAGTGCACACGCTATCTGTGTGTGGAGTACATTGCTTTGTGTGTTTGTTGCAATTTACCTTATGATACGTCTCAAACGTATCTATAATTTTTGATGTTCCATGCTGTTATTATAACAATTGCTACATGTTTTATTTACACTTTATATCATTTTTATGTATTTTCTGGGACTAACCTATTGACAAGATGCCAGAGTGCCAGTTCCTGTTTTCTGCTGTTTTTCGTTTCAGAATATCTATTAAGGAAATATTCTCGGAATTGGACGAAACAAAAGGCACCGTCAATATTTCACTGACACGTTCACGAAGACCAAAGGGCAGTCGGAGAGGAGCCAGGGGGCCGCCACGCCAGGGCTGGGCGTGGCCCCACTGCCAGCCGCGCCGTGGGGTGGCGTGGGCCCCCCCGAAAGCTTCCAGACGCCGCCCTTTCGCCTATATATTCCCGATACCCGAAAACCCTAAAGCACCCGATCATATTCCACGAAAAGTTTCGCTGCCACCGTCGTCGTCAACCCTAGATCGGGAGGGTTCTGAAGCTCTTCCCGGCACCCTGTCGGAGGGGAGATCATCACCGGAGGGCTGTACATCGCCATGCCTGCCTCCGGAGTGATGCGTGAGTAGTTCATCCTTGGGCTGCGGGTCCATAGCAGTAGCTAGATGGTTGTTGATATGTCTCAAACGTATCTATAATTTCTGATGTTCCATGTTGATATTATACCAATTGTTACATGTTTTATATACACTTCATAGCATTTTTATGCATTTTCTGGACTAACCTATTAACAAGATGCCACAGTGCCAGTTCCTGTTTTCTGCTGTTTTTGTATTCCAGAAAAGCTAGTCTGGAAATATTCTCGGAATTGGACGAAACTTGGACAGAACCTACTATTTTTCCAACACGAAGACGGAGTCCAGAGGAGAGACGGAGGGGGCCACGTGGCACCCACACCATGGGGCCGCGCGGGCCCCCCCCCATGCCGTGGGGTGGTGTGGGGCCCTCGTGGCTCCGCAGCGGCCGCCCTTTCGCCTATTTATTCCTCCCGACGCGAAAACCCTAAATACCCGAGCCATTATCCACGAAAAGTTCCAGAGACGCCGCCGCCGTCAACCCTAGCTCGGGAGGGTTCAGAAGCTCTTCCCGGCACCCTGCCGGAGAGGGGAATCATCACCGGAGGGCTCTACATCACCATGCCTGCCTCCGGAGTGATGCGTGAGTAGTTCATCCTTGGACTACGGGTCCATGGCAGTAGCTAGATGGTTGTCTCTCCACTTTATGCTATCATGTTTAGATCTTGTGAGCTGCCTATCATGATCAAGATCATCTTATTGTAATGCTACATGTTGTGTTTGCTGGGATCCGATGAATATTGAATACTATGTCAAGTTGATTATCAATCTATCTTATATGTTATTTATGATCTTGCATGCTTTCCGTTACTAGTAGATGCTTTGGCCAAGTAGATGCTTGTAACTCCAAGAGTGAGTATTTATGCTAGATAGTGGGTTCATGCCTCCGGTAATCTGGGAGTGTGACAATAACTTCTAAGATTGTGGATGTGCTGTTGCCACTAGGGATAAAATAACCGATGCTTAGCTTAAGGGTACGCCGTTAGGTCTAATGCATTTGTTTATTTACGCACATTACTTAATGCAATTATCCGTTGCTTGCAACTTAATACCAACGGGGAACTCGGTATGACAACCTGGCGGTGGATTATTAGTCATAGACGCTGTTGGATAACGGTCTATGTATTTTGTCGTAATGCCCACATGAATATCATAGTAATCATCATGTCATATATATGCATTGTTATGCGCTCAATATTTTGTCAATTGCCCAGCTGTAATTTGTTCACCCAGCATGTTAGTTATCTTTTATGGAGAGACACCACTAGTGAACTGTGGACCCCGGTCCATTCTTTTACACTGATAATACAACCAACTGCAAACACTGTTCCTTTTCATTCTCTGCAATTTACTACTGTTTTCCACACCATACGTTTAATCCTTTGTTTTCAGCAAGCCGGTGAGATTGACAACCTCACTGTTTCGTTGGGGCAAAGTAGTTTGATTGTGTTGTGTGCAGATTCCACGTCAGCGCGCCACTGACAACCTTCCGAAGTGATTTCTTGCTCCTACTGGTTCGATTAAACCTTGGTTTCATACTGAGGGAAAACTGCTACACTGCATCATACCTTCCTCTTGGGGTCTCCCAGCGAACGTGTGATCCACGCAATCAAGCATATTTTCTGGCGCCGTTGCCGGGGAGCAGAAGCACTTCGGTTCAGCAATCTCCTTGCTTCCTTCCACACGCCATATTTTCTGACGCCATATTGGGAAGCAAGAGGATTTCTGCAAGGGGAGTTTCACGCTTCCAATCTCTTTACTTTGTTATTGTCTTGCTTAGTTTATTTTTATTTAGTCTTGTTTGCTTTATTTATCAAAAACACAAAAAAATTAGTTACTTTTATTTTCAAGTTGTTATCTTTCTGTTTTGTTTTAATTTTGCTAAAATGAGTACCCCTGAGAACACTAAGTTGTGTGATTTCACTAGCACGAACAACAATGATTTCATTAGTACACCTATTGCTCCACCTGCTTCTAACGCAGAATTCTATGAAATTAAACCTGCACTTTTAAATCTTGTTATGAAAGAGCAATTCTCTGGTGTTAGTACTGATGATGCTGCTGCTCACCTTAATAATTTTGTTGAACTTTGTGAGATGCAAAAGTATAAGGATGTAGATGGTGATATTATTAAACTGAAACTTTTTCCTTTCTCTTTGAGAGGACGTGCTAAAGAATGGTTGCTATCTTTGACTAGAAATAGTATTGATTCATGGACTAAATGCAAAAATGCTTTCATAGGAAAATACTATCCTCCTGCTAAGATTATATCTTTGAGAAGTAGCATTATGAATTTCAAACAATTTGATAATGAGCATGTTGCTCAAGCTTGGGAGAGAATGAAATCATTGGTAAAGAATTGTCCCACCCATGGACTGACTGCTTGGATGATCATCCAAACCTTTTATGCAGGACTAAATTTTTCTTCAAGAAACCTATTGGATTCGGCCTCTGGAGGTACCTTTATGTCCATCACTTTGGGTGCTGCAACAAAGCTTCTTGATGATATGATGATAAATTATTCTGAATGGCACACCGAAAGAGCTCCACAAGGTAAGAAGGTAAATTCTGTTGAAGAAACCTCTTGAGTGATAAGATTGATACTATTATGTCTATGCTTACAAATGGAAAGATGCATGTTGATCCAAATAATGTTCCTTTAGCTTCTTTGGTTGCTCAAGAAGAGCATGTTGATGTGAACTTCATTAAAAATAATAACTTCAACAACAATGCTTATAGGAATAATTTTGGTAATAACAATTATAAGCCCTATCCTTTTAATAGTGGCAATGGTTATGTTAATTCTTATGGTAATTCCTACAACAATAATAAGAGTGTACCCTCTGATCTTGAAGTCATGCTTAAGGATTTTATTAGTACACAAACTGCTTTCAATAAATCTGTTGAGGAAAAGTTTGGGAAAATGATGTTCTTGCCTCTAAAGTTGATAGTCTTGCTCTTGATGTTGATTTGTTAAAAATTAAAACTATGCCTCATGATGTTAAAGAGAGCAAAACTCTCAATGCTATACAAGTTAAAATTGATAATAATGTGAGGATGTTAGCTGATTTACATGCTAGGTGGGCAAGAGAGGATGAAATTGCTAAAAAGAATAGTATTGCTAGAGTTTATACTATTACTACTACTGAAAATGCTGTAAACTCAAGTGTTAACAAACCTCCTACTATCAATGGTAAAGTAATTGGTGTTGGCAATGTCTCTACTTCTGTTGCAAAACGTTTAAAATTGCCTGAAAACACTGAAACTGTTCCTGATAAAAGTGCTGAAATTTTTCGAGATGTGGGAGACAATGGTCCTATTACTTTTGATAATAATGATTTTGATTTTGATGGTTGCAATATTTCTGAAGTAATTAAGTTCTTGCAAAAGCTAGCTAGAAGTCCTAATGCTAGTGCTATAAACATGGCTTTTACTAAACATATTACTAATGCTCTCATGCAAGTTAGGGAAGAGAAATTAAAACATGAAGCTTCTATCCCTAGGAAGTTAGAAGATGGTTGGGAGCCCATCATTAAAATGAAGTTGAATGATTTTGATTGCAATGCTTTATGTGATCTTGGTGCTAGTATTTCTGTTATGCCTAAGAAACTCTATGATATGCTTGATTTAGCACCTTTGGAACACTGTTATTTGGATGTTCACCTTGCTGATAATACTATAAAGAAACCTTTGGGGAGAGTTGATGATGTTTTTATAATGGTTAACAATAACCTTGTCCCCGTTGATTTTGTTGTTTTGGATATTGAATGCAATGCTTCTTGTCCTATTGTTTTGGGAAGACCTTTTCTTAGAACTGTTGGTGCTATTATTGATATGAGAGAGGGGAATATTAAATATCAATTCCCACTCAAGAAAGGTATGGAACACTTCCCTAGAAAGAAGATGAAGTTACCTTTTGATTCTATTGTTAGAGCAAATTATTCTGTTGATGCTTCATCACTTGGAAACACTTGATTCTTACTTTCTGCGCCTAGCTGAAAGGCGTTAAAGAAAAGCGCTTATGGGAGACAACCCATTATTTTATTTCTGCAATTTTTCTTTTTTTTGAGTCAAGGAGTTGTTTACTTCTGTAACAATTCCTTTGTATCTTTATTTTATCGCATTGTTGTGCCAAGTATTGCCTCTAATAGGAAGATGATGCTAGATTTGGATTTCTGCGCAGGAACAGATTTCTGCTGTTCACCGTTTTAATTCTGTAAAATCACAGAAAAATTATTTAAATCTGAAATTTTTTGTGCGTGATCCTCAGATATGTACGCATCTTTCGTTAGTTTAAAGTTTTTCGATCTGAGCAACGTAAGTGCCTCGAAAAAATTCGTCTTTGCGGACTGTTCTGTTTAGACAGATTCTGTCTTTTATTTTTCGCATTCTCTCTTTTACTAGTGTTGAGTGGAATTCTTTTTTAGGGTGAAGAGCTTCACATAACATCAGTGGCAGTAGCTAATGTTAAAAGTAACGGTCATGTTTGTGTCCTTATAGAACATGTGAGTTTTTGATTGTGCACTAACCCTCTAATGAGAATTACTTTGAGTTTGGTGTGGCGGAAGTTTTCAAGGGTCAAGAGAGAAGGATGATATAATGTGATCAAGAAGAGTGAAGAGCTTAAGCTTGGGGATGCTCCCATGGATCACCCCAGCATATTTCAAGAAGACTCAAGCGTCTAAGCTTGGGGATGCCCAAGGCATCCCCTTCTTCATCAGCAACTTATCAGGTCATCTCTAGTGAAACTATATTTTAATTCTTTCACATCATATGTGCTTTACTTGGAGCGTCTGTGTGCTTTTATTTTCAGTATTTTATTTTTCTTATGGTCAACTTGATTGGACCCCAGCATTCTTGATTGGGAGAGAGACACGCTCCGCTTTTTCATATGAATACTCCTATTCTTCACTTATACTTGTTGAGTATTCTTATCTAGCTATTGCTATGCTTTTAGCTCCTGTTTTGCATGCATCTCTTATTCAGAGCTGTTAGTTCTTTTAAAGAAAGTACTCTCTTGCTTCACTTATAATTGTTTGGAGAGTTTATGTTGAAATAAATTGATTGGTGTTTGGTTGGAACAGAAAATGTTGCATGTGGTAGATGGTATAATGGAAAAAGCTTACATATTCTTGTAGATCATTGTATTGGATAATTTGATACTTGTCAATTGTTTTGAGTTATCAAGTAGTTCATGTTTAAGCTTTTGTATCATGTAGTTAAAACCTATTAATGAAGAACTACCGTAAAGCTCGTTGAAATTTGGTTTGCATGATTGGTATCTCTAAGGTCTAGATATTTTCTAGTAAAAGGGTTTGGTTAACAAGGAAGACAGTGTAGAGTCTTATAATGCTTGCAATATGTTTTCATATAAGCCTTGCTGTGTCGGTTGATATCCTGTGTTTGCTTCAAATAACCTTGCTAGCCTAAACTCTGTACTGAGAGGGAATGCTTCTCGTGCATCCAAAACCTTGAGCCAAATCCATGCCATCTGTGTCCACCATAACTACCTATATGTGGTATTTCTTGCCATTCCAAGTAAATTTTTCATGTGCTACCTTTAAACTATTCAAACTTTATTACTCCTATTTTGTGTCAATGTTTACCAAGCTCATGAGGACGGGGTGGATGTCTTTATGTCAACTGTCAAACAGACTTTACCACCGGACTAGCGGCATATACATCCGCTTATCCATTAATTTTGCAAAAAGAGCTGGCAAATGGGGTGCCCAGTCCCAATTAATTACAACTTTAACCGCTTAATTCTCTTCACATTTTTGCCCTGATTTATCAGTCAAGCAATGACAAACAGTGAAATATCTGCATGTGTAAACAAAAAGAAAGAGGGATGATCTGCCTTGCTGGTAGAAATAACGTCCTTCATGGGAGCCGCTCTTAAAAGTCTGGTTGGCAGGGGTCATATTGTACTTTCCATTTTCTGATTCGTTGACAATTAACAAACACCTCTCAAAACTTATTTTTACTCTCTATATGATTTCAAAAACTTAAAAAGCTCTAGCACATGATTTAATCCCTGCTTCCCTCTGCGAAGGGCCTTTCTTTTACTTTTATGTTGAGTCAGTTTACCTACTTCTTTCTATCTTAGAAGCAAACACTAGTGTCAACTTTGGTGCAACAATTTTTATATGCTCGTATATTGCACTTATTATATGCTTTGTGTTGACAAATATCCATGAGATATATATGTTGAAAGTTGAAAGCAATTGCTGAAACTTAAATCTTCCTTTGTGTTGGTTAAATACCTTTTACTTAGAATCTATTGCTTTATGAGTTAACTCTTATGCAAAACTCTTTGATGCTTGTCTCGAAAGTACTATTCATGAAAAGTTTTTGCTTATATGATTCAGTTGTTTGCTCATTATCTACTTGCTAGCAAACTATAGACCATTGACCTGGATCACTTCATTCATAACATGTGCTTTACATATTATTTGATCAAGATTATGATTGTAGCATGTCACCTCAGAAATTATTTTGTTTTTATCGTTTTACCTACTCGAGGACGAGTAGAACTAAGCTTGGGGATGCTTGATACGTCTCAAACGTATCTATAATTTCTGATGTTCCATGTTGATATTATACCAATTGTTACATGTTTTATATACACTTCATAGCATTTTTATGCATTTTCTGGGACTAACCTATTAACAAGATGCCACAGTGCCAGTTCCTGTTTTCTGCTGTTTTTGTATTCCAGAAAAGCTAGTCTGGAAATATTCTCGGAATTGGACGAAACTTGGACAGAACCTCCTATTTTTCCAACACGAAGACGGAGTCCAGAGGAGAGACGGAGGGGGGGGGGGGGCACGTGGCACCCTGATGTCTACGCACGCTTCTATTCTTGTAGACAGTGTTGGGCCTCCAAGTGCAGAGTTTTGTAGAACAGCAACAAGTTTCCCTTAAGTGAATCACCCAAGGTTTATCGAACTCAGGGAGGTAGAGGTCAAAGATATCCCTCTCAAGCAACCCTGTAATTAAGATACAAGAAGTCTCTTATGTCCCCAACACACCTAATACACTTGTCAGATGTATAGGTGCACTAGTTCGGCAAAGAGATAGTGAAATGCAAGTAATATGGATGATTATAAGTGGTGATTGCAATCTGAAATAAAAATGGCAGCAAGCAAACATGAGACAAAATGAGAGCAAACGGTGTTTCAATGCTTGGAAATAAGGCCTAGGGATCATACTTTCACTAGTGGACACTCCCAACAATAATATAATTGAATACATAAATATTTCATCTTCACTATGCTACTCTGAACTATTCTCCCGTTGGATAGAAATACCAATCTACTGCGTAGGGCTACAAGAGCACACCTTAAAGTCTGAGTGAATAAACACCACAATATCATAGAACACCAAGACCATCGTGTAGGGCTGTAAAAGGACACCTTAAAATCTGTCTTCCACATCTAGGGAACCCCAATGTCACTATGAGCGCCCCAAAATAGTACTAAACAAACACCACAATTTTATAGTGACAACCAACAAAATACCAACTCATGATAAATATTCCTGTAATCTTTAGCCTAAGAGTCACACACGGTGCGCACACTGTCAACTTCGCGCCATGGGACAAAGGTGACTCCGGAGATTACATTAATAAAACCACTTGAGTAGCATAATTTATAAGATAATGAAGAGTAACATCTATGGATTCAACTAGATTACAAAGCTCATGATCATATAAAGATCACACCATGGGAGAGAGAGATGAACCACATAGCTACCGGCATGAGCCCTCAGCTTCGGTGAAAACTACTCACACATGGTCATTGTGAGTACACTTGATGGAGAGGTTGATGAAGAGGTGCAGCCCAAAGTGGAGGCAGCGGCAAGCGGCGGCCCTCGGGGGCGGCGGCCCTTGGCCCCTCTTCTTCCTTGGAGATGGTGGTGGTATGGAGGAGGTTCTCCACCCACAGACGGCTGCTTGGGAGGAGGAAAATTCGTGGTATGGGGCTCCTCCCACGACCTAGGGTTTCCGCCCTTATATGGACTCTCGGATTTCCGTCACCCCCTTTTAGGGTTTCACCAAAACGGGCCTACAGGCCGCGTCCGAACTCCGATTGGGCTGATCTCAGGCTTAAAATCTTCGTATGAAAAATTGTGACAACTTTCTCGTTAATTTGATTTCCATTGGACGCCATCTTTGAGGGTCAAACTGACAATCTCCGTAAAAAGTTCTCGGACATATTTCAGGAAAGTCCCAATTTGACTCCAACAAGGTTTCCTTTGCCCAATTTTGATAATTTTTAAAAATTAAAGTGTAAAACAAGAACATTGTGCACTTTGCCAACTATTAGTAGGTTAGTCCAATAAATATCATAATATGATATAAAGTGCATATAAAACATGTGGCAATTGATATAAAATAAGCACGAAACATAAAAAATTATAGATACGTTTGAGACGTATCAAGCATCCCCAAGCTTAGTTCCTACTCGTCCTCGAGTAGGTAAACGATAAAAACAAAATAGTTTTTGAAGTGACATGCTACCATCATAATCTTGATCATATAATATTGTAAGGCACATGTTATGATTGAAGTGATGAAGTTATTGCTACATAGAGTCAAATGATTCATTATTCAAAGGAGTAGCAATGTACAAGATAGTTTATGAAGTGATATCAAGTATTCAATGCAAGGATGTTCAATGATAATTCTCAAAGTGTAACATAAAAGAAGAAGTACTATGGACCACATGTATGCATAATGATAAGTAAGAACATCCTATAATGGTCATAGAGTATTTAATGAAAATCTGAATATAAAAGGTGGACACTTTGGATATATATATATATATATATATGAGTAGAGGGAAAGCATGCATAAATTTCATCTAACTTCTGAACTTCTCTACTTAAGTCAATGATTGTAATATGGTAATCCTTGGTGTCAAGCTCTCATTCCCCTATCATAGCATCTTGAATGATTAAGTTTAAAGTGAAAGCAATATGAGTAGTGTGCTTGACAAAGTACAGGTTGAAAGTCTCATGCCCCTTGAATACAAGTACCTACTCCATGTGCTACTCAACTTGGAAAACAAAGCAAGTTCAAGTTAAATATCATTGTAAGTAATAATAGTATCATTAAGAGCGTCAACTGGGGTACCTCTTGTCCCAGGATATGGAACAAGCCCATATCAAAATGACAAGACAAACAAACATAATGAACAATCTCAACACCTTTTTTATTTACCATTAGATAGCTTTTTATTGTAAGGTGTATCACAGAAGGTTCACCATAGCATGTAAGTAAATTTCCACCATGAATGATGCATAGCTTAGATTAGCAGCCCAGACGTCTCTCTAACCATTTATACAAACTCATTTAAACTCACTTCATTTCCTCATTTATTTCACCCATGGCAAGCATCCATAAACAAAAGTACATGATATCAACTAAATGAGATGAAGTGCAATGTTGAAAGCTTGCCATGTGACAGCACATATGAGCTAACTCTCAACCAAAGACGTTTGCCAAGTCCACAACATCATAATTTTAATCACAATGGGTCATATTTTATTTATGCAATGAAAGTAAAGTGTGCATCAAGTTCAAGAGAGCTATATAACCAACTTTTCCTACAGCAATTAACAACATAAGCATTTTCATTCAGAGGTATAGATAACACAAATATCATGTTAAACATACTCGGAATAGCATAAAACTAATAGGTAGATATGGTGGACTCACTGGAAAAACTTTGGTTGAAGGTGTTGGAAACAAGTTTTTGCTTGTTGGAATTTTTGGGCTAGCAAGAGGGAGAAAGTTGACCGTCTAAATGCATGCATGAGTGTCCATAGAACTAACTAATCCATGTTGAAACAAGGTAGAATAACATTTAGCATCAAAACATGAATAAAAGATAGCTTTTGATAAAATATTTGCAAATTATTACTTATTAACAAGCTCATGAATCATGCAATTATATGTGTTTTTTAAAATTAACTCTAACATCCCTTTTCCCAATCTTATAATAGCATCCAACATAATTCAACCAAAATTTCCAATAGCTCTCTCATATATAAATGATAGTGTGGTGGTCTCACAAAATAAAAATCTAACCTAAACAAACAAAAAGACGCTCCAAGAGAAAGTGTTTTATCGATATTGTACTGAGAGGCTATGACCAGAACCGATGGCTCTCTCCCACCTCTCCCACCCACGGTGCCTCCCACCCCTCTCCGGCAATGGTGATCTCGCCGGGCAAGGCCCTAGTCATGGACGTCCTCCTCCTTTGGGACTTCTCGCCGGGCAAGGCCCTGGCGGCTCAGGTGCGTCGGCGGTACAATTCGTCTGTCCACTTCTCCCTCCCCTCTCCCACCAAGGAATTCTTTTTGGTGGCCTCCTTTCCCTATGCCTCCTTCGCCTTGACTGAAGATTCGGTTGGTTTAGCCCTGCAATGCTGCTTGGGTGGAGATGCTATTGGCTTTCGTGTTTGCAAACTTAGTGACAGACGATTCAGATTCTCTGTTGCTTCCAACAAAGTCGGTCACTTCATCTTTTCTCTACGAGATCGGATTTGGCCAGATTTTCATTGTATTTTCTCCCTCTTTCGGGGACATGGTTATGCTCCCTGTTTTGATTCGGATCTTAAAGGAAAAGGGTGTTACATGAGGATGTTGGTTGGGTTTCACCCTCTAAGAAAAAGAACAGTTTGGCCCCAATTCAGTTAACAGCTCCGACTCAGCCTCTGGCGATTAGGTCGTCTCTGGATTTTCTCAAAAGTTCTGCTATTGGGCATGAATCTGCTGAGGTTCTTGCAAAATTTGGTCTTGACTCTTCATTAGATGATGGCTTTCATGGTCAGATTAAATTTGGATCTTTCTCTGCGGTGAATCTGTCTTCTCCTCAGGCGCCGGCACCGGCAGACTGCACGGCCATTTTGTTTGGTTCGATTGCATGTTCAGTGAAGGATCATTTGGAAAGCAGCCCAAGGCGTTTTTTTGGGGGCCATGATTTCAGCTCGCGAGCATTCTGGGAAACGCTTTTCAATCACGATCCTTTATTCTTGCGTCATAATTTAGAGTTGGCCCTTGATCACCGACAAGCGGGATATTCGGATTTTGAAATTCAAGGCATGCTTGGACTTTGGAGATCACCTCCTCCAACTGATATAATTTATGATCTCTTGGGCCGATGCAGAGGATGTGGTTCAGCGTGGCATCCAGATCTGGCCTATTTGGAACGCAGAACCGCTCCCTCTAATGGACTCCCTCCCTGTCGATCTTGCTCTGGTCCAGGTCACTTGGCACGCTATTGTCCTGGAAAGATTTATTGTTCTCGCTGCCGCTGTTGGGGACATAAAAACGTTGACTGTGATTTATCCAACCGAGCCCTAATTCGTTGTCGTTGGGCTGCTAAAGCTCTGCCTATGGGCTCAAATCCTGTTACGGATCTGGATACTGTTCCCCGTCTAGAAGGCAAGAAAACGGTTATGGAAGATTGCTCTCCCAGACAAAATCAATTGTTTTACCGGGCATATCATCGCCTTCCAGTTTTGCTGATTCCTTTCCAGTCTCCCCGAGCTCCTCTATTACACTGGCGAATGGCAATATACAGGATGATGGGATCGCTGCTTGGAATGACCATTTTTCTCACATTGAGCTGGCAGCTGAACTTGGGACTTCTGGTTTCACTGCCCAAGGCTCAAATTTCTCTTTTGTGCAAGCTGGTGGTGAACCCGCTGCGGCTGATGTGCCCATGTGGCCTTCCCTCTTGCATTTTCTCGGATGGATGGCATGCAAGACCTATACTCGCACTATTCTTTCTGCTGAACATGGACGTGTTGTTGAATTTGCTGCGGCTAGCCTGAAGATGATGTCTGTTCTGAAGGAAAATTTGTTGGGCTATTTCCTGCACACTTGGGCTCCGGTTAAAAATGTGACCTTTATTTCTGGGACTTGGGCTGACTCAGCTTTCAAACTTGTTCTCCCGTGCTCTGCTTTGGGTCTTGGGCCGCTCCTCCTGGTGGAATCAGTCTGCGCTCCGACCCTGTTGGTGAATGATACCTTCTCCGACAGTCTACCTGATGAAACTTCTGTTACTCGAACTGATGGCCTCACCTTGTCTGGCGTCGGCCTTATGACTGACACTGCATCATCATCTAGAAAAACTACTGTTGCTGCTGCACGTAGTGGTCGCCCTCGCAAAGCTGATACTCCTACCGTGGACACGGTGGTTCGCCGCTCTCCTCGCCGTGTCCCTGATGGCTACATGATAGAAGCCCTGCCAAGCAACCCCTCCCGCCGCAAGAAGACATAGGTGATGAAAGCTGACGCCCCGGCTGTGCTCCAGATCTCGGAGATGCAGCGAATTGGGGTAGAGGACTGCGACATCAACCCTGATGAGCTGACTGAGGCGCAGCTCCTAAAGGATCGTGACAAATAAGCTCCTCTGCTATTTCCTCGGAACTTTATCTTCATCTGTTGCATTATTGATCTATGTCTCGTCGCTTAGCTCCCCCTCGACATCAGTCACGTTTTGCCACTCTCATTTGGCACTTGTTATGCTGGAACATCCGTGGTTTTAATCGATCTGATAAATGGCCCCTTGTTCGTGATAAAATTGAGGAAAGTGCGGCTTCTATTTTGTGTTTCCAGGAAACAAAGCGTGCTATGATTGATTTGCAATTTGTTCGATCCTTTGCGCCCAAACGCTTCGATCAATTTGCGTTCGTGCCCTCTGATGGTGCATCGGGTGGCCTTCTGGTGCTCTGGACTAGTAGCAGGTTCACTGGTCATGTTCTCCTACAGGAAAGCTTTGCCATTGTGGTCAGCTTCACCTCCACGTCATCTGCTGATTCTTTTATATTGGTAAATGTTTATGGGCCGTGTGAAGGTGTTGATCGTGAGAATTTTGTTGCTTGGCTTTTTCATCTTGATATTGCCGACGATACGTTATGGTTAATTCTAGGTGACTTCAACTTTTACCGCTACACTGATAGCAGAAATAAGCCTGGTGCTAACCTCACGGATATTGCTACTTTTAACGAGATTATCAGTTATCTTGGTTTGGTTGAGCTGCCCATCAAGGGACGTAGCTTTACATGGAGCAATATGCAGGTCGATCCTCTCCTTGTGCAGCTTGATTGGTTCTTTACTTCACCTGCTTGGACGCTGAAATTCCCCAATACTACTGTCCGACCACTTGCTCGACCCACCTCTGATCATACCCCGTGTGTTGTGTCGATTGGAACCAGTATTCCTAAAGCTGCCCTTTTCCGTTTTGAAAATCACTGGACCAAAATGCCAGGCTTCCTTGATGTAGTCCAGAGAAATTGGGACATTCATTGTCCAGGAGATAGTGCAAGATGCATTTCTGCTAAGTTTAAATTGCTTCGGAAGGGCCTACGTAATTGGAGCACCAGCATATCTGTCCTTGATCACCTCATTGAGAACTGCAATAATACTATCCTTCGGTTAGATGATATTGAGGAGCTTCGTACTTTGCATATCACAGAATGGAACTTCAGGAATATAGTGAAAAGAAAGCTTCAGTTTCTCCTTGATTGCAAGCAGGATTACTGGAAAAAACGTTGCACAGTTCGCTGGGCAAAATTTGGTGGAGAGAACACTAAGTTCTTCCATTCTATGGCCACCATTCGCTACAGAAATAACTCCATTGCTAGTTTAACTAGACCGGATGGCTCGGTTGCTACTGACCATCAAGAGAAAGAGGGAATTTTGTGGAACTCTTTCAAGGACCGCCTTGGGGTCTCCAATCCGATTGATCAGACATTTGACTTCTCAGCATTCATCTCTCCCAAAGATGGCCTAGACGCTCTCTCAGCCCCTTTTACACATGAGGAAATTGACAAAGTGGTTTCTGAACTGCATTCTGATAAAGCTCCAGGCCCGGACGGCTTCTCTGGTTTGTTTTTCAAAGTTTGCTGGCCCATCATCAAGTATGATTTCTATTGGCTCTGTCACCAGTTTTGGGAAGGCACGGTAAATCTACAAAGCATCAATGACGCATATATCACGCTTGTTCCCAAAATAAACTCTCCTGCCGGCCCCAATGATTATCGCCCCATTTCACTGCTAAACTCTAGTCTGAAACTTCTGACGAAAATACTTGCAAATCGTCTACAGACAAAGATCCTTGAGCTTGTTCATGTTAATCAGTACGGCTTCCTAAAAAGTCGCACAATCCAGGATTGTGTAGCCTGGGCCTACGAGTACATTCATCAATGCAAGCAAGCTAGAAAAGAAGTGGTCATTCTAAAACTGGATTTCGCTAAAGCCTTTGATACAATTGAACATGCCGCTGTTCTTAGGATTCTGCAAACCTGGGGCTTTGATGAGAGATGGTTGAAGATGGTCCAAATGATCTTCTCTACTGGTACCTCTTCAGTCCTTTTGAATGGGGTTCCAGGGAAGAAATTTCTTTGTCGTCGAGGTGTTCGACAAGGCGATCCTTTCTCACCTATCTTATTTGTCGCTGCTGCGGATCTTCTTCAGTCCATGGTGAATCAGTTGGCTGCCTCTGGTGTCTTGCACCCTCCCTTGCCGATACCTAACACCGATTTCCCCATTGCTCAATATGCGGATGACACATTACTAATCGTACAAGCATGTCCTGTCCAGCTTCTTGCTCTTAAAGAGCTGCTGCAGGTGTTCTCTGCTGCTACGGGCCTGAGAGTTAACTATTCTAAATCCTGCCTAATGCCTGTTAACATCGACACCACCAAGCTTGATGAACTTGCTGCAACTTTCGGATGTGCCATTGGCTCCCTTCCTTTCACCTACCTTGGACTTCCTCTTGGCACGGCCCGACCCTCCGTCCAAGACCTCTCTCCTATTGTTGATCAGGTTGAAAGACGTCTCAATGGTAGTGTACGCTTCCTAGACTATGGCAGTAGATTGACATTTGTCAACTCGGTCCTTTCCTCGCTGCCGATTCACTTCCTTTGTTCTCTTAAATTTCCCAAGAAGATCATTAAGCTTTTTGATCAATCCAGACGCCACTGTCTCTGGGCAAAGGAGGAAGACAGCTCTTCAGTCAACTCTCTTGCCGCTTGGTCTATTGTTTGTCATCCAAAAAATTTTGGAGGTCTTGGTGTCATGAACTTGGAACTGCAGAACAGAGCCTTGCTACTAAAACAGCTTCATAATTTTTTTTGTAAGGTAGATACGCCTTGGGTTCATCTTGTGTGGAGTCTATATGATCCCAATACACCTCCTCAAGCTCAGTCTAGCAGGGGTTCCTTCTGGTGGAGAGACATCTTTAGTCTCGTGTCTGATTACAGAGCAATTACTCGGACCAATGTTGGTAGTGGATGCAACACTCTGTTTTGGAAGGATCGTTGGCATGGGAATGAACTTCTCTGTGACACTTTTGATCGCCTGTTCTCTTTTACTCTGGATGAGGACACCTCTGTTGCTCACATGAAGGCTTTGGTTGACCCCACAACTCCATATGCCCTGCCTCTCTCGATTCAAGCTTTTGATGAACTGGAACAATTACAGCACATTTTAGGCCATCTTGATCTAGATGAGACAGCCATTGACACCAAGATCTTCCCCTGGGGCTCATCCTTGTTCTCCTCCAGCAAGCTATATAACTTCATGTTTTCTCGGCTTCGTCAGGATGTCTCTCTGCAGGCCATTTGGAAGTCCAAATGCTTACCTAAGCTAAAAGTATTTGCTTGGCTCCTTCAAAAAGACAGACTGAACACCAAAGACTTGATGATCCGCAAGCATTGGCATGTTGATTCTGGTCCTGATTGTGTGCTTTGCTCCCTCTCGACGCTGGAAACTAGAGATCACCTTTTCTTCTCGTGCCAATTTGCAGCTCAGTGTTGGGGGCATATTCAGGTGCTTTGGGACAACTCTCGGACCATCTCGGACAGATTTGTGCAGGCCAAAACTGTCTTCTTGGGTCCCTGTTTCATGGAAATTGCGGTATGTGGGCTGTGGAACATTTGGAAGGCAAGAAATGACCTTATTTTTAAAGGAATTCAGCCCTCTGTGGACCGATGGAAGGTCTCCTTCCAAGCTGATGTGCTGCTTCATCAACATCGTGTAGCTTCCATTTGGGTGCAGCCTCTGTTGTCTTGGGTTACTCAAACTTTCACCTAGATGTCTAGCTTGTTTTCCTTTCATTTTTTACCCCCTTAAATTTTTTGGCCGTGTTGTCGATTTGTAAGGCTCCATCTCTCTTGAGTGAAAAACCTCTGGTTTTTCTCTCTGCTTTTTAATACAAAATCTACACCGTAGGGTTTTTCCCTACGGTATCACGGTCAAAAAAAAAAGACGCTCCAAGTTTATGCAATAAAGTGTTTTGATCGAAAAACAGAAGTTAGACGTGTGGAAAGCGAGAGTGTGTTGGTCCAGTGGGGTTGTGTTCACATCCCCAACCTTATGGTCTTCACCATCCTTGGATAGCTCTTGGTGCATCTCCTCTAATCACTGTGAAAAAACTTCAAAACACCGTTTCTCCCATTTCTTTTTCTGTGGGGCACATTAGTAGTGATAAACAAATAGATTTCTTGCTGCATATAATCCTTGAACAAAAATTCATATGAATATCCAGAAAGTGTATAATGTTGTATGCCTACTCATAAACTCAATTTGATCATAAAGGTTCAAGTTAAAAGTTCTAAGCATGCATCAAACAAAATGGGACAAAATCTGTCCAAAAAAATAGCAGCAGCTAAACGTATTTTTCTACCCTACTTAACTTTGTCGGAAAATTCTGAACAAATTCATGCATACAGAGGATGAAAAGTTGCAATTACAGTTTAAATATGAGCTCATTCGGAGTTACAGAATAAGAACTAAAAATCATACCGTGCACAGATTCGTGCAGGAATAATATGTCCGAACGCTATAAGCAACTTCTTCACACCAAAATGAGTAAAACTTGGCACTTTATTAAAAATTCTAGAAACTAAACTAAAAACTAAGTCTCTTGTTACAGCAAGAGGACACAATTAAAAACAACCGGGTTGCCTCCCGTAAAGCGCTTTCTTTATAGCCATGTAGCTAGGCTTACTTACTTGTTATCAAGATGGTTGGAGTGAGGTGGATTGGCATCACCAAGCTTGAATTCTTGTACTTATTTGATATATGTTGGGTGAGTCTAGGGGTAACATCCCCAAGCTTGAGTGGTTGTCCTCTTGATCTTTGTTCATCACCCTCAACTCTTCCACTTGAAAAATTCTCTTTACGCAAAACTCAACATAAAACTTGATTAGAGGGGTTAGTGTCTCCATAAATTAAATCCTCATAGGTACAGCAAAGACATATCATGAGTTGATTCTAAACATTAGCTACCATTACTATGGTTGTGCATTGCTCTTTGATCAATAGAACTACACAAAACACAAGTAATGAGAGTAATACAAAATAAAGACAGAATCAGTCAAAAACTGGACAGCCCGTAAAGAGTGAATTTTCAGAGGCACTTACGTTGCTCAAATCAGAAAATTTTGAATTAATGAAATGTGTATTAATAACTAAAGATTGCTTTCGTAAAATTTCATGTCAAAATTCCTTTTCTGTGATTTTTAACATTTTTCGCAGTGAAGCTTAGGAATCTGTTTTCTGGACAGTCATGATAGTTTTAATGATGCTCACATAGAAATAAGAATTGACATGCAAAAGAGAGCATCAAGAGAAAAATATGAAACACATTTAAGTCTAACCCACTTCCTATGCATTGGGATCTTGTAAGAAAATAAATCAATAAAGCACAAAGTGACTAGCATAGGAAGACAAAACAAGTGGAACTTTAAAATTTTCAACATAAAGAGAGAAGACTTAATATTATTGAGATATATGAAGTCATGTCTCCTTCTCTCATACTCCCTCCGTTCCGATTTATAAGTCGCTGGCGTATCGTAGTACAAGTTTCGCAATACTACGACTCTTTCCATCTTTCCAAAAATACCCTCCCGCACAGTCCACTTTCCCCAACCCTCTCGCTCGCTCCCGACCGCCCTCTCCCTCTGGCGGAGCACCACCGCCGCAGCTCCCCACCGTCCTCTCCCTCTGGCTCCTCCACCGCCCTCTCCCTTGGCTCGCCGTGACCGCCCACCGCCACCACCCCTCTCCCTCTGGCTTGCCGTCGCCGCTCCCCGCCACCCCATTTCCTCTCTCAACCGCTCAGATCGATCCAAAGAACGGATTTTTATCCGTCCGCGACGACGCAGCGGCGAGAGGGCTAGATGGCGGCGGATCTGTGCGTGCCAGCGGTAGATCCGCACCTCCGCCTCCTCTTCCTCACAGCAGCCTCGGAGGACCTAGTCCGTGAGGCAGGGTGCCTGGAGGCGTGCCACGGCGACCCGTGCCTCGTCGAGCTGCGGGCCGCGCACCGCCGGAGAGATGCGCCATCCAACGACGACGCACAAGGTCTGGAGGAGCTCCTCTACCTTTCCATATTTCTACTCTTCTTGCTATCATGGCCGGTGGAGTTCATGGGATCGATCTTGCTGCCTCATCTGCTGCCCCTGTCCTTTTCAGCACAAGCCCACGACTGCGCCGTATTCCCTCGTCCCATAGGTGCAGCGCAGAGGATCTCAAAACCGCTGCGTCTTGTTCTCCGCCATGGCGGATCCGGACGCCGACGGACAAGCAGCGGCCGCTCGCGGCAAGGACGGGCGCATCCACGTCCTGCTCGCGGCCCCAACCAAAGGCAACCACACTCTCTGGTGACATGTACAGAATCCCCTCTCTGGTGAGCTCCCATTCCATCTCCTCCTACTTCTGCGTACTCTCTCTGCTACTGTGCTTGTGTGCTTGTGCTTCATTCAACCTGCTCTCAATCTCATGTGCTTGTGCTTGTGTTTTGCATATCCGTGATGCGCCCATGGAGCTGAAGCTTGTTGCTCCGAGCTGCTACTGCAGGCCACCACACCAACCTGCTGCTGCCAGCGGCCACCACTCTGGCCTGGTAAGTCTCTCTTCTCCTCCTTCTACAGTATCATAAATCTACCCTACAGTTTGCTTCTTTTTTGTAATGCTGACGAATAATCAGGTCACAAGCTGATTTGCAACTTGTTAATGCTTCGGTCAACTTGTTGTACTCCTAATACTGGCCTGTATGTGCAAATATACTCCATTTTACTCCTTGTGATCTGTATTTGGTAGGAGTACCACTTAACTTGAACTTGTAAATCAACCGTGGAGTAGCAGCAATTGATGTTAACTGAATTGTGACAGTGTGACTTGTTAAATTTTTGTCCACACGCCTCCCTCGGTAGGAGCCGGGTTCCGTTATTATCAGTGAGTTGTTAAATCTGTTCATGAAAAATTGTTGTGTTGAGCATTTCTTTGATATCACAGTAATTGAACTACTGCAGCAAGTGTATTACCTTGCTTGATCTTGTTGGTCTGAATTATTACAATGTTCTCTCTCTGTTTCAGGATGCTTTGCTGACGAATTCTGAAATTTAACAGTAGTTTGCTTAACTGAATTTAACAGTAGCTTGTGGGGCTGGCAGTGCTTGCATAAATATAGTCGTCTCTCTTCTTGTACTCTCTTCTCCTTTCTTATTTTAAAATGTAGTATCATGCCTAGGCAAAATTGAGCCCTTTTTTCCTTATGCTTCTCCGTTAGTGCAGGCGATAGGGCATTTGAATGTCTTCGAATTAGCTGCATCTCAAATTTTCTGAACAATGTTGTTGGATTGCAACCAAACTGCCAAGCCAGAGATCTTATGGTTGACCTCCTGTTCAGTGGGATGGTGGGAATTCTTGATAGGTCAATGTCTATTGGCTTCCTCCCACACCTTCCCTTCTTCTTACTTGAAACATCTACTGGCAAACCCTCTGCAATTTGCTTCATGGCCAGCTGCCAAATCCTCTGTATAGTTCGAACATGGACATGGAAAAAATTTGCTAGGTTCTTCTTGTCTTCATTCTCAAATTTTCCACCTCTGCTCATACACACTGCATGCATAGCTACATAAGCAGCATATTTCTCAGTGTCACTGAGTATTTTCCTTTTCTTCTTTGTTTGCTGTGCACCTGCAATAAGAAATGAAACAAAATGCAAATTAAATGAAGTACAGTATTGTTTGTGCTTGTAAAATGGTGTATTACTGTGCTTGTTTGTGCTTGTAAAATGCAGTAGATGGTGGAGTAAACTTGCAGTCTGAATGTTTGTGCTTGTACATGCTTGCTTGTCTTCTTTTTCTTGATATGACTATCTGACATGTACATACTGGTGTTGGATTACAGGTACATCAGACTTGTTAAGAAATATGGTGACCAAAAGAAGAGGTGACCGAGAGGTCCACAAGTGAGTGGAGCTGTTATTATCTGAAGCAAAAACCAGTGAGTGGAGCTGGGTAAGAGGTTCACTTTGAACTCGATTGTGAATGAGCTCACTGGGTGCTTGATAGAGGAAGAGGGTCGCCATGTCAACTCTATATTGTACAGTAGAGGAGGGTATTGTTCTGACTATCGATGTTCAGGTACTAGGTACTGCCTGCTGTGATGCTCTCTGTTATGTTGCTGTGGATGCTCATATTGCATAAATGGATAAATGGAGTAGTTCACATTGCATGAAAATATTGCACTAGTAAGATGGAGTATAAATGGAGTAGTTCATATTGCATGAAAATATTACTCCTTGCTTAATGCTCCCAGTAAACTTTCTGTGCTTGTTTGCTTCAATAGAAATTTTGTGTGTAGCTTAAATTAACATGTGCTAGCAGCAGTAGCTTTATAACTTGTAAACTGAGAGTGCATTTAGTCTATATACCTGCAGCAGCATGTTCTTGCATTAGTTCATCTTGGAGTACTTGTTCATCATGTGCCCCTGTTCATCTTGGAGTGCTTGTTCTTGCATTACTGCGTCTTCTTCTTCTACTGGTGGCGTAAAATACATTACTCAATACAGTATGCCATAACAAACACAATAAATCAGAGTAGTTGTTTACAGTTATTGTTATTGCTATGAGTATACCTGCAATTTGACCAGCAACATCTTCAACGATTTCTTGTGTTTGAGGCGGACTGAAGTTCAGGTCGGGCAGTACCATTGCTGCTGATTTGTCTGCTGTGCTATTTGCAGGTGATTCCTTGATTAACACGTGATTCCTCTTGCCGGCGCCATCGCTCGATCTCAAGTTGATGTAGCTTCTGGACCAAGCGAGGCGAGGAGAACCAAGTGGGACAGAGAGGAGCTAGGCGGTGAGAGCCGGCGTGCTCTGATCCCTTGGCGGTGCTCTGCTCCTGTTTGTGGGAGCTGATCCACAAAGGAGCTGATGATCTGGAGCTGCTGTGCTTGAGCGCTGTGCCGGGAGCCGTGCCTGCCGGAACTGAGCTGGGAGAAGCAGCTCTGGGAGCCCTGCTTGGCTCTGAGGTGCTGAGTTCCTCCAGCGAGGAAGATGAGGAGGGAGGGGCGCAGCTGCTGGTTGCTGCCCAACGATCTGCTGGTTGATGCCCAGCGATCTGCTGCTGCTGGGGCCTCCGCCTCGATCTGCTGCTGCTGAGGCCTCCGCCTCGATCTGCTGCGGCTGTTGGGGCGGCGAGGGAGGTGTGGGCCGGCCCCAGCAGTAGCAGATCAATCGAGAGGGAGGGAGTTGCAGCAGATCGAGCGCGAGGGATCTCCTGGCGACGGATCGAGGCGGAGGCGCAGATCGAGGAGGAGGCGGAGACGGCGAGGATTCAAATTTTGATCGCTGTTTTTTCTGTTTTGTTCGATGATCGGTTCGCTACTTCGGGAGGGTAGGACTAGTTATTTTTGCGAAAAGCGAGGGTAGAATGGTCTTTTTGGCGTTTTTCACCTGGTCGGAATTGTTTCCAGAACGACTTATAAAAAGGAACGGAGGGAGTAAAATTTTTCAGTAGCATCATTGATAAAACCCACAATATAACTATCACATGAAACATTCTTACCATGATCCATATGCATAAGAGTAACAATATTTTCCACATAAGCAAAGTTCTTCTTATTAATAACAATGGGAGTAGGATCATCATAAACAACTCGAACATGATAGACAAGTTGTATATTAGAGGAATGGTCTTGGTCAATCCCTCTATAATTATGACAAGTTTCATGAGGATGAATGTAATTATAGCCTATGTCTTAGTATTCTTTATAATTATCAAAGACCGGAGGCATAGTATCATCATAAGCAATGGAATAGTTATCTTCCAAAGTGTGTTCATTTGTAAACATATCATCATTTTTTACTAGAAGGAGAAGTTTCAAATATATAATCATCAGTAGCAAAAGGATTTTCAAACACCTCATCCCCAAGCTTATAGCTTTCCATATCATCATTGGAAGGAACATGGATAGTACTAATAGTATAGCAATTAATAACATCATCATTTTCAGAATTGGTACCAAAAAGATTTTCAATATCAAAAGTAGTGTGCTTTTCCCAATCATGATCACTACTATAAGTATCAGGCATAGGATCATCATCGAATTCAGACTCATCAGCAGCAACTATAATAGGAGCAACATGCTTAGGGGAAGATACCGTTTCCTCTCTCCTTTTACTCCCCCTCTTCTTCTTCTTCTTTCCCTCCTTAGGAGGGAGAGGCTTGAAAAGAGGCTTCTCCACATACCCTAGTTTATTGTTAGAAACAATAGAAGAAACTCGGGAGGATTCCACCTTTTCATTAATAAGAGTAAAACAAACATTAGTCCTTTCATATTTTGGTAAAGCCATTCCATCTTTTATAATATTTTGTATGTAAGTGTTGGCATGGCAATTATTAACACAATAGAGATAACATGCATGCAACATGCTATTCATATCAAAAGCACTCATATCTAACGAAGAAGTTTTTCTTGATAACTCTTCACACCCCAAAAATAATGTGAGTTCATCATGCTGATTAGGAGTGATCATGTTATCACAAAAGTCTCCCGCAATATCCTTATTAGAACCTGAGCATTGAAATTCGAAATGACCCTCTTTATAGCAAAGTTCATAAATAAAAGGATAGAGGGCACAAACTTTTTCAGCAAGATCACTTAGAGCTCTGTACCATGTTGTAGTTTTTTCATTCCTATGATGAATACAATATTCCTCTTCGATTTTATTCTTTTCACAAGGTCTAAGTGCTCCACAAAAATTAACATGCTTATAAGAAATAGTATTTTCAGAAGTTTGAGCATGTTTATTGCAATCATTAGTAACAATTTCGGTTTCCAAGCAAGTGTCTTTAAAAGGTTCATGATACATGTCCCAATTCTCTTTAGGAATATTAATGTGAGAAGCAAAGGTTTTACAGCAATCAACAATAATTTGAGAATCAAGACCATACTCATAGTTTATACCTGATTCTTTACCTTTGTCGTTCTCCCAATCTTCAGTATTGCGTTGAATTCTTCCAAGAAGGTCCCATTTAGCTTCAAACTTCTTACTTGTGAAAGAACCACCTGAAGAAGCATCTAGATAATCCTTATAATGACCTGAAAGCCTTGCATAAAAATTAGTAACAATTATTTCCTCAGGAAGCTCATGGTTAGGACATTTGAGTATTAATGTTTTCAGTCTTCCCCAAGCTTGAGCAATGCTTTCTCTATCATGAGGATAAAAATTGAAAATGTAACTCCTGGCTAGATGCACTTCATGAAGAGGATAAAATTTAGAGTAAAAGAGAGATTCAAGCTGTTTCCAATTCGAAGGACGATCATCCAGCATCCTATACCACTTCTTTGCTTTGTCCTTAAGTGAAAATGGAAATAATTTCCTCATGACATCTTCTCTTGATAAACCTGCAACCTTAAACAACTCACAAAGTTCTGTAAGTTTCAACAAGTGATCATGTGGATGGACTGTTCCATCCCCTGCATAACGTTCATTCATAACCATTTCAACAATTTCCATAGGTATTTCAAAAGGAATACTTTCAGTAGGTGGATTTAGAACATCACAAGCATCATTAGAATTATCACATATGGGAGACAAAACATTATCAAAGCAAATTTTCTCCTTCAAAGCTGGGGAACTAAAAAGATCACTTTCATAAAAACTAGCTTCCTGATTACCCCCAAGAGCAAGGGATCACTGTAGCACCTCTCAATGTGGAAGTAAGGTATCGATCCGCAGGAGCAAGAAGGAAAAGTTATCTATTCCCTACAACTAAAGTGTCACAAGTTTTAGTTGATTATGCACTAAACAAGTTTAAGGAACAAGGTGGTTGATTTAATGGATGGAAGTTTGATGTAACAAGGCAAGAATGTGGAAGTGTACCAATCCTATTCAACGCAAGAGGACAAGACAAAGGTTTTCTAGGATGCTTGGAAATAAGGCCTAGGGATCATACTTTCACTAGTGGACACTCCCAACAATTGAATACATAGATATTTCCTCTTCACTTTGCTACTCTGAACTATTCTCCCGTTGGATAGAAATACCAATCTACTGCGTAGGGCTACAAGAGCACACCTTAAAGTCTGAGTGAACAAACACCACAATATCATAGAACACCAAGACAATCGTGTAGGGCTACAAAAGCACACCTTAAAGTCTGTCTTCCACATCTAGGGAACCCCAAGGTCACTATGAGTGCCCCAAAATAGTACTAAACAAACACCACAATTTTATAGTGACATCCAACACAAAGAATAACTCATGGTAAGTATTTATATAACCTTTAGCCTAAGAGTCACACACGGTGCGCACACTGTCAACTTCACACCATGGGACAAAGGTGACTCCGGAAATTACATTAATAAAACCACTTGAGTAGCACAAACAATGAAGGAGAAACATCCATGAATTCAATTAGATTACAAAGCTCATGATCACATAAAGATCACATCATGGGAGAGAGAGATGAACCACATAGCTACCGGTAGAGCCCTCGGCCCCGATGAAGAACTACTCCCTCCTCATCATGGGAGGCAGCAACGGCGATGAAGATGTTGATGATGAACACGCCAGAGGGGGGTGGAGCCCTCCGGAGGCGATTCCGGCGGCGTTTCCCCCTCCGATCTTCTCCGGCGGCAGCGTTCTGTCTCTCTGTTTCGTGGTTTCGTGTTTCTCCGCCGCCTCCTTTCGCGAAACACCAGGGGACCTTTTTTATAGGCGTTTTTAGGTCAAGACGGAGTCAGTGGACGAAAGATCGACGGCCATGGAGCTCCGAGGGGGAAAAGAGCTGGGCCCACGCGGCCAGGTATTTTAGGCCGCGTGGGACCCTCCCATTTCCAGCCTGTTGGGCTTCTGGTCTTCAATTTAAGCCCATTGCGTTCGTCTCGAAAATTCTGAACCGTGCTCTTTGGCCTTGTCCTTTTTCGAGTCCCGAAGCTCCCGGAAAGTCTGAAACACTAAAAAAGACGTTTTCTGGAAAAACAGGTTTAATTCCAAATAAATGGGAAAACTACGAAATATTCCCAAAATCATTATAAAACATTGATATAACCCTTATATGATGGAAATATGATTGGAATATAAGCAATTAAAGTGCAAAGTTCATGTATGCATTTTACATGCATCACTTCCCCAAGCTTAGACTTTTCCATAGCATTAAGAATAATGGTGTTCAAAGAATTCATGCTAATAGCATTGCTATCACTATTATGCAAACAAACTCCCATTGCTTTTTTAATTTTCTCTTCAAAAGGATCATGTCCTAATTCAATATAAAGTTCATAAAGATCTCTAATTTTTTTGTTATTTTCCATTAAGCCTAACTAGTAAAATAAAAACAAGAAACAAAAAGATATAACTGCAGGATCTAAAGGAGATACCTTCCAACACTTACCTCCCCGGCAACGGCGCCAGAAAATAGCTTGATGTCTACGCACGCTTCTATTCTTGTAGACAGTGTTGGGCCTCCAAGTGCAGAGTTTTGTAGAACAGCTGTAAGTTTCCCTTAAGTGAATCACCCAAGGTTTATCAAACTCAGGGAGGTAGAGGTCAAAGATATCCCTCTCAAGCAACCCTGCAATTAAGTTACAAGAAGTATCTTGTGTCCCCAACACACCTAATACACTTGTCAGATGTATAGGTGCACTAGTTCGGCGAAGAGATAGTGAAATGCAATTAATATGGATGATTATAAGTGATGATTGCAATCTGAAATAAAAATGACAGCAAGGAAACATTAGACAAAATGAGAGCAAACGGTGTTTCAATGCTTGGAAATAAGTCCTAGGGATCATACTTTCACTAGTGGACACTCCCAACAATAATATAATTGAATACATAAATATTTCCTCTTCACTATGCTACACTGAACTATTCTCCCGTTGGATAGAAATACCAATCTACTACGTAGGGCTACAAGAGCACACCTTAAAGTCTGAGTGAACAAACACCACAATATCATAGAACACCAAGACCATCATGTAGGGCTGTAAAAGCACACCTTAAAGTCTGTCTTCCACATCTAGGGAACCCCAATGTCACTATGAGCGCCCCAAAATAGTACTAAACAAACACCACAATTTTATAGTGACAACCAACAAAAGAATAACTCATGATAAGTATTCATGTAATCTTTAGCCTAAGAGTCACACACGGTGCGCACACTGTCAACTTCGCGCCATGGGACAAAGGTGACTCCGGAGATTATATTAATAAAACCATTTGAGTAGCATAATTCATAAGATAATGAAGAGTAACATCTATTGATTCAACTAGATTACAAAGCTCATGATCACATAAAGATCACACCATGGGAGAGAGAGATGAATCACATAGCTACCGGCACGAGCCCTCAGCCTCGGTGAAATCTACTCACACATGGTCATGGTGAGTACACTTGATGGAGAGGTTGATGAAGATGTGCAGCCCAGAGTGGAGGCGGCGGCCCGCAGCAGCCACGGCGCGGCGGCGGCCCTCGGGGCGGCGGCCCTTGGCCCCTCTTCTTCCTTGGAGATGGTGGTGGTATGGAGGAGGTTCTCCACCCCCAGACGGCTGCCTGGGAGGAGAAAAATTCGTGGTATGGGGCTCCTCCCACGACCTAGGGTTTCCTCCCTTATATGGACTCTCGGATTTCCGTCATCCCCTTTTAGGGTTCCACCAAAACGGTTCTAGAGGCCGCGTCCGAACTCCGATTGGGCTGATCTCAGGCTTAAAATCTTTGTATGGAAAATTGTGACAACTTTCTCTTTAATTTGATTTCCATTGGACACCATCTTCGAGGATCAAACTGGCAATCTCCGTAAAAAGTTCTCGCACAGATTTCAGGAAAGTCCCAATTTGACTCCAACAAGGTTTTCTTTGCCCAATTTTGATAATTCCTACACATTAAAGTGTAAAACAAGAACATTGTGCACTTTGCCAACTATTAGTAGGTTAGTCCAATAAATATCATAATATGATATAAAGTGCATATAAAACATGTGGCAAATGATATAAAATAAGCATGAAACATCAAAAATTACAGATACGTTTGGGACGTATCACACCCACACCATGGGGCCGCGTGGGCCACCCCCCAACCGCGCCGTGGGGTGGTGTGGGGACCTCGTGGCTCCGCAGCCGCCGCCCTTTCGCCTATTTATTCCTCCCAACGCGAAAACCCTAAATACCCGAGCCATTATCCACGAAAAGTTCCAGAGACGCCGCCGCCGTCAACCCTAGCTTGGGAGGGTTCAGAAGCTCTTCCCGGCACCCTGCCGGAGAGGGGAATCATCACCGAAGGGCTCTACATCACCATGCCTGCCTCCGGAGTGATGCGTGAGTAGTTCATCCTTGGACTACGGGTCCATGGCAGTAGCTAGATGGTTGTCTCTCCACTTTATGCTATCATGTTTAGATCTTGTGAGCTGCCTATCATGATCAAGATCATTTTATTGTAATGCTACATGTTGTGTTTATTGGGATCCGATGAATATTGAATACTATGTCAAGTTGATTATCAATCTATCTTATATGTTATTTATGATCTTGCATGCTTTCCGTTACTAGTAGATACTTTGGCCAAGTTTATGCTTGTAACTTCAAGAGTGAGTATTTATGCTAGATAGTGGGTTCATGCCTCCGGTAATCTGGAGAGTGACAATAACTTCTAAGATTGTGGATGTGCTGTTGCCAATAGGGATAAAATAACCGATACTTAGCTTAAGGGTACGCCATTAGGTCTAATGCATTTGTTTACATTACGCACATTACTTAATGCAATTATCCGTTGCTTGCAACTTAATACCAACGGGGAACTCGGTATGACAACCTGGCGGTGGATTATTAGTCATAGCCTCTGTTGGATAACGGTCTATGTATTTTGTCGTAATACCCACATGAATATCATAGTAATCATCATGTCATATATATGCATTGTTATGCGCTCAATATTTTGTCAATTGTCTAGCTGTAATTTGTTCACCCATCATGCTAGTTATCTATTATGGAGAGACACCACTAGTGAACTGTGGACCCCGGTCCATTCTTTTACACTGATAATACAACCAACTGCAAACATTGTTCCTTTTCATTCTCTGCAATTTACTACTGTTTTCCACACCATACGTTTAATCCTTTGTATTCAGCAAGCCGGTGAGATTGACAATCTCACTGTTTCGTTGGGGCAAAGTAGTTTGATTGTGTTGTGTGCAGATTCCACGTCAGCGCGCCACTGACAACCTTCCAAAGTGATTTCTTGCTCCTACTAGTTCGATTAAACCTTGGTTTCATACTGAGCGAAAACTGCTGCTACACTACATCACACACCTTCCTCTTGGGGTCTCCCAACGAACGTGTGATCCACGCAATCAGTTGTCTCTCCACCTTGTGCCTCCATGTTTTTAGATCTTGTGAGCTGGCTAACATGATCAAGATCATCTTTTATGTAATGCTACATGTTGTGTTTGCTGGGATCCGATGAATATTAGTACTATGAGCAAGTTGTTTATCTATCTCCATGTTTATGTTGTTTATGATCTTGCATGCTCTCCGTTGCTAGTAGATGCTTTGGCCAAGTAGATGCTTGTGACTCCAAGATGGAGTATTTATGCTAGATAGTGGGTTCATGTCTCCAGAAATCTGGGCCAGTGACAGAAAGGTCTAAGGTTGTGGATGTGCTGTTACTACTAGGGGTAAAACAATGATGCAGTGTCTACGTGTCATTTGCGTTGTTTACATTACACACTTTAATTAATGCAATAATCTGTTGTGTTTGCAACTTAATACTGGAAGGGGTGCGGATGCTAACCTGAATGTGGATTATTTAGGCATAGATGCATGCTGGATAGCGGTCTATGTACTTTGTTGTAATGCCCAATTAAATCTCATAATGAACATCTTGTCATATATTGCATTGTCATGCACTCTCTATTTGTCAATTGCCCAGCTGTAATTTGTTCACCCAACATGTTAGTTATCTTTATTGGAGATACACCACTAGTGAACTGTGGACCCCGGTCCAATTTTCCTCATACTGTTAAACACCTACTGCAATCATCTGTTCTTTGTTACTTCCTGCAGTCTCTACTGTTTTTCACACAATACGTTTAACCCTTTGTTTTCAGCAAGACCGGAGAGATTGACAACATCTCTGTTTCGTTGGGGCAAAATAGTTTGGTTCTGTTGTGTGCAGGTTCCACGTTGGTGATCGAGTAACGGCGCCACCAACAACCTTCTGAGGAGCCTCCGTGTCTTGCTGGTTCGATAACCTTGGTCATATTTGAAGGGAAAACTGCTGCTGTCCTACATCATACCTTCCTCTTGGGGTCTCCCAATGAACGTGTGTATCACGGGCATCAACACTATTTTCTAGAGCCGTTGCCGGGGATACTGAGATCTTCAGATAGGGGAGTCTCACACTTCCAGTCTTTTTACTTTGTTTTTGGCTTGCTTGTTTTATTTTGTTTTGTTTTGTTTGCTGTTAAAAATCAAAAACACAAAAAAATTAGATTCATGCATCTAGTTTATTTTTCGAGTTGATATTTTGCTTGTTTTAGTTTTGCTAAAATGAGTAATCCTGAGAATACTGAGTGGTGTGATTTTAACAACATTGAGTTCATAAGCACACCTATCCTTAAGCCTGAATTTACTATGAAAAAGATACAAGTAGGCAGTGGATCTATTATTGGGAGAAATAATATTGAGCAATTCCTAAATTTTGTGAGAAGATATAATGACTTTGAAAATAAATCTCTTGCTGAACTTGCTCATAATTATAAAATTGCTAGCTATAGCATCTCTAGTTTGCATGCTAGAAGTTAGATTTGTGCATTTACACCCGATAATACAACAAATGTTCCTTACACTTCATGATATGGAAGATGGTGAAAAGAAGGACTTTGTGTTAGAAACTCTGCATAGAGAATTTGGTGATGTTGTTAAGGAGGCTAGGAAAATATTTGCTAAATATAAAATGCTTGATTTTTACAATGATGTTATAAGCACTCTTGAATCTATAGAAAATGATAAAGTTAAGTATTCTAAAGACTCTGATTATAAAGGTGAAATAAAAGTGCCAATCCCTTTTAAACTAATAGCAATGCAAGAGGCTTTAGAAAAGAATTTTGGTTGGATTGTGCCTGAAAATCTTTTTAATGAGGAGAGTGTGCCTAAAAACAATAAGAAAGGGGATTCTGAAACTTGCATAGATGGTATACTTTGCATTGTTGAGAAAACTTTTGAGCTTTCATTGGATGTTTCTGGTCTTGACAATACTTGATGCATTTTTCATGCCTAGCTAAAAGGCATTAAAGAAAAACGCTTATGGGAGGCAACCCATTGTTTTTACTTTCAGTTTACTTTTTGTTTTTTTAGTCAAGAGTTTTGTCTACTTCTGTAGCAACTCATTTGTATCTTTTATTTGCTTTTTGTTGTGCCAAGGAAAGTCACTTATGACAAGATGGTACCTATTTTCGGAACTGCTGCAGAAAAAGATCTCTGGACGTCACCGTTTAATTCGGTATAAATCAGAAAAAAATCGTATTGATCTGAATTTTTTTGTGCGTGTTCCTGACGTTTGTACGCAACTTTGGTACGACTAGAGTTTTTTGATTTACGTGACGTAAGTGCCTCGAAAAAAATCATCTTTACGGACTGTTCTGGTTTTGACAGATTCTGTCTTTGTTTTGCATTCTCTCTTTTACAAGTGTTGAGTGAGTTTTTTTATGGTGGAAGAGCTCACTTAAGATTAGTAACAGTAGCTAATGTTTGAAAATATTTGCTTATGAATTGTGTCCTTGCAAGAACTTTGAAGTATTTATTTTGATGCACTAACCTGCTAATGAGAAAGATGTTTAAGTTTTGGTGTGAAGGAAGTTTTCAAGTGTTAAGAGAGGAGGATGATATTACAAGATCAAGAAGAGTGAAGAGTTAAGCTTGGGGAGGCTCCATGGATCTCCCAGCATATTTCAAGAAGACTCAAGCATCTAAACTTGGGGATGCCCAAGGCATCCCCTTCTTCATCAACAAACTATCAGGTCATCTCTAGTGAGACTATATTTTTATTTCTTCACATCTTATGTACTTTCCTTAGAGCGTCAGTGTGTTTTTGTTTTCAGTTTGTTTTGTTTTGTTTTGTTTTGCTGCTCTATACTTGTTGGATCTAACATTCTTGTTTGGGAGAGAGACACGCTCCGCTTTTTCATTAGAATACTCTTGTGCTTCACTTATACTTGTTGAGTATTCCTGTCTAGCTACTGCTATTACTTCTAGCTCTCAGTTTTCATGTATTTCTTGTTAGAGATATTAGTTTCTTTTGAAGAAAGTACTCTCTTTTTCTCCTATATTTGTTTGGAGAGTTGTCAAATAAGTTGATTGGTGTTTGATCGGACCGAAAATGCTGCATGTGGTAGTGGTATAAAATGCTTACATGAATCTTGTAGATCTTTGTCTTGAGTAATTTGATACTTGTCAATTGTTTTGAGTTACCAAGTAAGTAATGTTTAAATTGTGCATCATGTAAGTAATGGCAATTAGTGAAAAACTACTGCAAAGCTTGTTGTTATAATGATTTTCTTTGTATCATTGGTAGTTCGAAGAAGTCTAGATAATTTTTAAGTGAAAGCTTTGGGTTAACAAGGAAGATAATGTAGAGTCTTATGGTTTTTCAGCCATATGTTTTATGTACGTTCTTGGTGTACCGGTTGATAGTTGGTGTTTGCTTAAAAATAACTTTGCTAGCCTAAACTCTGTACTAAGCGGGAATGCTGCTTGTGCATCCAAAACCCTTGAGCCAAAATCCATGCCATCTGTGTCCACCATAATTACCTATTATGTGGTGTTCTCACCACTCCAAGTAAATTTTCTCGTGTGCTACCTTTTAACTACTCAAAACTGTTACATTTCCCTTTTTGTGTCACTACTTGTAAGCTCATGGAGATGTGGGTAGTCGGTCTTTATTTCGCTTGTTGATCAGACTTTACACACCTAGACTAGTGGCATATACATCCGCTTATCCAATAAATTTGCAAAAAGAGCTGGCAACGGGGTGCCCAGTCCCAATTAATTACAACTTTAACCAATAATTCTCTTCACATCTTTTTGCCCCTGAGAAATCAGTCAAGCAAAGTTCACAAGTGTGTAAACAAAATAGAAGAGGGATGATCTGCCCGCTGGTAGAAATAACGTCCTTCATGGGAGCCGCTCTTGTAAAGTCTGGTTAACTTGTGACTTAGAGTATTGCCTATTTGCTGATTCGTTGACTACTTGCATACACCTCTCAAATAATATTTTATGCTCTCTATATGCCTTCGGGAACAAAAAAGGTCTAGCACATGATTTAATCCATGCTTCCCTCTGCGAAAGGCCTTTCTTTTACTTTATTGTTGAGTCAGTTTTCCTACTTCTTTCTGTCTACTTAAGCAAACACCAGTGTCAACCTCAGTATAACAGTTTTTACATAAGAGATGTGTTTGATTGATTATATTCTTTGCCTTGACATTATCCGTGTGATAAATATGTTGAAGTTGAAGCAAATGCTGAAGCTAAATCTTCCTTTGTGTTGATTCAAACACTTTCATTTAGAACTTGTTGCTTCATGAGCTAACTTTTATGCAAGATTATTATAGCTCCAATATCTCCAAGGCACTATCCATTAAAGTTTGCACTTGTGTGATTCATTTTGTTTACTCCTTGTTTACTTGTTAGCAAACTATAGACCATTGGCTTGGATCACTTCATTCAGCTCATGTGCATTACATTATTATTTGATCAAGATTGTGTTGGTAGCATGTCACTTCAAAAATTATGTTGTTTTATCGTTTACCTACTCGAGAACGAGTAGGAACTAAGCTTGGGGATGCTTGATACGTCTCAAACGTATCTATAATTTTTGATGTTCCATGCTGTTATTATAACAATTGCTACATGTTTTATTTACACTTTATATCATTTTTACGCATTTTCTGGGACTAACCTATTAACAAGATGCCAGAGTGCCAGTTCCTGTTTTCTGCTGTTTTTCGTTTCAGAATATCTATTAAGTAAATATTCTCGGAATTGGATGAAACAAAAGGCACTGTCAATATTTCACCGACACGTTCACGAAGACCAAAGGGGAGTCCGAGAGGAGCCAGGGGCCCGCCACGCCAGGGCTGGGCGCGGCCCCACTGCCAGCCGCGCCGGGGGGTGGCTTGGGCCCCCCGGAACCTTCGAGACGCCGCCCTTTCGCCTATATATTCCCGATACTCCGAAATTCCTAAAGCACCGGATCATATTCCACAAAAAGTTCCGCTGCCGCCGTCATCGTCAACCCTAGATCGGGAGGGTTCTGAAGCTCTTCCCGGCACCCTGCCGGAGGGGAGATCATCACCAGAGGGCTCTACATCGCCATGCCTGCCTCCGGAGTGATGCGTGAGTAGTTCATCCTTGGACTACGGGTTCATAGCAGTAGCTAGATGGTTGTATCTCCACCTTGTGCCTCCATGTTTAGATCTTGTGAGCTGCATAACATGATCAAGATCATCTTTATGTAATGCTACATGTTGTGTTTGCTGGGATCCGATGAATATTGATACTATGAGCAAGTTGTTTATCTATCTCCATGTTTATGTTGTTTATGATCTTGCATGCTCTCCGTTGCTAGTAGATGATTTGGCCAAGTAGATGCTTGTGACTCCAAGAGGGAGTATTTATGCTAGATAGTGGGTTCATGTCTCCAGAAATCTGGGCCAGTGACAGAAAGGTCTAAGGTTGTGGATGTGCTGTTGCTACTAGGGGTAAAACAATGATGCAGTGTATATGTGTCATTTGCGTTGTTTACATTACACACTTTACTTAATGCAATAATCTGTTGTGTTTGCAACTTAATACTAGAAGGGGTGCGGATGCTAACCTGAAGGTGGATTATTTAGGCATAGATGCATGCTGGATAGCGGTCTATGTACTTTGTTGTAATGCCCAATTAAATCTCATAATGAACATCTTGTCATATATTGCATTGTGATGCACTCTCTATTTGTCAATTGCCCAGATGTAATTTGTTCACCCAGCATGTTACTTATCTTTATTGGAGAGACACTACCACTAGTGAACTGTGGACCCCGGTCCAGTTTTCCTCATACTGTTAAACACCTACTGCAATCATCTGTTCTTTGTTACTTCCTGCAATCTCTACTGTTTTCCACACAATACGTTTAACCCTTTGTTTTCAGCAAGACCAGAGAGATTGACAACCTCTCTGTTTCGTTGGGGCAAAGTAGTTTGGTTGTGTTGTGTGCAGGTTCCACGTTGGTGATCGAGTATAACGGCGCCACCAACAACCTTCTGAGGAGCCTCCGTGTCCTGCTGGTTCGTTAACCTTGGTCATATTTCCTCACAAGAGAAATTCTACCTTATAAGTTGGATCCAACCTCTCTGCCTTAGCAATTTGGGACTAAACTCTCACATGCATTCCACCACTAGTATTCAGGCCGCGTATTCCTGAAATTAATTTAGGCCAAAGGCGGAAGGTAGTGTTGCCACTAAGCCTGGTAAAAAGAGAGTAGTCTTGGACTGTACTAGTAGCAGTGGCGAAGGGTTTTTTTTAGGTCAGACGAACTAATAAAATGATGTAAAGACAAAAACGGTGCTTGAGACATTATTAACGCTATATATGATTCGTCATCACTGAATACAATATTAGTATAAACATATTTAATTATAAGTAAAATCTATAAACATATTAATGTAAGTATCGCAACAGTGGAACATGGGGTTCCCCTTTTGCTGCCAAAGTGGGTCCACCACCTGGGCCCACCGTGAAGATGGACAAGGCTAGGAGTCAAGATGGAAGATGGACCACCCCATCTTCCACCCTGAAGATCGTCAAGTTCGACATCGACGCACGGCTAAGGACTAGGTGGCCTTCCGGGGTCACCTATTCCCCGGGATTTAAGACGGACAACTCTCGGGTCAGGGTACGGCAGGCGGCCGGGCTTACCTCCGGGGTTCTCCATCCGTACTGATGAAGAGGATAAGATCGTCAGCTTGTGCGGAAGCTGGTAGAAGACTTGGACTCCAAGACGAAGGACGGAGCCTTGGGCGTGGTCGGTGGGGGTGTCAGTCCACCCTCCCCACCTTTCCCAAAGGTTGATAGCGACAACTCGAGGACGCGCTTGGAGGAGAATGAGCCACGTCGCCTCCACGCACCTAGGAGGGGTTTTCTCCCGCCAAAACCCCTCACGCCCCTCGCGTGCCCTTGTGGCATCCCCTTTCTCTATAAAAGGGACCAAGGCACCGAGGTAAGGGAGGGACTCAGAAGCAAGTCAAGCTAGAGCAAAGCAAGACTAGAGTAGGGTTTGGAGGAGAAAGAGAGGTGATCTCCCCAGGGCAGGATCTGCTCTTCTTCTACCTCCGGCCGGTACACTGCCGGGTTCACCCGTAGAACACCCTTGTAAACCACTCCATGATGAACCAATCAATCCAGACATGCAGTAGTAGGGCTGTTAGCCTCCGGGCGGCCTGAACCTGGGTAAATCTCTGTGTCTTTGTGCTTGCTTGTCCACCACCACCATAGAAGAAGCTTGGCGAACACCTTCCGGGTGAAGACGTTTTCAGCCTCCTTCGTGCCCCGTGCCGAACCTAAAAAGGGGTATCCTTTACCCCCGATGTCCTTCTTCCGAGACACGACAGTAAGATCTCTATTGTTTTGAAAATCTTTCATAATTTTCTAAATACTTTGGATATCTATTGCTTGATTTACCACATCATGAAGTTCTCAAAAAGTCATCACACACATCTTTTTTCATAACTCGGTCTTGATTATTTTTCTTCCTTAGAAGTCCTTTTAATATGTTTTCATCACCATCGTTAAAAGTAATGCCCACTCAATGAGACGATAAACCACGAAAAACATGATACACCTTTCAAATATAAATACAGTTGCTAAGATCTTTCGATGCCACATGCATTGATAGATGTAGACGTCGGAGCTTCGTTCACCTTTCAGAAAAAATCACTAAGATGTTCAACTCTTTCTCTGTGCAATTTGACACCTCTGAAGAGGGGCTACGAACCATTATTTTTCCAATTGACCAAACCTGTTCTCACATCATTAAGCCTTCCTTTAATACTTAGGAGTTAGGACATGTTTGTAGTCATTTTTTGTTAGATGAGAATTAGCTATTGAATAGAAAGAGTTGATTTTCGATTATACTAGATCTAGTACTTATATTTTTGTTCGAAATCGATTTGCGCACTGTTTAGTAAAACATACATAATTTTCGTATATGAAATCCCATTTTTCATTACGGCCACTCAGATTATGTGTTCGAAAAAAACATGTCGCGTGCTTCTGACCGACTAGCTTGATGTCTAGGCAAAAGTACATCAGGTTTCACGTAGACATCACATAGTACGTGTTTGCTAGATTGATGTCTAGGCAAGCACACATCAAGCATGCAGAAGCTCCGGCGGATGTCAAACACGTCGTCGTCGATTGCCCCTTGTCTGTTCTGAAGAGCGTCCTCCGGGCTTGGCGTCGTGTTCGTGTTCGTTTTGTTTTGTTTGTTTGCTTTTCTTTTCCGAGAGTGGAGACGGACGCTCCAGCGAATGGGCCCGGCCAGCGATCCGTGCGCTCTTATTGGCCCGCCGGACAATAGTACACGCCCAGGCCCACATATGCCTAGTAGGAATCGGACTATGCTAAAAAAAATAGGAACCGGATTAATCTGTGTGACCTGGCGAGGACTAATCCGAGTCAGAGAGTCCCTAGTCAAGGGTCGGCCGAGGTCTAGTCCCCAGGTGAATATAAGCAAGTCGGTGCAGCTGATAGCTCAAAGCAAAACAAAGGTGCCCTACTCTCTTTCAGCAACGTAACGGAGCGATAACCCTAGAGCAAATCTGCCGAGGATGGACATGCAGGAGCACGGATGGTCGTTGCGTCTCAAGAGTGACCAGGGGATCAGGGTTGCGTCTCAATTTATATTAAACTTTTATACTTCTTTACAGCTTAATTTAATTCTCCAACAATCCTAACGTGTATAATTACTTATTTGGCATGGTTTACCATGTAGCGACTTTGTTGAGTGTAGCTATAGTTTTTGTTGTACAATGCTAATGTATGTAGCTGCAAAATATATTTACATTGTGTTAAATTTGAAATCGATTTGCAACACAAATTCCTCATTGAATTATTTTTTGGTAATGGATAAAATATATAATGTGGAATTCTAGAATATCATACTAAAGATCTTTAAAGGGTCATAAAAAAATCTTAATATTGGTTCTAGCATGTGATTACGTAACATCTAGAATATAAATTGAATCGTTGACAGTGACACTAATACTTTTACCGCTACTTTTTTTTGTCACATGTCTCAAGCAAAATAACTTACATTCTGTAATAAGTTGACAACATGTGGATGCTCTGTACTTTGTATTGAAATAACATCACTAATATTGATCACTAAAAGACATAAAATGGTGTGGATTCTACTATTTCTGCATGCATACCCTTTAACCCGTTGATTTGGTTGTCTTCGTTGTGCTTAGTATCTCTAGTATATAAGCAGAGTAGAAAAGGAGACGTGGGGAGACGAAGTCAACGGAAGTGGAGATGAAAAGGAGGAAGGAGGAGACGCGTCTGATAGCGCCCTGAACATAGAAATTCCGTTGCCCGTTGGACTTTTATTGTGAATTTGATCTCAGTCGAACGCCTCTCACAAAATATAAGCACGGAACATACATAAGGAAAACCATAATTAAGTTGCCATTGCGCTTGGAGATTCAAGAGACAAAAAAAGTACGACAGTGCTGTCCGTCCGAGTAATCGGGTTGTGCTAAGCACGACTGAATCCGTTTGATCGGGCCGAGCTATCTGAAGCGACTTTGTTGTATAACGATTTCTCTGAGAGTAGAAGTCGGAGTAGGCAAGTCCCCGATCAATATAACCAAAGGACCCCGGTCTGGTTCACGAGGAAAACAAGAACAGCTACGTGCTCGCGCGAGGAGTCGAGGATCAAGATCAAGCTAGCATGGCCACGCATCAACCCCGAAGCTGGGGATACGGCTGGGGCGTGTCTCTCGAACCCGGCTATGGGCAATGGTTAACCACGAGCGCCGACGAGCGCTACCGTACGTCTAACGCACGTCTTCCTCGACGACCCCTCGAGCGCCGTCGGACAGGGCACCGTGGACGCCTACGTCCAGATCGGGCAGCAGAACCTACTGATCGCGTCGCTTTCGACGGAGAGGCCCCGGGTGGACCTGGGGCCTGCCGTGTATCTTGACGAGGATTTTGCTCTTTACGTGGTGGCGCCGCAGGGAGGCGATTCCGACGCCAACGACTGCGCCGACAGCGACGCGGACACGGACACGGACACGGACTCCGACACTGACTCCCACTCGGATGCCGATACCATCGTGGTCAACTTCCATGGTATCCTGCTTGCTCCACCGCCTTCGTGTGGGCAGGAGGAGAGCGACGACACGAACACGGACGATGAAGAGATGCCATGAGTTCCGACTATGATAGCATGGCTGACGAGGTGTGCGGGCTTCAGGTCGGCGCGGACGTCGAGGGAGCATCTGACACGGCTAGCAGCGGCGATGACGACGAAGAGAGCGATGGCAAGGTGGGCGCGCACGCGGTTACAGCCAGCAGCAACATGCCGCTGTGGTCCCTTGGAGGGCGGACGCACGTACCGCCGGTTGCACCTGGAGCATTCTCGGGAATATTATTTGCGTTTGTCTATCTGATGACGTTCCTCATATTGGTCATGTATTCATAATCAATTCATTCCTCTATGGATATGTTGGGTATCTCCTCACGTGGGCTGTGAGGAGATGACCTTATGAAGCCTTTTAGGCGGCCCAAGCTGGTGCAGAAGCCCACTACCCATTAGGGTTATGACCAAGGGTCATTTTGGACTTTGCACATGATGGATGGGGATGTTAACCCTCCCAGCCAGCCACCACCAAGAGGTGTGACGAAAATCCAGAATAGGCTCCATTGGAGAAGAAAACCAAGAGAGAAGGGAAGAGGAAAAAGTTGAAGGAAAAAGCTTAGATCAAGCACGGCTCTGCCCACAAGGTTGTGAAGTCAAGATCCACTACTTTGTCTCTTCAAGCTGTGATTCCACCATCTTTGGTGAGATTGTTCCAATCCCTAGATCTTGTGCCCCAAATCTTGTTGTAAGAGATCCCCTAGTGCTCTCTAGGGAAGAACCTGTTGTATCCCGCTCCGATAATAGTGAAGAGATTTGGGTGGCTTCGGCCCGTGGTTTTTCCTCTCATGTTGAGAGGTTTTCCACGTAAAAGGACTGGTGTCTCTGTGTGTTGATTTCTGCTGCTGTTCTGAGAGTTCTCTACATACCATAGACACTATCTAGGGTTTGGTGCGAGCTTCTCTCCTGAGGACAGACACTGTCTATGGTTAGGTGAAAGCTAGAAGTGTCCTGTCTGCTCCATGTATGCTTGATGCATGTTTCCATCCGACACGAGCAACGATCCGGAGTTAGTACATTAGTGGTGCTGAAGTTTACTTTTATTCCGCTGCGTATTTTCAGATCACGTTAAGAGTGTGCTAATCTCCATTAAGGGTTAATTGGTCAACCCAGTTTTCCCAACAGGATAAACTGGGTCGTCGTCGATTATACTACTCACTCTGTTCAGTAATGTAAAATGTTTCGGCAAGCTAATTTGGAGAACACGTGTGTTTCAAACAAAGGGCCGGGAATTTGTATTTTCGGGTGCGTTTCTTGTTTGTCTATATAGCTGCACCAATAGTTCGGCGAGCGATCCTGTTGTCGACAGGAATAGCTGCATTGATTTGGTCCATCTGGAAGACCAGAAATGGAGCCTGTTTCGATGGAGTCTATCCACAGGATCCCTCTGTAGTTATATCTCAGACAGCTCACTTTATCTCTTTCTGGGCCGATTTGCAGAAACCAAATCTTCAAACCTCCAACGCAGAGGAGCAAGAATGCTAACTCTGGTGGCGGCTGATTTTTTCCATAGGAGGCAGGGATGGGGGCCGTTGGTGCTCCGCATCGCAGATGCCTGACAAAACATAAAAATAGAGCAGTTGGAGAAGAAAACTCTGGAGTTGGTGCCTACTCTGTCAGTGGTGTTAGAGATAGTTTCAGTAGTGTTAAGTAAAAAACTCTGTCTCTCGGTTTATGTTCAGAAGTTTGTTATGCTTTATTGTAAGGCTCTTTTAGGTTATGCTGGTAGGTTTGGAGGTTTAGTCTCTCTTGTGCTGGTGGTTGTGCATGTTGCACGCTGGCAAAGGGTCTTTGTGGTTGTCTACCGAGTGGTGAAGCTCGGGGCACGAACCTATATATTTCAGAACTCTGTATTATCAGTTTCAATAAAATGAAATTGGGAGCGGGGCTCCTTTCGGTCTACAAAAAACAGTTCGGCGAGCTCTAGTGATAACGCGAGAGAACGGGTTCAGTGACATTGTTCTAGTGTCGGACTGCCTGTCGCTGATCAAAAAGATCCTTTCCCAGGAGAGAGATCGTTCATTGGTGGGTCCGGTGGTGAGTGATATCAAGAAACTCGCGGAGGACTTCTCAACCTGTATCTTCAAGCATTCTAGCAGGAAAGTTAATGTCGTAGCTCATCTTTTAGCCCGTAGTAGTGTGCTTTCAATTTGTAATCTCTCGTTTGATGTTGTGCCAGAGTATATCCGGCAAGAACTCTGTAATGATGTGCCTTAATCAATAAAGTCGCGAATTGTATAAAAAACAGTTGAACTTTCAGATACGGACCCCCATTCTCATTCCCATATCAGATCATCATATACTTTTTTTTTCAGACTCAGATCATCATATACTAACGTATCATACTCACCACCATATACCAAATATCGTCATGGGTCACAATCTTACAACACACGCGCAACAGGTACTTTTTTTAGAACCATGCAGGAGCGCTGCATGTATTATATTAGAGAGAAAAGAAAGCCGAAAGAAACGGCCGAAGTCTTACAGAGACGCGCAACAGGTACTAGTGCCGTATGTACACGATACAACACCCTAGAGTAAATAGTAGGGCAAAGGAGTCCATGAAAAGCGTTTTCCACTGCAGGAACAGCGCATTCTTGCGGCCAGTCGGCCACCAACATCTGATTTGTCGGCGTCGATCAATCACCCAGAGAAACAGAGCAACTATCTCGATGGTCCCTCAAGAATGCGCTATGTCAAAAGTCGAAAAGCACATTGAGAAACAAGAAAGATATATCCATGTGTGACACTAATCATACTAAATTGGTCTTTTTTCTCTCCCCCGCAATTGCTTTTTGTCTTTTTCGAACATGGTGGGTAACTCTATACGCTTTTAGGAGGAGAGCCTCGCGTGTCAATTTTGCATTTTTTTCCTTTTTGTGACACTAATCATGCTAAATTTGTCCTTTTTTGTTTCTCAATGTGTATTTTTATTTTGGACTTAATTTTATTTAACGGTGTAGACATATTTCTTGTGAAAATTTACAATTTTTCTCAATGAGATCGGATCTTCCTCTCTTCCTTTGCATTTTCTCTTTCTCTTCATGTTGATGATCGTAGCTCAGAGCCTGGGCTAGCGTTTTAAGCTCACGAATCTTCCTTAGAACCTCCTGATCTTCCCTTCCTGTATTTGATCGTGCTACTGCTGCTAGAGTGGATCTGCTATGAGACCTTAGTGCTGTTTTACTCTTGATTGCAACCTATTTGTGTTTATGCGTGAAAGACTCCGAAGTAGTCACTATGTTCTTGTTTACTGTTGTTTGGATAGGAATCATCTAAAACTGTGATCCTTGTTCGTTTGAGTTCTTGATCTTAACCTCAAGGTTGTTTAGTTGCAGCTGTAGAGATTTCTTCTAAGTCAAAAACTTTAATCCCTGTGGAGAACACAATTACTTGACCTGTCTTCTTGCTTCATCAGAGGTGAGTGAGATTTAGCTAATTCTCAAGCGACTAAGAATTAGCAAATCCAAAAAATTATAGTATAAAAGAAACGATATTTGATGCATGAAATGGAAAAATTCTTGAAAACATGGAAGATTTGATTAGCCACAAGCTAATCTAAATTTAATTAATACAAAATGTTCATATATTTAACCGCTAAAAATTGATGATGTGCAAAATTGTATGGCTAAAAGAATTTATAAGAGGAATAGCTTGCATGTGTGGATGAATATCCACAATAAATACGGAATAACATGAATAAATGAATGTCTCGAATAGTGAATAATGTGGTGATGACATAGATAAATGAATGACTCAAATAGTGAGTGATGTGGCCACCTTGTATGTAGAGATAAACTAATTTAATGCATGTTAGTGGGGTTTTGTGTCATAAGAAGTATAGATAGGCTGCAATGTGTCGTATCAAGACGTCGCTCAAGCGGCATCGTGGAGACAACGGACTCGACAAGGGGTGTGACCGCTCTGTGGCGCAAGGACCCCGGAGCAGCGGCTCCGAACAAGGCGTCATCAGCGTCCCCTACATCGAGGATGACTAGCCAGGGAGGACTCCTTGTGGCTATATCTGGGTGTGGCGGATCATGTGATCTATCTCCAGCGTTGATGGCAGTGTTTTATGCGGGAGAACCGCAGCCCTTCGGGGTCGACGGATAGGAAGTCAGGGCGGCAGATGATGGTAGTGGCATCGACATTGTAGTTAGTGGCGAACTAGCCGGCTGCGGGTTCAAGGTGGTGTGGCTGCCGGTGAAAACCTCGCCAGCTTCGGTCATTGCGGAAGATGGCGTCGCATTTGCGTCATCAACTTGTCAAAGGCATCACTGCTGCATCTCTCGTCTTCCTGTATGTGCTTCTCCTTGGGACACCCTAGATCTGGGTCTCCCGGATCGGACGTTACGGTGCGGGGCGCCGTTCTCCCTCCCCGGGCATCGATTTTGGAGGAGGTGCTGCCTGGAGGGGTTTTCAGGTCGAGAGGCGCCGTGTTCCGCGTTGAAGACAACTAGTCTCGGCGGCATGGCGCAGCAAGGGTCTTAAAGGCAGACGCGTTATGGATGGAAACGCACGGGGCGGTGGCATCAACAGCAGGCCTGGCAAGGTCATTGCATTGCATTAATCCATGTCATGAAGATGGGTTCACGGAAGACGTCGGCGGCAACTTCTGTAGTGTGCACATTCCTCCAGTATCTCACTGGCAGTGCACGCTGAGGGTCTGCTGGACCGGTACTTCGGTTTTAAATGATGTGTGCATGTCAGAGGTTTGGGAAAATGGCCCTGATCATGGCCATGCCCATCATCAATCTTATTCTTGTAGGTGTAGCGACACTTGTCGTGAGAAGGTGGTCTCGGCATGACGAATGTCTTATTTTGTAAGTCTTTGTTGTATAATTTAATTAAAAATATATATGCATTATTTTGATACTTAACCTCCATGTCGAGAAAAAACTGAGCATGTACTTATCCATCGGTCTATTTTGTCCTATACTGTGTGTACTTTTGGTTTCGCTGCTCTGAGTCTAAATCCTCCGGCCGGCGTGGAAGGAATAGGGTGGCCCGGCGTGCAGGGAGTAGGCCGTGGAGGTCCGATTCCTAATAGGCATGTACCTTATCCAGGTCCGATTCCTAATACGCATGTGTCAAGTATCAACGACGGTTTGAGAATCCGTTTGACCAGGCGAACCAGTCCGAGTCGGAGCCCTGTCCCGATCAATATAAGCAAAGGAAGCACCATACATTGATGATCTACAAAGCAATCTGGGTCTCTTTCACGACGAGCACAAGAACAAGGCACGAAACGATAACCCTAGAGCAAATCTGCCCGAGGATGGACATGGTCGAGCACGGCTGGTCGTTGCGGCTGAAAAGTGACCAGGGGATCAGGGTTGCCCCGGGGTCCAAGGCGTCCAGCGAGACCCTCTGTGTCACCGACGTCTTCCTCGTCGACCCGGAGAGGGCCGCCGGCCATGGCGTCCTGGCCGCTTGCCTCGAGATCGGCACGCTGAGCCTCGTGCTCGCGGAGCTGTCGTCGGAGAATCCCCGCGAGGTGCTGCAGACCCCGGTGGTGCTGGACGAGGAGTTTTGCTTTTACATGATGCGGGAGGGAGGCGACGCCGACGCCGACGCGGTCCTCGTCCAGTTCCAAGGTTACGCTCGGCCGTCACCCAACATAAAGGAGGAGGACGACGAAGAGGATGGCGGTGACAGGATCGACGAGGAGGACGGCGAAGGCCAAGAAGAGGATGGCGAAGATGCGACAGGTTCCGACTACGATGAGGACAGGACGAGGGGATGTCCTTTGGAGGGCCGGCGCCGCCAGGGTTCGCCTTCGGCGCGGAACACTCTGGACAGGTTGCAGCACCTGAAGCATCAGTCTTGCGAATCTTTGTGATTGTCTATGTGATGGCGATGGTCGCACTGTTCGTGTGTGTTTTCTTCTTCGGTGGATGAACTGGCCCGTGTTTTCATGATGCTACTAATTGTAACAAAATCATTGTGTTCAGTCGAAAGGGAAATTGTATGTTCGGTTATGCAGTTCCTTTTTTTTCTCGCTCGTTGGTGAATAGCATAGCAGCTGTGTGCATCAACAGCTGACGTCTTGAACTTTCAGATATTGTGTTCAATTCCCAAATCAGATCCTTGTAAATCCTACAATACACACAATCTGCACACCACCATAAACCAAATGTCATATGAGCTCACACATCACGAGTTCACAACACATGCACAAGTACTACTAGTGCCATATGCACCTGTCAGTACTACTGTACCAATGTAAACTGCATCACAAACTCCTACGGCGATATGCTGCACTGATGGATCACCCGGAGCAACAGAACCACCGTCCCCCGCCGCCACCGCCGCGCCGTTCGTGCAGGACCATCCCAGCGGGACGACTCGGCCGCACCTTCACCAGTCTCTCGGCTGCCAATTACAAACGCATCACATGCACGCGGCTGGTCAGTCAAGCAGCTGATCCATCGATCGATCGACGATGTTACAGAAATTAAGTGAGCAGGGAACCAGAAGTCCAGAAGTGTGTCAGTACTCAGTGCTTACCCAGCTCGTAGAAGAGCTCGCCGACGTTCTGCGCCGTCTTGGCCGACGTCTCCACGAAGAAGAGGCCGTTTCGTTCCGCGTACTCCAACGCTTCCTGCAGTCAGAAGCAAACAGAGATGATGGATTTGACAGATGGAGCATTGAGGCTCTGAATTTTCACTTCTCTTTCCTGCAGAAATGTTGGGAACTCGTGCATGTACCTGTGTCCCGACCTTCCTCTTCTCTTCTAAATCAACCTTGTTGCCCACCAACGCCATCACCAAATGTGGATTACCTGCTTGGACATGCACAAGTTCTTAGCACTGAAATCCAGTTGTGTAAGGTGCTAGACTACTCTCACAAGGATTGGAACACTGATTTGGGATCGAATCACAGGAATTAGGGTTCCTTAGCTCACCTCCCAACCACCCCCGAGCTAATTCAGATACATACGGCACTACCGTCCGGTTCTTCCGTTCGATATTCGCTAACTTGCAAGAAAGGGAAACTAGATGCTTAAGTAGACACGGCGCAGCCTGGGATCACGTGCTCCAGGTGTTGGCGTCCAGCAGCTGGGACGGCCTCCTCATCCTCTTGGGCCTGGCGTCTGCGAGTCCTGGGCCTTGGGCCGGTGGCGCCGTGTCGGTGTTGCAGACGGGCGAGGTAGGGTGCTGACAATCCCCCCCCCCCCCCCCCCCCCTTCGAATCCTGCTTGGTGCTCCATGTCTTCCCATGTCGTGTCGCCGTCCGTTTCGCCACTCCACTGCACCAGGACCTGAGGGAAGGAGCGAAGACCTTGTTGACGCACTCGGCGCTGAAGAACTTGGACCGGAACTTTGAAGACGTCGTCAGGTGCAGGCAGGGACGCCGAAACTTGCGGACGAGGGCCGATGCAGGGCTTGAGTTGCGAGACGTGGAACACGGGGTGCACTCTGCTCGCCGGCGGCAAGTCCAGCTTGTACGCCACCATGCCGATGCGTTCCACGACGCGGAAGGGCCCAAGAACTTGAAGGTCAACTTGTGGTTTGCGCGCCGTGCGACGGACTTCTGAATGTATGGCTGAAGGCGCAAGAACACCTCGTCTCCCACGGCGAACTCGCGCTCGGTGCGATGCTTGTCTGCCTGGTGCTTCATGCGCTGCTGCATGCGAGCCAGATGTTGACGCACAGATGCAAGCACCACCGGCCGTTCCTGCAACCATTCTTGCACATCGACAGAAGCAATCTTATCGGAAGCAGAGATACCAAAGTACCTGGGTTGGTGACCATAGAGGAGCTCGAAAGGAGATTTGCCAAGCGAAGCATGCCAATTCGTGTTGTACCAATGCTCACACAGAGACAACCATTTGACCCAATGGTGTGGGTGCGAACTGATGAAGCATCGCAAGTAACACTCAATGGACTGGTTCACGCGCTCTTTTGCCCGTCACTTTCAGGGTGATTTGCAGTGCTGAGCTTCAGCTGAGTGCCAGTTGCACGAAACACTGACTGCCAGAAATGACTGGTGAAGACAGGATCACGGTCAGACACCAAAGCCTCAGGCATGCTGTGGAGCTTGAAGATGTTGTCGACGAACAGCTCAGCAACTTTAGTGGCAGTGTATGGGTGACGCAGCGGCAGAAAATGCGCATACTTTGTCAGCTTATCAACTACCACCAAGATGCATGCAGTTGAAACCACGCGACGGCGGCAGGCCATCGATGAAGTCCATGGTGGCCACCTCCCATGGCGCTGACGGAATCGGCAATGGCTGCAGTAATCCATCTGGCGGCAAGCGTTCCGGCTTAGCCTGCTGGCAGACATGGCAAGCACGCACATACTCCTTGATCATCTGCTTCATAGCTGGCCAACTGAACAGCGAAATCATGCGACGGTATGTTACCGGGAACCCAGAATGGCCGCCTTGTGGACTGTCATGAAACGCAACAATGATTTGCTGTTTCAGAGCAGGATCTGCACCAACCCAAATGCGGTTCTTGTAACGGAGTATGCCTTGGTGCAGGGTAAATCCACTGACAGCAGAGGAATCCACCGCGAGCTGCTGCAGGATGTGCTGAGCACGCTCATCATTCTCATAACTGTTGATCACCGAGGTCAACCAAGCAGGTTGCACTGTAGACATTGCAAAGATTGCCGAGCTAGTAGGTGGCTTCCTGGATAAAGCATCAGCGGCGCCATTCTGTATACCCTTCTTGTACTGTATCGTGTAATGTAGTCCCATAAGCTTCGTCAGAGCTTTCTGCTGCCACTCTATGCAAGCGCTGATCAGCTAGATGCGTCAAGCTCTTGTGATCAGTACGGATCAAGAACTCACGCAACTGTAAGTAGGGACGCCATTGCTGGATGGCAAGAAGAATGGCCAGGTACTCTTCTCATAAACTGACAATCCGCGGTTGCGCGGGCCTAGTGCACGGCTCACATAAGCAATGGGGTGACCTCTTTGCGACAACACTGCGCCAATTCCCACATCACATGCGTCAGTATCAATAACAAACTGCTGGGTGAAATCCGGCAAGGCTAAGACAGGAGCAGATATCAATGCTTGCTTCAATACTTGGAAAGCAGTTTCAGCTTCAGGAGTCCAAGTAAAAATCGCTCCCTTCTTCAACAAATCAGTCAAGGGTCGCGCTATGATTGCATAGTATTCAATGAACTTGCGGTAATATCCAGTGACTCCCAGTATACCACGCAGATCCTTCAGATTCAGTGGCCTAGGCCAATTAGCTATTGTCTCAATCTTGGATTTATCTGTGGCGACACCCTCCGCAGAAACCACATGCCCCAAATAAGCCACACTCTGCTGTGCAAAAGCACACTTCGAGAGCTTGACACGCCACTGGTCCTTGTGCAAGATTTCAAGCACTTGTCGCAGATGCTGGAGGTGCTCCTCATAGGACTTGCTATAGATCAGGATATCGTCAAAGAAAACAAGGGCGAACTTGTGCAGCACCGGTGCTAATGTAGCATTCATGGCGTGCTGGAACGTCGCCGCGCCCCTGTGAGACCAAATGCCATTACCTTGAACTCATAGTGCCCATTGTGTGTCTGAAATGCTGTCTTGTGCTCCTCACCTGGCGCCAGACGAATCTGATGGTAACCTGCCTTGAGGTCGAGCTTCGAAAACCATTTGGCACCAGCAAGCTCATCGAGCAATTCATCTATCACCGGCAGTGGGTACTTGCCTTTGACTGTCAAGGCATTCAATGGTCGATAGTCAAATACAAGGCGCCAAGCACGCTCTTCCTTCTTGACCAAGAGAACAGGTGCTCCAAAAGCACTGTTGTGGGCGTGATTACGCCCTGCTCGAGCAACTCTTTTATCTAACGTTCAATTTCATCCTTCAGTTCTGGGGCTACACGGTATGGCCTGATAGAGACAGGACGGGCACCAGGAATCAGCGGTATGTGGTGATCGAACTGCCTGCGCTGTGGCAAACCCTTGGGAGCTTCAAAAACAGATGCAAATTCAGACAAGACCACCTGAACTTCTGGTGCAACAACTGTTTCCTCCTTGTCAACTTATTGCATGAACTGTAATTCGACCAAGGCATGAGTACAGTGGCGAGGCTCATCACCATGTAAAACCACTTGTCGACCTTCATAGTGGCAAGCAATCCACCCTTGCTCCCAATGTGTGAGCATCGGGCTGTACTTGCCCAACCAGTCCAGTCCAACAATGCCATCATAACTGCCAAGTTCCAGGACACGAAAAGTATCAGTAAATGTAGCACCATCAGCAGTCCATTCGAGAGCAGGAAAACAGTCAGTGCCATGCAGGAAGGAGCCGCCAGCAACTTGCACCGTCACAGGAGAGGCCAATGGAACTGATCCTGTCAGCAATTGTGCTCGATTTTTGTCAATGAAGCAAGAAGAACTACCCGAGTCCACCAAAAACAGGAACTGCTGCCCTTGCACTCGTGCGAGGAGCTGGTTTACCAGGCTCCAGAGCTGCTGCCGAGAGCACCATCATATTGATCTGTGCAGATTGCTCAGAGACAGGCGAGTCACAGTCTGTGTCATCAGAAAGTTGCATGAAGTCACCATTTCCTGAACCACATGTAAGGAGATTGTGGGACTGCACTGATGCTCTTTGCTATATTTTTCTCCACGGTAAAACATAAACCCTTTGCCCTTCTGTACTCCTTCAAGCTGTTCCACTTATCACGGCTGGTTGCACGCTGCTGTTCTGCAGAACGCTTCTCTTCCACCGACTTCGAAATCCATTTGGATGGAGGCGATGGCAGCTGAGACGGTGGTGAAAAGGAGGAGCGCTTGGCATGCACCGGAGACAGGGGACTGCTGTTGAGTGGCGTTTCTCCATCACCAAGCTCCTCATACAACAGGGCCAGAGTATAAGCAGTTTCCAAATTGGCTGGCTGCTGAATTGCAACTAAGACACGAACATCTGGCTTTAACCCATCAAGGAAACGGTGGTATAATGCACCTGATCAGGGTGAGGCTCACACGATGCAATTTGATCCACGAGCTGCGAGAACCTCTGAACATAATCATCTCCTGAAAAATATGAAACAACCTTCTGACCAAAATCTGGTGCTGGTTACGACTGAATCTAGCCAGAACTGCAGTGGAAAATTCAGACCACGGAGAATCAGGTGACTGCTGCAAGTATGATTCCAACCAAGTTGCGGCCGCGGCCGCGCCCACGAACAAGGAAGATGCATAGGAGGTCCACAAATTAGCCGGCGTCTGCCATCGCTTGAAGTACTCTCGCACCGGATTTGCCACAGTTTCGGGTTGGCACCATTAAATTGTGGTAGTGGAGCAGGTAACCAGGAGACAAGTGATCAGTAGATTGCTGTGGTGGCGCACGCGGATCTATCTGAAGAGAAGGAAATCGGCCGAATTGTTACCTTCGACCGGAGGAGACTGGTTAGCACCATGAGACATCCCCCGGTGCTGTTGCGGTGTGCCGTGCCATGAAGGGCTGTTGACGCCGCCATCCCGATCGCGCTGGAGCGACGACGACGCGCGGTCTGCCGTAGCGCCCGGATCCGGCCGTGGCAGACGTGCTGCGAGCGCTGAGATCTCTGAGCTCAACGACTCCTTGGCCGCGCGCAGATCGGTACCGATCGAGGTCTTGACGCCTCCAGATCCGTCTGCACGGAGTGGATCTGCTTGTCCATGTCGCGGACGAACTGCCGCACCGCCTCGACGGTGTCCTTCTTGTAGTCGACGAACCGCTTTGTCGTACTCCTCCGCCGTGGTCGAGCGTAGAAGCTCATAGATCGAGCGAGCCTCCAGCGTGAGATTTTCCATAACCTCCGAGCGAACGCGAGACGAAAAACGGGTGGGGTACGAGTGGTTGGGGATCTCCAGAACGGCTCTGAATACCAGATGTAAGGTGCTAGACTACTCTCACAAGGATTGGAACACTGATTTGGGATCGAATCACAGGAATTAGGGTTCCTTAGCTCACCTCCCAACCACCCCCGAGCTAATCTTTACTATTAAATGGGAGTTGGTGATGGTGTAACCCGGCAGAATTTTTCTGCCTCCCGATTCTACCCTTCGGCTAATAACTGCTATCACTAATCGCTATCGTCCCACGCGTGGGCCCACCGCCACCCATCGCGTCCGTCCCCGAGCCCCTGCCATCATTTCCTCCTCCCTCCCAACCCTAGCCGCCAGCGACCCCCATGGTGACGGCGGCGCTATGGAGTTCGGCCAGGAGTGGCATGAGCTCCCGGAGTGCGGCGGCCGGAGGTCACCTCGGGTGTGGGCGCGCGGCTGCACTCTTGGCCGCTGCGAGCAGCCCAATCCTATTCGTCGTCGCGTGTCGGCGGGAGCAGCGCAGTCCACCACTCGCAGAGCGCCCCACGTCGCGCCGTTGCTTGGAGGAGCGGCTGGTGACGAACTGGACCCTTACCTCAGGAACGCCGCCTGCCTCCTCTCCGACGCGCCGCCGCCGATTGCCACCGCAGCCATCCACCCCGGCCAGAGCAGCGTGAGAGACGACCATCACCGGATTTCAGGGGAAGACGTGCGGAAGACGTGCTGCCACGAGAGGTCGATGCCGCCGTGGCCCAGATCTTGAGCTACCGTGCTTGGAGCATGGATCCCGCGACCTGAACACTTGGCCATGGACACACCCATTCACGGTTATGTTCAGATTTCTCAATTAGTTTTTTTCATTCAGTTTACACAACAGTATACTTGAGTATTTTTGGTCCTTTTTTTGTTGCGATTTTGGTCCTATGTCATGTACTCATGGGTATGTGTCAAGTATCTAATCAAGTGTACAATTGTCTGATGATGGCCTATAATTCCAATGGTACGTCGTTGTTGCTCACTTCAGTGTGCAAAATTGCTGGGTTTTGAAGCTGCAGGTGGGGCTTGTATCTATTCAGATAATTAGGGAAGCCCTCTTATAGAGTTAGTACTATCTTATTAATATCCTGTTCATCGTTGCTCGTCGCCGGGAGCAGCGCAGTAGCAGCGTTGCAGGTATAGCAGATGAAACTTTCTTACAGCATGTGTGTATGCCTTAGACATGTTTGACGAAATGCTTAATGCCATCTGCCGTTGCATCTGCACATGGTCAGCCTGGTACTCCACTTTGCATTCCGTATGTTATGATGTCATATTTATACAGGTGCGTATTATTCCGTTTTGTTGAAGATGATCATGTAGTTTATTCTAAAGTACCACAAATCTCCTGCCATGTGCCTATTGTTTTGAATTTTGAACATTATGCGAACGTTTCTATGTATATGAGCGATTGGGTAGACTCCAAGTTATGTGACAAACAATTATATTAGCATAATCAAATTGGTGTCTTGCTAAAAATGACTTCCGAAGGCAGAAAACCAAAATAGCATAGTACCTCCAGGTGTCGGTAAACATGGATTTGGAGTTACTTTTACAGTTATCAGGTTATGTACATTTAATTGACTGGTCAGTGATTTTAAATCATAGGTCTGTTATCTTCTAACTGACGACACACGTGTTTGTACAAACAGTTATCAGGTGCAAGCACAAGCTGGGGTTATTATCTTTGAAGTAAGGAGACTGTTAGGGGAGGCTAATCTACAGTGAAACACATTGTTGTCGTCTCGGACGCTTGAGCTGCCAGGGATGGTGCGCAGGAGCACAGCAGTTTGCCTCCGCTGAATCCATCCGCTTAGCCAAAACTAAAGACCAACATGGTAGCCTATCTGCTAAAGCCTTGCACCTCAGCTTGTATGGCAACATGGAAGAATCCACGGAAGAACAACTCATCGTCGCCGCTCCAAGCAAGAAGTCACCGAAGCACCAGGAGCAGCGACTGGCCATATGGATGTTGCTCGTACGACAACTCTCAGTTTGTATTATCAAGAGTTGATTGCAACAGCACAGGGAGGTGCATTCATGTAGGGATACAATTCATAGCTAGAAATTTCTAAAAAGCACTTTTTGTTTGCTGACATATTTGGGATTTTCAGTTGTTTTCATATTATGCGAAATTGCTCTGAAGCTATTTTTTATCGTCTTCTTTGTTCTATCTTTTTTCAAAGAACTCAAGTCAGCCCATGGAAAAACGTGAGTTTCAGCCTTGGCCTTCTTTGGACGAAAAGATTACCCTGCTTTCTTTTATCATCACTCTTGGATAATTCCATTAGCTTCAGAAACTCAATATGTCAACAGCAAGCAGGAAGCTTGTGGATAATAGAAATTTTCTTTTCGAGCTCAAATTTGATGGGTATGGTGTATTCTGAATTGTTATTATTAGTAACAAGAGGAGTATGAGAGGATCTCCAATTTTATCGGCACATTTCTCTTTCAGACGTTCTTATAGAATAATATGCCGAAGAAATTATTGCGTTTCTAGGATAAGGTGGATCATAGTATAACCATGTGGCTAATTCAGGTGTCCCATTTTGACATGTCACAACATTTTAATGGAAATGGGGCAATGTTATTATTTTGTGTAACAACAATGCATACTAACCTTACATATTCTAGATTTCCTCTCCCATTTTGACAGTTATTATCAGGTAGGAATTGTGCAAATTGAAGCACTTGGTGCCTTGTCATAAAAATAGTTCAGTTCCATAGCGGGTGCTTTTTCAGCAATATCTTTCTTCCGTCATGGTTTTCTCAACACATAGCATGATTTCTTTTGGCCAGATTATTTTTCTTTTTACTAAATCGAGATGTCTATAGAAATTCAAAAATCCAAAAAAATACTTTATCAAATTTGTTACTTATTTAAATGTGTGCCGATTAGGAAATAAATTCTAGCGACCGTAGCAACGCACGGGCATTCAACTAGTTCAGATACATACGGCACTACCGTCCGGTTCTTCCGTTCGATATTCGCTAACTTGCAAGAAAGGGAAACTAGATGCTTAAGTAGACACGGCGCAGCCTGGGATCCTCTTGGGCCTGGCGTCTGCGAGTCCTGGGCCTTGGGCCGGTGGCGCCGTGTCGGTGTTGCAGACGGGCGAGGTAGGGTCGCTGACAAGTTGAATTACGGGATGGCCGGATGACAGTTTCAGAGACGAAAAGCAGAGTGTGTTCTTGGATCCAAACTGAAGCAGTACGACGAGATGGAAGTACAGAAACGTAATGTGTGCTTGGCTTCTTTCTTACCTTGTCTCTGGAGCTCATCCACCCACATCTTTGCTCGGATGTAAGAATCCTGACGCCCAAGCGAAAATATCGAACAAATTAACGATTGAACTGAAATATTTTGTTTCGCAACAGGAACCACTAACGGCAGAGAAGAGAACATGTCACTCACCGTGCTCGTGATGTCGTAGACGACGGCGGCGGCAGCGGCCCCGCGGTAGTACATGGGGGCGAGGCTGTGGTACCGCTCCTGGCCGGCGGTGTCCCAGATGTCGAACCTGACGGTGTTGTCCGCCTCGCCGGCGCGGCCGCTGACCGGCAGCGCCTGCGAGAAGAAGGCCGCCCCGATGGTCGACTCCTGACACTCGTAGTACAGCCCCTTGGCGAACCGGACGACGATGCTTGTCTTCCCGGCGCCCAGGTCCCCCAGGAGCACCTGCCATAAGCCATGCGTGCATGCTAACTCGATCAGTTTCACCATGGAAAACACACGTAAACGTAAAGTAGAAAACCTGCATGAGTGTGCGACGTACCTACCAGCTTGGCCTGGATAACACTGCTCGGAGTCGGAGCCATCATGGATATGGCGATGCCCGGCGTCGTCGCGGCCGGCCGCTCAGGTCGATGGTCACCAAGTCGGTTGGCTCTTTGGGAGAGACGAGTGTTCGATGAGATTTTGTAGTGAGATACATATAATAGAAGTATAAAATTTAGTGCAAGTTAGAATATAATAGTTGTGCTATGGTACACGATAGAGGTAAAGAAAAGAAAATGCTACACCCCGAAATATGACTAGCTAGCTGCTTGTGTGAAGGTGGGCATTGCACCAGCATAAGGATACGTACCTATACTGAGTCGACATGCACTAGTGTAAAAGAACCTCATGTTGGACCGATCAGATCGTGACCATCACGTCGCTGGGTGCAACCGAGGACGCGTTGGATCAGCAGTACAATACCCAACCAGATAAGCACATACGGGAGCAGATGACGGCGTGATCCAACCAAACGCGTCTCAATCTGATCCACCAAGATCGGAAGCGGTCGAACGGCCATGGCGGCGCACGAGGGATCGCCCTATACCCTACCCCTCTGCCTATATAAGACCTGACCATGTACAGGTCAAGGGAGGATCGGAGCCTGGAAGATAAGGCCCAGCACATCACGCTCACCATGGCGGCAGCGGAGCACACGCGCCCAGAATCTTGAAGGCCGGACGATCATCGCCTCGCATATCCACCCGACCGGCGGCCATGATCCAGGAGAAGGGGGAGGCCAACTCTGAATACACACATCGATCATTCAAGGAGCAGCACATGACACGCCCGTCAGGGCTGTGGGTGCTCGCACCCGGCGGTGGCCATTGAGGACACGCCCTCGAGCTGGTGGCCGCGACGCCCTGGACATGCCATGCATGGAGACGGTGGGCGCACGCCGAGGAACGACCGGCCATCCTTTCTTCATCCGAGCTAGCGCTTGCATCCGCGAGCAGATCGACCGCGTCCTTCCATCTACGCCAACATATCCATTACTCTTGCTATGATCTCTCTCTTCCTCTCTCTTAACTAGCAGGGCGGAAGACAAAGGCAATGGAATGAAGCGCTCCTGACATGCAGTCTCCCGACGTGGAGATGTTGCCGGTGTGTAGCCTTCGAGTCATCTTCATCACCGCCACGAAGGTGATATACCGACAGCCGGTGCACGGCCCGGCGTCTTCTCCATCACCACCACGTACAAGACGACGTCCCGACGGCCGACACATCACAGGGCCCGGTGACATCTCCATCTTCATGAGTACGTCGACGGGGCTGCCGGCGAGCAGCACGGCGCCATCTCCAACGACAAGACGACGTCGCGACGGCGGCGGTGTCACCTTCCACCATGTGATAAGGCGGCCAGCAAGCAGCGCGGCGCCATCTCCAACACCAAGACGACGTCATGACGGCCGGCATACAGCCCGGCGTCATCTCCAAGTCCGTGACATGGCGGGCGGTAGCGGCATCACGACGCGCCAAGATGTATTTCTGGAGGTCAGCACGTCAACAACGTCGATCTTGCTTGTCAAGACGCTCTTCGTCCAGGTCACCAAAGCAGGTGGCGAACTTCTTCGACAAGAACGTCATCATCGGAGCTGCCCATGTCCACGCAGCCCACCGGCCGCTCCACCGCCATGATGTACATCTGAAGTGTAGCCGATGGAGCCCATGGCGATTGTGGAGTCCATGTCGTCCACGTCGAGCCCACGACACCGTCAACAAGATCATCTTCCTTGACAAGAATGTCGCCATCGGAGCTGCCCGTGCGCAGCCCGCCGGCGTGTTCCTGCTGATGCCGGCCGCCGTCGACATGCAAGCCATGTCGCCAAGACGTGGCCCATTTTTCCGTCCACTGCATGCATCTAGCCCATGGCGCTCTAATCCAATCTAGCCAAGGTACGTGAACATTGATTTATCATTTCACAACGTGTATGTCTCTTGTTCTTACGTAGGGAATGGATCAAGGAGAGCACCACACGGAATGTCATCACGCCACCTGCCGGAGGTCGCTTCATCGTGGAGCAACGAAGACTTCATCGACACTCCCGCACCTGACTTCGTCGGCACACCTCCCGACAAGGACGCCGACTGCACCCGCACATCATCATTCGTCAACGTCAACAATCTACGCCAGTCAAATTACATGATCACGACATATCAAGCCTCCAGAAGATCATGCATGCCTTCGGCGCCACAAGATCTACATCATCGACATTGAGCCACGCTGCCGTGCACGACGACATTCAAGTCTACTGCAACTTCTACACCAACTCTTCCCCGATATCGTCCTAGCACCGACGAGGCGAAGCCACTCCACCGACATGTCTTCTTCCGATGAATTAAACCATTTCTTGCCGGGTACCGATGAGGCGAAGGCAAGACATCAAGTCCGACCGACGAGGCGGACATCATAAGGCCGGGCACCGACGAGGCGAAGGCCGCCCATCTGTCTGAGCTGACGAAGCCAGACATCTTCATCATCGGACATCGACAAGTCGGAGGAATGCGACTAATCATCGCCGGAGCGACGGATGTACCGCTCCATCTTCCTCTTCACCATCGCATTGCCATCATCCACACCAAGCGTATGGAGAAGACGAGACTTGAAGACGACGACCATTGCAGCAGCTTAATCGGAGGTGGTCCGCGACCTTGCCTCGCGGACGTAATTAAGCGGGAGCCATCCGAGGCCCCGTGAACCAGAACTTCACAGTCGCCCAAGTCATATCGGCCGCGCTAGCAGGCCAGCGGAGCGCATATTGTAAAGGGATCATGTACTTTTGTTTCTCCATTGAGAGATTAATAAAATACAAGTTTCCCTATATTTTTATTTGTGTACTTAGTACACTGGCACGCCCACATATTTATTTTCCCCTGGCGCGTAGAGAGATAATAATAACGCATACGCGCGAGTTATTATTTTTCAGGCCAAACAACGAGAGAAGCAATTCGTGTTTACGGCGAAGAAGACCGGTTGTTGTAAGCTTGTAGCTTCACCGGCATCCGGCGATGCAATGCTGGTAGATTCAGTTTCTGCACCGTTAGGTACACGTCCATGTGGCGTGTTTTTTTGGTAATTCGTATACAATGCTCGGGAGCTCCTATTCAGTGCTCTTAGCACTGGTTCGCATGGTTTCGCCCACTGCCACGCGTTTCTAGGCCTGGCCCATTAGCTGGGTTCGATTTTTTTATATGAGTAAATTTTGAAATCAAACAAAGATCCCAGATTTTAAAAATGTCATATTATTTTTGAAAATCATGAATTTATAAAAATGGTTCATGCCTTCGAAAACGGTCCATGAATTTGAAAATGGTTCGTGAATTTTAATTTCGTGAATTAAAAAAGTTCATTAATTTAAAAATGGTACACAAAGAAAAAATGTTCAAGATTTCGAAATTGGTTCATGAATTTGACAATGGTTCATCAATTTAAATTTCTAGAATTTCAAAAGTTCATGAATTTAAAAAATAGTTCATGAATTTGAAAAAATGTTCATGAACCGTTTTCAAAATCTGAACTTTTTAAAATATGAACATTTTTCAAAATCATGAACCATTTTCAAAATCTGAACATTTTTTATTTTAACATTTTTCAAAATCTGGAAATTTTAAAAAACACAAAAATAGAAAAAACGAAGCGAAAAACCGAAACAGAAAAAAATAGCAGAAAAAACGGTGGCTAAACCGGCCAGGAATAGATATATGGGCCGGCCCAACAAGAGCGACGCGAGGACTGAGTTTTGTGGGCGAGAAGCTGCTAACCATTGCAGCGGGCGTAGAATAGGATTTGCCACATTGCTCATAGAGTCGCCTACGCCTACCCCCAGACTAATGGGCTAGCCCACCATTGACAGCGCCAATGACAATTAAAGCGTTGCCGCCATAATGCCGTTGAGGCGAGGCCGGGACCTCGTCGGAGAAGAAGACGATGATGCTCGTCACCGGCGGAGGTAACGCCAAAACTCGAGGGTGGGTTGGGTACGGGTGGCAAGCTTGCGCACACGACGAGGCTTAGCCGGAGGCGGAGGCGGGGTTTAGAAGGAAGTGGGGGCGGCTCAAGCAGGGCGGGGCGCAGAGGCGACACGGTAGTATCGTCGAGCGCAGAGGGTGGGGCAGGAGCAGGCGGTTGCGGCCGGTGGTGGTGGGGGAGTCGATGTCAAGAGCTGTGCAATCCCTATTCAGCGGAGCGATGCATACAGCCTGATGCAGCCAGTAGGCCAGTGGTGGTTAGCGAGCGATGCATACAGCCGGTGTGGTTAGATGCATACAGCCTGATGCAGCCAGTAGGCCGGCGCACTATGGTCGAGATGGCTGTGAAGATCTCATCGGACACGAGGAAGATGAAAAGCCAGCGACTGGGACGACCTCACCGGAGAGGGGTATGTTGTGGCTGGCCGCATCGTCACCAGCGAGGCGAGGCATGGATCTCATTGGATATAGGGATGACGCGGCTGGCCGCGTCCTTGTTGACAGAGGTGAGGAAGAAACTCAACTTGGGGTGGGGGATTGCATATGGGGAGGTTAGAGGGAGGGCGGGCGGCGCCTTGAGAAGGGCGGGGCGGCTCCTTGAGAAGGGCGGGGCTGATTTTTTCCCACATCAGTCAACTGACGCTGAGCATTGGACTTATTTCTACTATTTAATCCCAATGTTATGGTCCAAGAGACGACATCTACGAAAAATCATAGTGCACCTCTGACGTATTTGGAAGATCTTTATGCATCTTTCAATTTATTGTGAGATCTGGTTGTTCTTGGTTGTTGTTTTTTCTCTCTTGTGTTTTGGTCAATTAATCAATAAATTCAGATTGTTAACTCACAAATAACAAATGAAAAGAGTTATTTTAACATTGACCATGTAATGCAATTTTTGAGATAAATCATGATTACTAATCCTGAATAAATTAATTAGACCATGCCAATCTCTACAAATTCAAAGTATGACCTCTAATTGATCACCGTCCTTTGAGTCAACAATAGGTGAGCTTTAGATTTCCATATTGGATTTCTTATCTTTTTTAGTGGACACTATCCTCTTCTCAACTACAAGGCACACAATTATTTGAGCAGAATAATATAGCTATTTTTTCTTTTCTAAAACAATCTTGTCTTTGTTACACTAAAATCATACATTAAACACACATCACAACCACTCATTTATCAACAAAAATAGAATGATAACAATTGTATGTTTCAAGGATATACACTAAAATAAATATAATTTATATTAAACTTCTATACTTCTTTACAATTTAATTTATATTGCTATTATCTTAATGTCTATATTTATTTAGTTTGCATGGTTAACCATGCTATGTTGTAAAATACCCCTCCGTTGATTTTTCCAGTCAAGCTTGGATATATTTGACCAATTTTTTTAAAAAAATCATCAACATTTAAACTACTAAATTAATAAATATGGGAATAAATTTCATGATTAATATGATGGTATTGATTACGTATTGTACATGTTAATATTTTTTCTAACAACTTGGTCAAAATCACGTTTGAATTTTGAGAAAACTAATACACCTTATAGTAATGCACGAAGGCAGTATAAGTTATAGTTTGTTTGTGAAATATATTTTAATGTATATACCTGCAAAATATATTTGCAATGTGTCAAATTTATAATTAATTTGTAACCCGATTCCTCGCGGAAATATTTATGACAACTGATAAAATATATAGTGTGGATTTTATGTGTGCTTTTGTGTTTAAATACTTTCAAGTATCATGATGGAGATCTCAAAAGTCTACAATGAAACAAAAAAACTAATATCTTAACATGATTTTCCAGTGTATGATTAGGTAGCTTGTAGAGTATAAAGTTAACCATTGACAATGTTGTGTGGTCAAATGTCTCAAGGAAAATAAAGTGGATTCAATAAAAGTTGGCACCATGTAGTGACTTTGTACTTTTTATTGAAAATAACATCACTGATATAATTATCACTAACAAACATAAAAATGGCGTGGATTCTGTAGCCTTCAACTACTGGGTTTTATATCGAACGAGCATGTCATCTTTTGACGCACATCGCGACATATTGCCAACCATGGGATCTGCTTAAGTAACGATGAAATGAGGACTAGTCGAGGAGCTGCATGCCACCTCTTTGTTGGCAACGTAATAAGCTACAAAATGACGTTGTAATAAACTTGCTTCTTGGTGCTTCTTCTATGCCATGTGATACATCTTCGAGGGTGTATTCTAGAAAGAAGGGCGAGATGCAACATGGTAGTTCCATATTGCATTCGCATCGACGCGGCTCGCTTACCATGCCATATCAGGTCCTTAACTATCTGACTTGGTTGTCTTCATTGTGCTTAGTATCTACTATGTGGTACAATTGCTTCTCCGCCAGTTCTACATAACACGTGGACGCGGCCCCGAACAGGGGTCGACGCTTCAACCAATCTAGCAAGAACATTGTGCCAGTTGGCAATGCAAACTAGTGGTCATGATTTTCCTATAGAAACACAATTGTTGCCGTCGTCCACAACCAGCTGCCGTTGTGGACAGGCCCGGGAGGAGAAGGAGATGTGCGTGGCTAGGCATACCCAGGTCGCCATGATTTCAACGACTATCGAGTCCACAAATGTCACACACGTTGTTGTAGCCGGAGAAGACCGTTGTCTTTTGTTTTTGAAAAAAATCCGTTTGTTATCACACTAATATCATATCTTGAAGTAAATTCACAACAACCCATTTATAAATGTATGTTGCAAGGTTATACACTAAATTATATATAATGTATATTAAACTTTAATACTTCTTTACAACTTATTTTAATTCTGCTACAATCTGAACGTGTATAATTACTTAGTTGGCCTGCATGGCTAACCATGTAGCGACGTTGCTATAGTTTTTTGTTAGAGAATTCGAATGTGGACTTCGTGTGCGTGTGTATGTGTGTGTGATTTTTATGAGTTTTGTATATTTGTATTGCGCCTTTTTGTTTTATTTATACTTTTTGTCGGCAAGACCGGGCATGCATGATCTGTTATGGATTATACTAATTTATAGTCAAACCATAAGGAAAGAACTATAATCATAATTTTGAGTTGGTAACCAGCAAAATGTCAACCGCACCTAATACACCCTCTGTCCACAATTACCCTGCGTCTTGGGACTGGTCAAAGTCAAACTTTGTAAACTTTGACTAATCATTTAGAAAACAATATCAACATTTATAATATAAAATGTATACTATATGAAAAAATATTTTGTGAAGATTTCAATAATATTTTTTTGGTATTTTATATATTGATATTTTTTCATACATACTTGGTCAAAATTTATAAAGTTTGACTTTGACTAATCCCAAAACGCAGAGTAATTGGGGACGGAGGGAGTATTTTATTAGGACGAGGGACATAACTGAAAGTACATGCAGAAATGTTTTGGCCAGCTCCCGCATCGATCCTATGCAGCAGCCCTGGTACATGGCTCGATTGGCACTGCCAATTGGCAACGCAAACTTGTGATGAGGAGCGGTCGCTTCCCGCTGAGCCTAGGCCTCAGGACGAGAAGGCGCGCGCGTGCCTACATGCCGCCATGATTTCGACTTTCTGGAGCTTTTTTCTGATGGCATCATCGCTTCCCGCTGGCATCCTCCTACCCGTTGCCGCATGGCGTGTGCTCGATGATGGAACTGACTCGCCGGCGAGCCGATCCCCCTCTGGCAGCCTTGCAACGCGGGAGGAAAAGCCAGACCGCCTCGATAAGTGCCCCTCCCGACCGTTGGGAAACTTTCCCCGTGTCCTTGTCCAAAAGAACCTGACACAAGAGTCAGCTGACACTTGTGCCATGAACTCTTCTTCTCCTTGATCCATCTGATCTGCATGCGGTGTTAATATCTACTGTACAAATTGTATTTCCCGCGTTCTGCCCGGCCGGCCCGTTGTGTTCGTAGTTACGTACGTGTTCCCGACTTAACTGCAAGATTAACAAGGAAAATGGTTGCCATTTGTCAGCCGCTAGCTAGCTAGGCCCGTTCGTGTATTTTTCGAACGAACCAGCTCGATCAGGGCGGCAGCAAACAGAACAGGACCAGCAGGTACACAGCTCTTGATCGAAAGCGTGATATATCGATGGAAGAGAGCATATGTCGGGGACGAGGCAAGCAGCGAGCTGTCCGTGGGCGTTCTTCGCTGCCGGCCATGCATGGTCATGGAGACCATGATGACGACCGACCTCGCGGCGCGTGGAACCACTCGGGCTAATCACTCGCTTATGTCATGCGCAACTGCCTCTTAAGCGTACGACAAGCTGGGGGTCAAACCTGCTGATAATTTTAAATGGAGTGCTTGAATTTTGAAGGTATTTTAATACCACAATTATACTAGTGCCTAGGATTAGGAACATATATAGATTCTGTTGTGCAAAGGAACATGTTGGAATGTCGGACCACTACACCTACGCATCATTTGGAAGGACTACAATTTGCTGGGACGTTAGATCCTTGCGCATGTTTTTCCATTACAAAAAGAGTTAGATCCAGTATCCACTTGCATTTGTGACGCCAGTTATCTTTTCCAGTAAAACACATCTAGATTATACCCTATTTAAGAAGCTTTGAACCGTCATTCCATTATGGTCTGTATTCGGAGTTTCCCTGTGGTTGGTAAAACAAAATGGGGGAGCTATTGGGCAAGGTGTGACGACTAGAATGTGAAAGATGGAGAAAAGAAAAGTCTCGTGCATTGCAACGGTTTTAAAATAATTCAATATATGCTCGCAAATCTAGAAAACAATATGATGTAATTTCTAACAGTCAAACATCTTATGTTTTAGGTTGTGCTTCCGATTTAGTTCCTTTGTTGCAGTGTACATCATTCATCCAAAAAGAGAAATCAAAATTCACCCCTCATTTCTAATCTTCCTTTTGTGCATCATAATTATTTACAAGTACAAAAGTCATGTACTATCATTTAGAAATCAATAGATAAACAATATTTAAATCATAATAAAATTGGGCTCTCACATGAAAATTTTCCAAAAGTTCTATTCTAAGATGCACGTCAGCCCCTACCGCTCACTTAATTAATACTTGGTGTATTTCCTTTGATCCCCCGTGAGACAGACACATGTTGTAATTTTGAGTCTTTGTACCTCGACCTTGTATTCTCCACCGCTTCTACGGAAGTGGTGACCAATTTTATAAAATGTTCAGGCTGTCTCTAAGAGCCCGCCGTAGTTACAGTAAAAAAAAAGATATCATGCATGCCATATGCAATAGCTCACACGCTAAAAGGTGTTATTACAAGTAGCCAGACAACAATGAAATTATATTTCCCCGTAGAATAATCAGTATTATAATTCACATAAAGTCCAATAAAAGTTGTGCCATAAACAAAGCTCAACGTTCGTTCCATTAGTATTACACAATTATACATAGTACACATGCCTCTTTACCGAACGTGAACATTACCCTCAAAAAATCCGATAACGAAAAGAGCCCGGCCGTCCCGCAACGGGCCAAAGCCAAAACACCGCCAGGGCTCCCAAAATTCGAAATTCCCCACCGGCCGCCAGTGTTTGGATCACACTTTTCGCAGCGAGGTTTATCCCCCGACCGGCTGGTTCGTTACGATCCCCCCCTTCCCAATCCAATCCCCACCGCCGCTTTCCCATCGTACGGTCCACAACAGCCGCAAACTCCGGGCCGCCACCTGGAACCTTCTCCCTTTCCGCAAGGCTGCAGCAGGCCTGCAGCGCAGAGCAACAGCTTTCGTCGAGGTTCCCGTTTCTCTCCACCCCACCACCACCACCACCACTTCCTCCAACCGCGGAACCGCCTCTCTCGCGTAGCTTCCGACGACGACGGCGGGACTTGGGATGCGTTGATGCTGGCGTCGGGAGCGGCGAGTGCTGGTTGAGGAGGAGCGGCGGGGATGCGGAGAAGGTCGGGGGAGCGGAGGGGAGGCGGCGGGCGGAGGAGCGGAGGAGGAGGAGAGGAGATGTTCGACAGCCTGATCAACACCAAGTTCTACACCCGCAGGTACGCGATTGGCCGCCGCTCCTTCTTCTCGCTAGTAGTACCGCTAGTTTCGTCCGGATTCGTCGGGGTTCGACTTCGATCGAGCGAGCTCGGTTCAGTTGGGCGGCGGGATTGGATGGGATGGGGCAGTTTATTTTCGACTTCAGATGCTGCGTCAATTTTGGTTTCCGCCCCCGATTCCTCGGCGATTCGGCCGCGTTTCTCCGCTTATTTTTACCGCGTATAATGAATGAACAATGGATTGGGTTAACCTGTTGGTTGCTGAACGATGGATGGATTTGCAGCAAGCACGCGTTCAAATGCATCCGGACGCGGCTGGTCGTCATACGCCGGAAGAAGCAGGCCATGATCCGCTTCCTCAAGAAGGACGTCGCCGAGCTCCTCTCCAACGGCCACGACACGCACGCCTTTGGACGGGTACCTAAGCTTCCCCTTTTATTTCTTCTGGGTACAGCTCTCTCTTGCCCTACATATATCTCTGAATTGCATTGCTCTGTTCGCACAACACAAACGGTTCTGGTTTGGAGCCGAACTGGAGAAAACTGCGCTCTGTTACACTTTCTCCGTAGGAAAAGTTTGCAAAAGTTTTACTGATTGCTGTTGAAATCCTATCCAATTTACTAGAGAGAGAAAAACTGTGGCTGTGATGACTGAATTGCTAATGTTGTTTCCTGACCCTGCTTATCTCCCCCGTCTGCATATATCTCTCAACCGCGCATTGCTCTGCACAACAAAAACGGTTCTGGTTAGCCGAACGACTGGGGAAAACTGCGCTTGTTCCCCTTTCTCCGCAGGAAAAAGTTGGCAAAAGTTTTACTGATTGGTCTTATCCAGTTTAATACTAGAGTGGAAAAAAAAATGTGGCTGTGCCTGTGAATCTGTGATGACTGAATTGCTAATGTTGTTTCATGACTCTGCTTATCTCCAACTCTGGAATGCAGATGGATGGGCTGATAATCGAGATGAACCATGCCTTTTGTTACGACATGATTGAGGAGTACTGTGATTTCATCAAGGAACAGCTCAACAGCCTGCAGAAACAGAGGTATATTCGGTTATTCTGTTCACTTGATTTTGTATGCTTGGGTCAACAGAGTAGGAAATGATGTTCCCTTGTTTCTCTGTGGTCAACGGAAAGCAAAGTTTGTTAATGGCCAACTGTGTTATGCATGCACCCCAAGCCTTTTAGTGGGAACAACTGTAAGGAATCGATTCAGCAGTAACAGTAGTATCCAGAATATTTTGTTAATGGTCAACGGAAAGCAAAGTTTGTTAATGCCCAAGAGAGTTATACACCCCAAGTCTTTTGGTGGGATCAACCGTAAGGAATCGATTCAGCATGAAAGTAGTATCCAAAATATAGCATTCTTCTTTTGACGGTCTAGTTTTGCTTCGATAACCTCTCAGCCTTTGTATCAAGAGAGAAGCACACATCCAGTTGATGATCTAGTTTAGTCTAAACAAAATCGTTTCTGTTTGGATCATTGGTTGGTGAATATAAAGTAGTAATACACAGTTAACCATTATTGGTATCCGTATGATTGTTTAGGATAAAATCAGCGTTGTTGTAGCTTTTAAGTCTAAATATGTATCTCTGATTCTTTCAATGTTCTGTTTTAGTGTTATCACAACCAATATTTTTACTTGGAACTTCAGTTAGTGGATATGACCATTGATAGTATCTTAGGGGTGCAAGCAAATAGGTAATTTAATTACCTTTATGGTGCAATATCATGACATTCATGCTCTTTTGCGTCGACAGGGAATGTCCCCCGGGGTCCAGGGAGGCCGTGTCAACCCTCATTTTTGCTGCTGCTCGGTTTCCAGACTTGCCTGAACTGTGCGATCTAAGGCATATATTCACAGGCACATATGGTTCTCTTGAGCCATTTGTTAGCCTCGAGGTGCGTGAGATGCCTCACAGATTTATTGTCTGCGTCATAGTGTTCTGCTTAACCTGATTAACAGTCCTTGTACCTGCAGTTTGTTCGGAAACTTGACACTGAATTATTCACAAATGAGGAGAAGTTTCAAGTAATGCAAAGTATTGCTGAAGAGTTCTCCGTTGGTTTTGATAAAAAGGCATTGGAAATCGAGTTATGGGCTGCACTGGAGACAAAAGATGTATGTTTACATGAACTTGTGTAAACGAATTTACTGCTCGAACAATGATTATTTTTAATATATATAAAGCAACATACATGTGTCGTTAACTTGGCATCATGGATTTTTTATTTCAGGATTTTCTTGAAAATGATGGAGTGAAAAAGGTTGAACTGGGAATGCCTTTGCCCATCAAGCAGAAGGATAATAGTGAACATCCAGTGGAAAGAAAATCTGAAGCTACACCTGCAGGACACAAGAAGAAACTGGAAGCAGGATCAAAACCAAAAGATGTTCAGGCTGCTCAGGCTGTTGCTGACTTTGGTCGATTAAACGATAATACCGGAAGGAAGAATTCTGATAGCTCTCATGCTAAGGAAGAATTGGAGAAATCAGTATCTCCTTTGGACATAAGAGGGAACACTCAAAAAGATGGTAATACTGGAAGGCTGCATGCTGACAAACCTGATGGTAAACAACATTTGGAGAAATCAGTATCTCCTTTTGACACTAAAAGTGGGGAGGCTCAAAAGCAAGCTCAGAAATTGAAGAAGAAAGAAGCCCGACCTTCTGAAAAAGAGCTGATGGAAGCCGTGGAGCTGGATATCGATGGCCTGCCAAAACATGGATCTGGTTCAGTGAAATTTTCTGAGACAGAAAGGAACAAGATAGTTCCACCAATCAAGCCGAAAGAAGCTGAGAAAGAACATGGTGTGGAAAAAGAGAATTACAAGGGACTTGGTTACGAGCACCGATCACCCATGCCTGACCGTCCTGATTATAACAGGAGACATGCAAACTTAGGGTGCAAAACTCCTGGCCTACAGAAGCTAGGACCTAGTTCACTAAATCCTTCGAGTGGTAAAACTGCAAACAGGCCCCCTCCTTATGCCAAGCCAAATGCAGCGAAGGTCAATAATTGTGATGAAAAAGAAGAGAGCAACAGTTTCTTGCGTGGTAGACCACGGCAGTTAGAGGATCTGGGACGGACGGTGCAACATGGACAGATCACGCCACTGAGGGCAGCTAATATGGGGCCTCATTATGTCAATCCCAAATCTGGCATGCAGCCTGTAACTGATGATTCTGCAAAACCAACTGGCAGCGACTTCAAGAAGCACAATCTGACCGAACAAACAGATCGTCCCACTGAAAAATATGTGCTTCGGCCTGTTTCTGTTAGAAGGAAGAAGCCACCAGCACCTGTTGATGCTTATGATGAGGCACCTGAAAAGGTCACAAGCCAAACAACTAGCAGTCACAGAAGACCACCCAGCAAGCACAAGGGTGCTAGTGATGGCTACGATGAGAACAGTAATGGTGTTGGTGGCATTGGTAATGGCAGGAATGTTGAGAGAACTCCTAGTAGTCGACCAGGTCACTCAGGAAGGAGAAACAGAGCTTTGTACATGGATGACTACGATGGATGCAGGCAGCGGCCTCTAGCTGGCGAAGATGAAAGTGCTATTGATTTTGGGAATATCTTACCTCGGACTACAAACGGGCATCATCGACTCAACAGCAGGAACACTAATGTGCATGGCAGAGATCTTGATGAGGAGGAAAGGATGATGGACAAGCTCCTGATGCATTATAGCAAGAAAGGTTTACACATGGATGAAACCAAGACAACAGCAGGAACCAGCAGAACTGCTAACTATGATGGAGCACAAGAATGTCAGAAAAACAGTTCTTTGCACCCTCCAGAAAGAGCAGTCTCGCTACCGCCGGAATCCGTCAGCACGGGTGAAGCTGTCCAGGTTCCTGCTCGGTCCACCTCACTACATTCGAACTGTCCTGGGAGTGTGCGCGTCCACCCTAAAATGCCGGACTATGATGAACTGGCTGCCCGGGTCATTGCTCTAAGGAATGCTTGAGGAGGCTGCAGAAAGATGACATTTGGCCCGTTTAAGTGTGTAACACTTTCTGAACCAGAGCTTTCTGACAGTTTCTTCGTTGCAAGTCACAGCTTAAGCAATCGCTCTGAATTCTGAGTCCGAAGAGATGATATGTGCATGTATTTTCCTTTTCTTTACAACACTGGTATACTTCTTGCTTTCCCTTTTCAGTTTTCACTGGTGGTGCTCGTCTGGACAGGGAATTGGTACAGGGATTAACAGGATACATGTGATAGGATATATGTTTGTTCGTTTGATAGATAGCATTTGTTTTGAACTTTTGATTCATACACTGTAGTTCCAGAATTTTCCATTGCTCCGTGTAGTAGTTCAGAAACTTCGATTCATGTGTAAATTTTGTTGATGAAACCACAGAATTTTCTTCACCCCTATTTCTCCAAGTTTTCATGAGTATGGATCATTGTTTAAAATTTTCGTTTCGGATGTTCAGAAAATTTGATTCATGTGTAATCGTTTTTGGATGAAACCACAGAATTTTCTTCACTCCAGTTTCTCCAAGTTTTGATGAGCATGTACCATGGTTTATAATTTTCGTTTTGGCCACCACTAAAGTTTTTGAAATTTTTGTTTTCGATTCCGCAGAATAATTCACTTTAGTTCTACTGAAACCTGACGAAATTTTACATGAGTTTGAATTCAGGAATCAGCGCGTCACATAAATATACTTCTGTTTATTGCCAGTTCATAATTTCGAGATTGTCTGATCAACCTGGATAAGTCATGCCAGATTTAGCGAGTAGAGAGGCCAAGAGAGGCGTCTGCCACTGTTAACTACAAGAAACTTTCCTTGATGCAAAACCTGCAAACCTCAACGGCGCGCACACACAACTGACAATCTCCAATTGGAGTGAAGAACCACCCAGCTACATATCACAGTTCTGATGGTAAGTCTGCAGTCTGCACAGACTCTTATTAGTTGCATCCAAGCAGTCTCTTTAGACGGGACGGAAACAAGCACCTGGATCTGCGTCAGATCCTCCGTCAATACTACCGAGCTGCATCACGTCGCCGCAGGCCCCGGCACCGCCGTATCTCCCGCTCCCACCACTGCATGCCATGGCGTCGAGGTCCAACCCTGCCTTGAGCACCTCCATGACCCATCCGCGCTGCTGCAGGTGCGGAGCCTCCAGGTCGGCGGCGACGGTGGCAGCGTAAGGCAAGGGATCATCCTTTTCCACGCCGGTCTGCTGCCCACCGCGGCACGCGATGACGTCCTTGATCTTCTTGATAAGATTCTCCGTCGTCCAGCCTATGCCGACGAGCTGCTCGACGGCAAGGCCGTCAAGGTTCGGGCGGCGGCCGACAATGGCGTCGTGGAGGAGGAGCGTGGTCTCGCGCTGCCGGTTGTCGCGCTCCGCCTTGCGCAGCTGCTCCTGGACCTTCCTGGCGCGCTCCCGGACGTAGCCCTCCCCGTCCATATTCCTCCTGCGTTGGTCGGCCTCGGGCATGGACTTGAAGTGGTCAATGATGGACGTCGCCTCCGGGAGCGACGGCCACACGTGCGTCTGCGACTGCGACGACTCGCCGCCCTCGGGGAAGACGATGACGCACGCCTTGACGCCGCACAGGATTGACAGCTCGCTCGCCTTCTTGACCATGCCCATGGTGCGCTTCTTGCAGGTCGATTTCCGGGTTGAGTCCTTCACGATGTGCTCCATGGTCACCTTCTTCTTCTTGCGAGACATGGACACCTTCTTGGGAGCCATGGACACGGATCGCTACAAGAAAGAAGGTAGCTAGATTTCGAAGTGAAAGGGGAGGGGGTGTTGCTAGATGAAAAGAAGGGGAATATACGGCGGTTCTTATACTGGAGTATCGGACGAACAGATTACAAGGATCAGCGTGATTGGAAAAGAATCATTCTGACAGATACGAGGATAACTGAATTATTCTGACAGATTCGAGGATCACTTGAATTGGTTAATGCATGTTTACCTAGCGTGTCTTTTTCTAGCCTTAAAAACGCTGTTAGGAATCGGACCACCGATCCTATCAACCTATCCCGTCTGATGCAGCATATCGAATGATCAGTGATGCAAGTCAAAGAAATGATCAGTGATGGATGGATCAACGAAATGATCAGTGATGGATGGATCAACGATGGGAATGGGCTAGTTTGGCTCTTAACTGCTTTCTCCAATCACATCTTGCATGTAAATATGTAATAACAAACAAATAAATGCGTTCAGTTGTAAGGAAACATACTTTACAGGTAGTAAATCCCGTTTAGCAAAAAAAAGGTAGTAAATCCCGGAAATCAATCAAATATTATCTCATGGGCGGCAGAAGCTTTTCCACAAAGGCACAAACCATGGAAAGCATTGTTTTTTTTTTGTGTCATTTTTTTTTTTTGAGGGGGTGTCAATCTTTTCTAATCGATGGAAAACGTTCATGTATTTTCATGGGTGTAAGCATATGCAGCACAGGCCTCAAGGCCTCACGGTGACACGACTTTTATTAGAGAGTAAATCATGCAAATATTGTATCATGTTGTAGAATCTTTTTTATTCACTTTTTATTTCATTAGCGATAGAGGTTTTTCTTTTAGAATCAGGCAGGAGTGCTGCTTTTTCATTAAGTCAGAAAGAGGTTCCCCGCAAAACAAAACAAAACAAAACAAATAGTCGAGTTCGGTAATGCCTAGGCTGGTGTTGGGTTCAGCTGAACCCAACGAAGTTCATCTATTCCTCACAGAATTAGTCTTTTTAAAGTTGTTTATTAGTGAAAAAATACACTATAATTAATAAAGATGGCCCCACCAATCACACCAGTTTTTCACCTCTCTAGCGGGTGTCCTCCTGAGGTCTAATCTCGATACTCATTCTCGCATGGGGAATAGGCACAGGGTGTTCGGGATTAACAGGAATGGTGATAGGATATATGTTTGTTCGTTTGACCGATCGATCGATAGCATTTGTTATGATTCGTGCACTATAGTTTCAGATTTTCCGTTGCTTGATGGATTTGTTTTCAGATAAGGGGTTCCCCCCCCCCCCCCCCCCACCATTTCTTTTAAAAAAAGCATAGTAATCCCTCGGTTACTAAATATAAGATGTTTTAACAGAAAGCCAATGTATCTACATGTATTTAGAGTTCTAGACACGTTTTAATGTGTACGTTCACTCATTTCAGTCCGTATCTAGTCAACATATCAAATAGCTAAAACTTTTTATATTTAGAAACGGAAGAAGTTATTTTTTTACAGCGAAAAATTAAATGGAAGGAAAAGTAAAGCATTTTTTTCCATCTTTCGCACGAAAACTGGAAGAAGAGAGGTATGCACTAACAGCACACACCCTCTAAAAGCAAAAAAGGCTAGCCCCTCATTACATCGTGAGAAAGCAGAAGCATCTCGAGTTCTCGACATCCACATCAGTTGCTCCATGTAATGGTTCAGAAATCTTCATGTCTAAACATTGTTGATGAAGCCACGGAATTTTCTTAATTCGCTCGTGTTTCTCCAAGCTTTCACGAGTATGTATCATGGTCCCGGAAACATTGGCCACCACTGTACTCAGGTCGGCCAAACAACCAAATTTCACCAAAGTTCTACCGCAATCCGACCAAATTTTCAGAGTTTGACCAAAGTTTGAATTTGGCTTAACCAGTACGTGCTTATCGCTGGTTAATGATTTGTCCAGTATGTTGAGATTTTTACCGTCATCGGTCACCTGTAACTACTGTAGTTGCTTTAATCTGGAAGAAAACTTCCTTATGGCTGAACCTGCAAAGTTCTCGAGCTTAACAGCAGACACCACACTGAAATCCTCTACTTGGATCCAAAGTTACAGACTACTGGAGTGATTCCCCCCTGCCTCCCGTGTCGCTCTCGGGCGACACCGGGGGCGCAAACCCTAGCACCGCCACTTCCTCGCCCCTCTCCCCCTTCGTCTCGCCGCCGCCAGAGGTAGCCGGCGGGAAAACCCGCGCGGCCGCCGAGGAAGGTGGCGGCGGGGCTGTCGCTGCTCCATCTCTCGCCTGGGTGGTGGGGAGCTTCCGGATCTGAGGCGGCGGCCTCGCGCGGAGAGGGCGGCGTCGACCTGGCGGCGGGTGACGCGCGTTGGTGCTGCAGGCCGCTCCCCTCGGCCGCGTGGGCAGCGAGGTGGCGGCGGACGTGGTTTCGCGGCGTGGAGGCTTCCCCGGCGGTCTCCAAGCAAGATCTGAAGGTACTGCCCTCCCCTTTGCCTCTTGCTCCACCCCACTAGCCCTGCTGTTGGTGGGGGTGGCCGGAGATGGGGCGCTGGACCAGGGGAAACCCTTGGCCACCGGTGGTGGCCACGATGTTGACGGCGGCTCCGGTCGGCGTCTTCCTTCCTGTAGGCAGCATCGAGGTCTTTTCCCCTCTCCCCTCCCTCTCTGTCACGGGTGAAAGCCCAAATCTTTCAGATTGGGCGCCGGCGGCGCTCCTGCGTCGCACCCTCCTTGGAGGCAGCGTCTTGGGACAGCGAGGGAGGTGGGCGAGTTCGGCGACAGGTGGTGTGCAGTTGTAGCGGTTTTTCTCCTCGGTGGCGCTGCTGGTAGATGGCCCAGCTTAGTTGCTCCCTTCTCAGTGACCTTGCTCGTCTGCGGGTCGGCGCCCTCGAGCCTGGGCGAGAGGGGAAGGGTCCCCTCTGCGGCAGCATTGTTTCCCTGACGGTAGGTTGAGCCGAAGGCTTGGCCGTGTTCCGTTGTCGCCACTCATCTTCTCGCCGCACTTCTTTGGCGTTCCTGTCCGACAGTTTACATGTCCGGTGTTGTGCTATGTGCTGACGGCAATGCTCGTGCTGCTGCCTGGTGAGGCGGTGCTCATTGTCCTTCTTCTTGGCTTCCTGTCTGCCATGTTCATGCGTGCTCAGGGGAGCAGCTCCACCTCTCGACGGTACGGCGCCCTTCGAGCCAGGGCGAGAAGGCAGGGGCCTTCTTCAGAGGTGGAACGGATGGCTGTGCAACAGCGAGGACCTTCTGAGGGCGACGATGGTGCCCTTTCATGGCGTAGCTCTTGTGTGCCTGCTCAGGACAGATCATGGAGCCGGTCGAGGGTGCTGATGATCAAGCTGTGCTTCCATGTGTTTTCTTTTTCTTGATGTATCGGTGCTTGTACGCTGTTTTTCAGCACTTGTAATACTTGCCGTTTCTGGCTTTATTAATTTAAAGCTGGGCACTTTGTGCCTTTTATCTAAAATTAAAAAAAAAATCCTCTACTTAGTTACTGTAGATCACAACGGTAAGAATTGGAGTGGAGAAGAGAACCACGCGGCCGGCTCGAGACCACAATGTATGAATTAGTCAACTAGCACATGCACCTCATGACGCCGACGACGAGACGCACAATGCAGTCGTCGGCGCCGCGGCCACCGTGGAGCAGGTCCTCCCTCACGAGCCGCTCCAGGCCCCGGTTCCTCGGGAGCGCGCCGGCGCGGTGCAGCGCTGTCGCCGCCGCCTCTGCCGCGCGTCCCGCCACTAGCGCCGCCAAGAACCGCGCCGCCGGCCTGAGGAACAGCGGCAACAGAGACTGCACGCACCGCATGCAACATTGTCAAGAAGACGAGAATTAAACCATTTCAAGAGCATCGTGGGCCTGACGTACCATGGATTGATCAGGACGACCGGCCGGCGAGCTGGCGAATGCGTTGGTTGCTCGCCGACGCCACCAGTGCGGCGATGGCAGTTGTTGGAGCAAAGCTGTTGGCGCCCTGCAGTGTGTGGCTGGTCGGCCGTCTTTCTGTCAGTACGCGCCACCCGCCGTGAAGATCACAGTGCCTCGCCGTCCATACGAGCCTATCTTGGCCGGCATCTAACTCTGCACCACGCCGCGCACGCGCCATGGGCAGCCAGCCGTGGCTCTGTTGCTTCTTGTCCGCGTGGTCCTCTCATTTTCTCCTCTGCGCACCTGTATGCTTGTACGTGTAGTGCATGCTAATCCGCTACTGTCCTCCCTTCTTTGCGGTTCTGCTTTCTTGGCATCATGAAAGCTAGCAAGAGAGTTCAGATCAGTACAGGAAGGCACATGATTGCAAACAAAGCGACTAAAATTCCACCTGTGATCACCACGAACAAGCAACGGAGAAAAAGCAATCAAGCGACAGGAATCCTTAAAAGAAAACTAAGAAGCACACGTTAGCTATAGCATAGCAGGAATTCAATACTATCACTCACCAGCACGCAACGAACACAGCTCTTGCGTTACTTTTTCGTCTTGTTAAGGGCATATGTGTGCATGTTTTGTCGATCGGAGACGACATAAGAAGCTGAACACACTAAACAAGTGCGTGCGGGCGTGTGCCAAAGTATAGGCAAATATTTAATCGAGAGGCAGGGCAATATACCGGGATGATGGATTTCTCAGAAGCTGTGCAGTGGTGGGAAGAGTGGCAGCTGCGCGTTCTTGTGCTGGGCAGCCTCTTCGTCCAGTTCATGCTCTTTTTCTCCGCGGCTGTACGTAGGTGTGCTCTTTCACCTTTACTCAGACTCCTCATCTGGCTCGCCTACTTAGGCGGGGATGCTCTGGCGATCTACGCCCTGACAATCCTCTTCAACCGCCAAAATCAGGGCCACCAGCAGCAGCACCATGGGAGTGGCCTCGAGGTGCTATGGGCGCCTGTCCTCCTCATCCACCTCGGGGGCAAGCACATGATTTCCGCCTACAGCATTGAAGACAACGAGTTGTGGAGGCGGCACGCCATCACCGTGGTGTCCCAGGTCATTGTCGCCCTCTACGTCTTCTGCAAGTCCTGGTCCGGTGAGAAGCGGCTGCTACAGGCCGGGATTTTGCTGTTCGTCGTTGGGATCATCAGATCCAGCCAGAAACCATGGAGTATGTGGAATGTCAATGTGAACACCATAGTCGCCATTCGAAAGGAAAAATGCTTATTCACACGCTGCTGTGAGGCGATGTATCGTTACTCATTTTGCTGGCCTAAATCGGCAGAAGAAGAAGATGGAGGAGGAGGAGGAGGAGACGAAGACAAAGACATGACACTCGAACAATTTGTACAAGAAGCAAGAAAGAATCTGTCAGAGTTAGCCACTGATCAAGAGCAAGCGGAAAGCTTGGCAAGTACGTCGTCCGAGCAAATAAATATCTACAAGCTATTTCTTGACATATCAGCCCCATACTCTAGACGGATCAAAACCCTACAACTTTTCATGGCCCATGACTATCCACATGCAGATACTTTTTCGAAACAGGCACTCCATATGTCATTTTTGATTCTCTACACAAAAGTATCAACAATATTGTGTGACTCTGGCTGTTGTTTGCTTTTCTGCCTTCCGCTCCTAACAACATTGTCTTTCATCCTCTTCTCCACAAACCACCAAAATCATGACTACAATAAAACAGATGTCAAGGTAACATACATCTTGTTCTCTTGTACTGCAGTGCTGGATTTCCTATTGCTCATCAGCGTTCCATGCATTGTGATGATAGGACTAGGACAAGAGAAGGTTTCACAATGTAACCTCTTATCATTCTGTGCTCGTAAGAAGCATCCCACTATTATGATGAAGCTTGCCACACTTGTCTGCTGCAAAGACTATGTTAACATGCATTGTTATACAAAACATGCACCAACATCATCCTCACTCCAAGCTATGGAGTTGGTTCATGGATATGTCCGGGATGGTTCGAAAGGATACATCCACGACACTGCCAACTACAAGAGATTCAATAGCCGCAGGCATCAACGTTTTCTGAGCTGGAGCTTGAAGACGTCGTTCGATAGAAGCGTCCTTCTATGGCACATAGCCACAGACCTCTGCTTTCACCACCAAAGCACAACCCCTCATGGCCAAGGGTGTGCTGTCCGAAGCAGAGTGATATCCAACTACCTGGCTTATCTTCTCTCCAACTGTCCTGAGATGCTTATGCCCGGCATGAGGAAGAACATCTTTGCGGTTGCATGCGATGATGTCGAGATCATGTCGGGCTTCGGCGGGGAGTTACCACGGGATGAAAGAGGACTTGCACACGGAATTCTTATGGGAGCGCAACAACCCTTGGTAGGTGGTGCCAACATCATAGGAGCTATAGTTCCCAATGCATGTAAGCTTGTTGAAGCGTTGATGGAGTTGCGCGACGAAGGGAAGCGATGGGAGATGATCCAAAGGGGTATGTGTGGAGATGCTATGCTACTCTGCCGGTAGGTGCAGGGGGTACATATACGCCAAGAACATGAATGAAGGCCCAGAGCTACTCTCTCGTGTATGGTTACCATTTATGGGGATGGAGACATTTGCCGATAGGTTTCAGGAGCTAGAGCCTCTAGAAAGAAAGGAAGATGAAGATGAAGAAGGCGGTGATGATGGTAAAGGCAGAGCCTTGGAGAGTATGATAGATATACTCCCTCCGTCCCGTTTTATAGGTCCTCTACGTATCACTAGGTCATGAATTTAACTAATATAATATTAATTTTAAAATACAAAAATTATACCATTAGAATATATAAAGTCTGATTTTTCTAATAATATATTTTTATAATATATATATCATATTATGTTGCTTAAATTTACGACCTAGGGATACGTAGATGACCTATAAACTGAGACGGATGGAGTACCTAGGGGCTGAGGCAGTGGGGACCAGCAGGGGTCCTCCCGCCCCCCTACGAATCGAAATGTTCACTTAGTTTCTTACTTTTCTATGCTATAAAATGTGTGATTTTAATCATTGTCTTTTTGCCTCCCCCCCCCCCCCCCCCCCCCCCCCCCCCCCCCCCCCCTTCACCCCCCGATGAATTTCCTGCCTCCGACTATGTATGTATTAGCCCAAGTTATTTTGAGTCTTAATTACTTGGCTATGATGTCTTGATGGTGGATTTTCTTCCTATTACCTAAGGCATATGCATTAGGTATGACTTTGTTTCCGTTTTTTACTATTTTTTCGATGTATGATATGGTCAACTGACCACTCTATGTCTCTATCCATGTTGGTGTATAACAATGACACATATATGATTATCCTAACACAAATGGTTCAAGACATCTTGTTTTGCAACAATACTATCGTTATAGCCATGTCTAAAAATGCGGGAAGCATATCCTCTGACATAAGCCATGGTGAGTTGAGTAGCCGAGGGTTAATGACTCGACGTCCCTTTGACGTACGCCAGAGTATCTGCACCCGAAAATTTGTAGCGTGTTTGGTTCGTGGGGCATTCCCCTATATATTTAATGAAATAGGCCGTAGCCCCCCTATATAAATATAGTAACCACCCGATACAACCAACAGTCTTGACATGCTAGGGCGGCAGCAAACATACACCCAAAGAACAGAAAAGAGAAATAAAATGAGACATAGGCGGATTGACTAAACGACGGCGACCCGGAAACGTTGCGCACTCTCCGATAAAGTACCACCACACTCCTAGCACCGAATCGACGAGTACCAAGCAGCACCTTCAAGAAGGAAAGCCTTGCTGCTGCCCGGACCAACACTGGTCCTAGGGTTTCCCCCGGCATAGAGGAAAGCGGATGAAGGGTAGCCACGACGCCCTGCAGGAAGGAAAGGTGCCACCCGGAGTGGCACCGCGTTGGTGTCGGACGAACCGACAAGGATTTCTCCCGAAAGCACTATCCACAGTCCTAGGCGATCCGTAGCCCAGGAGCCCCATGAGGACGGGCCTCGACACCACCAGACAAGCCGCCCACCACCATGCGCCAACACGATTCCGAAGCCACCAACGCCGTCTCACCAAAATGCCCGTCACGAGGTCTACAAGACGAGGGTGTGGCGAAGTATGAACCGAGGTCAGCAGAACCACGGCCGCGCGGGAGGGAACAACCTCCACCGTCAAGGATGGTAGTCGACCGGACGAGGCAGCAGAGCATACCATTCCCCGTGAGGTCCGGCCGGGCCCAACGGGACCGTAAAGCCCCCATGGGGCACACCAGTCCTAATAGGGTCCGGCCGGGCCCAAGCTGGGCACGTGAAGCTCGCCGCCAAGCTGCAACAAGAGCCGCCGTCGCCGCTGTCCCCCTACACCCTCCACCTCACCGACATCTGCAGAACGCACATTGGAGCGGGGTGGCCCGCCCGAACCCAGATGGGGCCCGCAGGGCCCAGCCGCCCCAGCCTCGCTGCACATCGGCGCTCCACACTGCGCTGCCCCGCCGAAGAACACCGCCACCGCGATGCCACCCACCGGCCGAGGCCGGGCCATCGCCTCCTGGGCCACACCGCCGCCGGAGATAGGCTGCCCCGCGCGGCCGCCTTCAAGCACGGGTAGAGGAAGGCCGCCGCCGACGGCACCGCCCGAGCCTCGCTCGGTGGCTCGCGCCGACGGCGGCGGAGGAGGAGAGGAGAGGCGGGGGAACGAGGAGGGGCGGAGCAGAAGCCGCGCCGGCCGCCGCGGGGGCGGCGCGGTTGCGGGAGGGGAGGGGTTGGGCGGGGGAACCCCTACTTCCCCTATATATTTTACAAGATTATATTGTGTGTAGGCCTGTGCACCTCTATCCTCATCACTAGTACAAACAAGGCACACGTTAGCTAGCATAGCAGAAAGTAATACGATCACTCACCGGCACGCAAGGAACACAATCTCTCGCGTTACCTTTTCGTCTTGTTTTTTTAGAGGAAAAGGGGCCTCGCCCCCGGCTTTCATTGCAGGCAAGAAACCTTTTCGTCTTGTTGAGTGCATATATGCATGTTTTGTCGATCGGAGACGACATAAGAAGCTAAACACACTAAACAAGTGGTCAACAAGTGCGTACGCGCGTGTGCCAACGGTTTAGGCAAATAATTAATCGAGAGGCAGGGGAATACCGGGATGATGGATTTCTCTGGCGCTGTGCAGTTGTGCGGAAGAGTGGCAGCTGCGCGTTCTGGTGCTCGGCAGCCTCTTGGTCCAGTTCATGCTCTTCTTCTCCTCGGCGGCGCGCAGGTGTACTCTTCATCTTGCTAAGACAGATCCGAGCATCGTGCTTGACGTCTTACATCCTAGCTGATGGCGCACAGATCGCAACCACCAGATGAGCTAAACCCTTGCCAAAAAACGCTAACAGAAAAACTAAGTATATAGAAAGGTTCAGAGAGAGAGAGACAGGGTTTAAGACAACCGACAAGACCCGCAATGCAGACTATGCAGTCGTCGGCATGGCCGCCGTGGAGCTAGCAGGTCGTCCCTGACGAGGCGCTTTCCTAGTTCCTCGGGAGCGCTCTGGCGCCGTGCAGCACCGTCTCCGCCGTTGGCCCGCCACGAGCGCTGCCAAGAAGACTGGAACTAAACTATAGGTCTAGAGGATCGATCATCGTGGGCCTCACGTACCATGTATGCTTGCTTGCTCGTACACATTGCTATCAGGTACGTACTGAGATGGCATCTGTCGGTGCAGTTCTTCTTCTTGGCCCTGATCAACGCCAGAAAGAGAATCGAAATGAGCACATGCTCAATGCCCAGGCAAGTGTTCGGCTTGGATTGCGGTTGCCAGCAAGCGAAGTATCGCGTTAGCGTGCGACATATTTTTTTTACTACTCTGCAAGCGCTTTTTAGTGACTAGTTTTATCGGTGATCACCACGAACAAGCAAAGGATACGTATAAGGTGAAAAAGGGTAATTAATCAAGGGACAAGAACCATTAATAATAAAATAATACAAAGAAATCAAGATGAACGTACGAACACCATCACGAGCATACCAGGAATACCAGCAGGAGCACGCAAGGAACACAACCTTTTTTTCTTATATTTCTCCTCTTCTGGTTGAGGAGGGCCTGTCTTTTATTGATCGGAGGAGTAAATGGCACCAGGGGTCACACAACTCGTCCGCTATGTGCAATTAAGTCACACAACTGGAGAACGGGATTTTTTGGTCACACAACTGAACTTTTGGTGCACGCTGGTCACTAACCCCACATGTCAGTCCGTTTTCCGTTGCAGGAGTGCTGACGTGGACACGTAATTTTGCAGAAACCCTCCTGTATTTTTGGACATTTCGCAAAAAACCCAAATTCTTGTATACGGTTCGCTGGGCAGAGGAGCGGTTCGGTGGAGGAGGAGATCATGGCCGTGCTCGGCGCGGCGGACGGCGCCTCCCCCGTGGAGCAGAAGGCGGCGATGGCGTCGCTGCGGAAGGCGACGCGGGAGACCAGGGATCCGTAGCTCTGCATGCCGCGGCTTCTCGCGGCGCTCCGGCCGATGCTGCTGTCCGCGGACCCCGATCTCCAGGTCAACGCGGCGGCGGCTATGGTGAACCTGTCGCTGGAGGCGGAGAACAAGGTCCGGGGCAGTGTCGCCGCTCGTGGACGTGCTCCAGATCGGCCACCCGGAGGCGCGCGACCACGCCGCCGGCGCGATCTATAGCGTCGCTGTGGAGGACGAGAACCGGGCCGCCATCGGCGTGCTCGGCGCGATCCAGCCGCTGCTGGAGCTCTTCGGGAGCGGCAGCGCGGGGCCCCGCGCGCGGCGCGAGTCTGGCATGGCGCTGTACCACGTCTCCCTCGCCGGGATGAACCGGTCCAAGATCGCACGCACGCCGGGGGTCGTGCGGACGCTGCTGGCGACGGCGGAGGCGCGGGAAGACCGCGGAAGCGACGCCGACGCCGCCGCGCTGCGGAAGCTCGCCGTGATGATCCTGGCAAACCTCGCCGGGTGCCCGGAAGGGCGGGCCGCGCTGATGGACGGCAGCGCGCTGGCGGCCGTCGCGAGGCTGATGCGCAGCGGCGCGGTCGCGCTAGGGAGCTCGGAGGAGGAGTACTGCATCTCGGCGTTGTACGGGATGAGCAAGGGCAGCCTGAGGTTCCGCGGTCTCGCTCGCGCGGCCGGCGTCGAGGACGGGCTGGCGCCGGTGGTGGAGTTGCCCGGTGGCGGGGTCGGGCGGGACATGGCGCGGCGCACGCTGCGGGCGATGCGCGGGGAGGACGACGAGGTCGCGTTCACGGCGTCCGGGATATTCGGGAGCCAGTGGGACGGCGCGAGCGTCGTGTCGGAGGGGCTCGTGTCGCTCCGGCGGCCACCGCACCAGCGAGGGGGCAACCACGGCGCTGGACCGGGCCGTCCGGGTCAAACGAGACCCAGTTCTGACCAAGTCAAAAGTCGTCGCTTTGCCGCACGCCTCTTGTTTATTCCCCCATTATTTGCCCATACAGTTGTGGTGTTCATGGACCTGCTTAGCTGAATTCTTTTGTTGGAATTGAAGTGTAATTTTATATTTGGATCTGTGTAGGTGTTCACGATTGGACCCAAATTTGAGTTTTTTGCGAAATGTCCAAAAAAATAGGAGGTTTTCTGCAAAATTACGTGTCCACGTCAGCACTCCTGCAACGGAAAACGGACTGACATGTGGAGTTAGTGACCAGCGTGCACCAAAAGTTCAGTTGTGTGACCAAAAAATCCTGTTCTCCAGTTGTGTGACTTAAGTGCACATAGCGGACGAGTTGTGTGAGCCGTGGTTCCATTTACTCTATGAGTAAAATTACAGCAGAAGAAGGGAGAGAGAGAGAGGCAAGCTGGGGCATGGATTTCTCAGGCGCTGTGCAGTGGTGGGACGAGTGGCAGCTGCGCGTTCTCGTGCTCGGCAGCCTCTTCGTCCAGTTCATGCTCTTCTTCTCCTCGGCGGCGCGCAGGTGTGCTCTTCCATCTTTGCTAAGACTCTTCATCTGGCTCGCCTACCTTGGCGGGGATGCTCTGGCGATCTATGCCCTGGCCACCCTCTTCAACCGCCACAGTCTGAGGCACCAGCAACAGCACCATGAGAGCGGCCTGGAGCCTGTCCTCCTCATCCACCTCGGGGGCCAGCACATGATGACCGCCTACAGCATCGAAGACAACGAGTTATGGAGCCGGCACGCCATCACCGTGGTGTCCCAGGTCACGGTCTCCCTCTATGTCTTCTGCAAGTCCTGGACTGGGGAGAAGCGGTTGCTACAGGCAGCGATTTTGTTGTTCGTCGTTGGGATCATTAGATCCATCCAGAAGCCATATGCTCTTAAGAGTCTTAGGAATGGCAGTGTCAGCAACATAGCCGCCTCTTTTTTTCAATATGTTGCGGATTCATGTGTTGCTGCGCATTTTGCAGGTACCAATCCAGAGACAAAACTAGAGAAGATGAAGGAGATGAAGAGAAAGACATGACGCTCGAAGAATTTATACAAGAAGCAAGCAAGAATCCGCAAGAGTTGGCCAATGATCAGTTGCAAGCACAAACGCTGGCACAAAGTGCGCTGGAGGAATCAAATGTCTTCAGGCTACTGGTAGACATATCCGCCCCATACTCTAGACCGATCAAAAGCCTACAACTTTTAATGACCCTTGATTATCTGCATGCAAATGCTTTGTGGACAAACATGCTCCGTGAGTCATTTTTGTTCCTGTACACAAAACTACCTCTAATATGTGAGTAAATGACACTGGCGGTCACACAACTCGTCCGCTATGTGCACTTAAGTCACACAACTGGAGAACGTGATTTTTTGGTCACACAACTGGACATTTGGTGCACGCAGGTCACAGACCCCACATGTTAGTCCGTTTTCCGTTGCAGGAGTGCTGACGTGGATACGTAATTTTGCAGAAAACCCCCTATATTTTTTGGACATTTCGCAAAACCCCCTGTAATTGGCATGAGCCTGGACGCCGGCCGGGGCGGCGGCCCCGGAAGGTGGTCCGCGCGGCCGGCTCTCCGGCGAGCGGCGTTGCTGTGGTGATGGTTCTACCCTTGGCAGTGTGGACAGCGAGGAGCGAATGGCGGGGGACCTTGGTGTTGTCGGCGCCTCGGCAAAGGCGGCTCCTAGATCACGACCTGGAGGCTTGACTTGGTGGTAGCGAGCGGTCTGAGGTACTGGATTGTGGTGTGTAGGTTCTCCGGGCGAAAGCTCAGTGCTTCGGCACCAACGGCGGCGACACTTGCGGGTGTCGTGACCCTCTTGGGGCCGCCGTTGTGGTTACCATCCCCGCGTCGACTCCGGGTGAAAACCCTTGACCTCTCGGTCTCGACGACGGCGGCGTGCTGCGTCGTCACCCTCTTGGGGGCATCGTCGTGGAGCTCCGGTACCCTTAGTCTCGTTCCGGTATCATCGGTGGGCATATGCAGATCCTGTCTTGAGACATCTCCGAAGCTAGCGTGGGGCGTTCGCAGCGGCCTCCTATCTCTTACACGTGATCATATCGTCACCACTATCCGTCCTTTTTGTCCGCTGGCAGGATCGGCGCTCCGCGGCCCGGAGTGAGAGGGCAGGCTGCCTTCTCCAGCGACAATTTGGTGGGTGTTGTGCGATTATGTCCGGTGGTTTCACAAGGAGGCGCAGTGACTCTTCTAGTTAGTATCTCGGGTGTTTTGCCGGGGTGTGGATACTCCTGTACTTTTTTGTATTTTCTTTGAGGGTTCCCTCATCACTTGTATCGGTTTGGCCGTGTGAATTTATTTATAAAGCGGGGCGAAAGACTGTTTCGTGGTTTTCGATTATAATATGGTCTATTGACCACCCTGTCCATGTTGGTGCATAACAATGACGCAAATTTGAGCTTGATACAAATGGTCCGACATATCTACATTAGTCTGAAACATATACTCTGATGTACGCAGTGACGGACGCTGAGTCAAGCACTTGTCAGCGACTCAACATCACTGTAGTGTACATCAGAGGATTCACGTTCCAGAATGGGCAGCGAGCCATGCCTCTACCACTTCTCGTTCATGTCACTCTCCCTGCCTTATAAAATGATAATGTTTTGTGTAGTTGTGTGCATCTCAGCACCTGTATCCTCGTACACTATCGGCTATTGTCCTGCTCTCCGCCGTTTTGCTTCTGAGCATCATAAAAAATTATTATCATAGCTCTGACAGAAGCGGAAAATATTGAAATGGGAAATCCCAATGTAGATTTTTTGTTAGAACAATCCCAAAGTAGACGAGAACTCACGGGCTGAAAGTGCCAGTTTAAGGAAATACAGAGCCCGTTACTGAATCTGCGGGCCAACGGAGGCCCGGCCCAGACTTGCCCAGCCACAAGAGAAGATTCCATTTTCCACCAACTCCTCCCCATATTTACCCATTCTCCCCCGTCTGGTCCATTTCCTCTCGCCTTTCCCCTCCTTCCTTTCCTCCTCATCGCGGTTCGAGCTAGGGTTTCTCGCCTCCGGCCTCCCGCTCCCCACCACCCGCCCCATCAGCCATGTCGAAGCAAGGTTTGTTTCCTACCTTCCGATCGATCCTCGCGAGATCTTTCCGTTGTTCGGCGCCGATCGATTTGACCCTCGCGGTTTCTGACGTCTCGGTCGGTTTCGGGGTGGTTTTGCAGGAGGGAAGGCCAAGCCGCTGAAGCAGCCCAAGACCGCAGGCAAGGACTACGACGAGGTATGCTGTCGTCCTGCTCTGTCCGCTGTTCCCGATTCGTCGCCCGGATTAGCGATCTGCCTGCCCATGTTATTAATTCCACTTGTTGGCGGTGGCGTTAGATCGATCCGTGTTTGGTTGGTCACCGTACACGAATTGCTAGGGGAACATGAATTTTGCGAAATTGCTTTGTGTCTGGACCTGTTATGCTGCAGTAGATTTTTTTTAAAATATAGGGGTTCGTGAATTATTGGTCTAACACTTAACTTGGAAGGGGAATTTGCCAAATTGTTACTGATTGTACCGGTTATTCTGAATGAGATGGTCACATAACATTTGAATTTTGTGACGCTCGAAATTTTGAAGCGATTGTTTGTGCTAGCTGCACTGGCGATTATTTGTCAGGACTTGCGGCCAGTGGCTAACATCAACTTGCCCTCTCTGTAATTTTTGTGTCTTACACGATGCAGTCATGGCTTGTCTAAGGTTAATATGCTTTGTAGAATTTGAAGCAATTCCTGATTCCATAGCTGTATCCTTAGCTTGTTCCGTTATGCCACTACCGTAATCTGTTTTTTGATAGCCAAGTAGTGTCCGGTTAGTTCACCTTTGAACTTGACTGTATTTGGCTATCTGGTTCTGTAAACAGCTGTGTATTCAATTAATAATATGATACTTAATATTTCTTGTTTAATTAGTTATAACTCTCAGCTTCAATCGTCTTACTTGGTACTCCAACCATACTACCATTCTCTTAATACATAAGCGATAACAGCGTCATGAATTCCCAAGTATTGTGAGGGAGAGGAGGGTGATCTGATTTTGGTATCATCCTTATAAAGCAATGCTTGTTTATTATAAAAACCAGTCTAATAAAATGAGCTACTTCAGTGACCAGTTACAGTTGATCGGATGTTTACTTATCTTAGTTTGTTCCCTCTCTGTTTGCAGAATGATCTTGCATACCTCCAGAAGAAGAAAGATGAGGAAAAGGTGAGACCAGTAGTGGCTATATATTATTTGTTTCTACTCTGCTCGTCTTATAACCCTTGCCATTGACATGAACTAATTGTTTTTCTTGACAAACAGGCACTGAAGGACCTGAAGGCCAAGGCAGGCCAGAAGGGTGCTCTTGGAGGATCCGGTCTCAAGAAGAGTGGGAAGAAATGAGTCTGCCTACACCATCCGTAATGCCCAGAAAATGATAAACCATCTATCTATCTGTGTTGCGCTTCACTATCTGTGGTTGTAAGAAACTACCTTTCGAATATGTCGAGCATTAAGCACCGTCGCAGTCGGTTGCTGGAACCTATTGTGTTTCAGCCTCTTCTGCTTATCTATGATACAGATGGTTCCCTAGCTAATAACATGATGAATTTGTGACTGAAAATTTCCCATGTATGTGCACTTGGGCGCCCTGGTTCTTTGAGTGCATTTGTGTGTGCATCCAGGCATCACATTTTTTTACTGGTGAATGGTGATTGTTTGCCCTTATTGTGCTTTAATTTCATTAGTTGTTGTCACTTGGTAACTTGGTTGCTGATATGGCTAGTTCTGAACGATTTATATCCATCTGTTTCTGAGTTAGCATGGGGCTTATCATCTGCGTCTACTTTGTTATTTAGTTGCATCCACTTTAGTAGGCCATCTCTGTAACAGCCGAAAAGGGTGCTTCCTGGAAATTGGAGCAATCTGTATTAGAGTTCAGATCTGCCCCAGAACTGCTTATTTTTCTGATGTATGGTGGCTTTGCACTTGCCAAAGTTGAATTTCTGGCTCAACGACTTAAGAGTAACTCATTACAGTTTTATCATGGAAAAATGTATTATGAATTGTAAGGACGTCCACTCGTGTACCATAACTTTATAGACAAGCAATTTTAATTACAAGAAGCTTGCACACAAGGGTGTCAACTCAAACACCTCACGCCTACACTGAGCTAGCTAGTCGCTTCAGGAATGCACTTAACACCATTCACCCTGATCAACAAGTTGAACTCGGAAGAATAAACGAATCTACACTGCAACAGGCTGGAAGGGCATACGTATTATTTATCGTGACCTTAGAAGCTATTTTATATATCACATTGCAGAGACTAATCGGTCTAAACTGACCCAATTCCTCCGGGCTAGCCACTTTGGGAATCGATACAACAAATGAAAGGTTGTTCAACTTGGAGCCTATGTTTCAGAAGAAGTGCAAGAACAAAGTTGCCCATAGCACATTTTCTCTCCATATTAGTGGATTAAATCCCTGATTTCATTGACGAAGGAAAGAACTACAAGATCTTATATAGAGTGAAGCGAAAACAGCAATGACAAGCCCATACAGCACTTCTTGATATATAGATGGACATTGCCATTCTTTTTCAGGGAAGGGCCGACATTAGTTTCTGCTAAACAACATAGCTGAGTGACAAGCACAAACAGAGACATTGCAATCTCAAACCTTGGAACTCAACTCTGGAGCTATGCATGGCTACGCATCAACTCTTTCTTCCACTGGTGAGAAGCTCAGTTAGTACCAAAGGACAGCTAGCCTCCAGGTGCTTATAGCCATCTGTCGCCAAGACGGCATCAAGAACCGCAGGACTGCTAACAATGAAGTGCACACACTTGGTCCTGAGCCGCGAACAACTGTGCTGCTGGGCTAAGGCCAGAGTTGTGGCTGCCGTCTCCACGGTGATGCCACTAGAGAGCTCTTTCTCGCATATCCGCTTGAGCCTGTCCACCCCATATCTGTCAGCAGCTGCAAGAAGATGCTGAGCCATCACCGTGGACGCCTCGTCCTGCTTGTCTAGTTCAGGGACTCTGTCTGTGTAGATGAAGTGGAGCAGCGCCTTGAAGACGGCCGCCTCCATGTCCCTGATCTCCACGCTGCGTGAGCAATCCTCCTTCATCCCTCCGAAGAACTGGGCCATGAAAACAGGGGAATTCGCTGCGAGTATGATCTTGTGCGCGGCGAAGGACTCGCCGGACACGAGGAAGGTGACGTCTGTCCCCGTCTCGCTCTTCAGGATCTCACCGAAGTGCTGGTACAAGTTGGAGGATGGCACAGGAACCTCATCCTCCTCAGCTGGGGCTGGGATACGTGGTACTGCAGTCAAGTCCTTGAGCACCGTGATGGCGCACTGTATGGTGAGAGTATCATCGTCCGTGAGATAACCGGACGCTGGCAGATCGTCTCGACGCACGAGATACAGGTTATCCCGGAAGCATTGCTGGTAGATACTCCCCGTGAATGTTGTTGTGATACTCTTTTCTTGGGACATTGGTTGAACCTTCCCGGTCGTCGGATCTACCAGCCGGCAGGCCAGGCTCGCTGCCACGCTGGAATTGGATACGCGGGGTGTACTCAGAAGCTGGAACTTGAGGATCACCCATGGACTTTCACTGGGACTCGGCGTCCACGAAGGATTTATGCGGACTTCCCACTGGTACCCATCGACGGTCCATATGGATGGGAAGTAGTTTTCACTAGCAGTGTTCTTGGGAGCCTTGGTCGCGCTGAAGCCTTTGATCCTGAGCTGCTGCACCAGGCGCACGGAATCGGCGACGTCTATGCAAGAACTTTCCATGGGATGTACAAGGAGTGTAAAAACTCACGTATTGGAACTTCTCGATGACCTCTAGCTTGGGTCACGATCGATCTATACTTATATGCGGGATACAAGGCCGAGTCGGTCGGCTTACCGATCCATATAGGTGTATAGGAGTCGAACACAACTGGATTGCTATTCTAGAATCTATATACGCTTTTGTTTGTTTTCTTGTTGATCTCGTATTCCGGTGTACACGCACGTGTCCGTGTAGGTTTTTGATCAACAGTGACGGGGTGAATAAACGAATCTATACTACACCTACCTAAAGAGGATGTGTAATGGGCCCGCAGGCCCATGGACCAGCTGTTGGGCCAGCCCCAACAGCCACACCGCTACCGCAGGCCAAATTTTGGCTACACCGGAGCAGAGTGGACAAGACAAGATCGTCACCGGGATCAGCATCGAATGTCTGACAGCACAACGGCTCTCACCTACTTCCCCGTTGCTGTATCTCTCCTCCCACCTTAGCTCTACTTCTCGTATATCTCCTTCTTGCTACCAAACTACAAACTATTGTATCATCACGAATCATGTGTGTGTGTGTGTGTGTGGAAGTAGTAATCGAAACTAAGTCGCGGCATTCTGGTTTTAGAGCCGTTTCGATATGGTGCCCCACACGCGCCGTGTGCCGGAGATCATAGATGAACTAGATCTCAAGGCCAGATCGCGAGCTTGGTGACGACGATCCGCGAGCAGAGAAACAAGATCGACATGATCTACGACAAGGTGGAGGCGATGAAGAGCAAGGTCGACACGCTGGGCGAGATCAAGCCCACGCTGAGGGATTTGGCGAAGTGGAGACCGACGGTGGACCAAACCGTGGGCGCGATGCAAGCCGATCTGGGGGGATATGTGTCACCGCATCAAGCGCCTCAACAACCTCTTACGAGGAGCGACCTGCGACCCGGAGTCTTCGGCAACACAATGGCCCGAGATCGCGACAGATTTGCGGCTGGAGGCGGGGCAACGCCATTCGGGTGATGACGGACGTCACAGGCCCACAACGTCGAGCACCAGTTTTGGTGGTCGCTAATTGGTCCTCCACCCCTCACGACCCCGAAAAAGGGTACGTGTGATTTCCCATCTTTATCTTCAATTCCATCAGCCTGAAATAGAGAAGAGTTGAGAGGAGGAAAAACTCCACTGATGGACTGCCCAGATTCGGCGGGAAAGGGCCTCTAGAGTGAAAGTTGAAGTGTGAGTCATATTTCGATGTGTGTGGAGTGGATAAGGAGGTCGTGACAAGGCCGTGGGAGGAATTTGTGTTGAGTGTGCTATGAGAATTGTGGAAGAAAGGAGTTGGACCAATTGATTAGGCAATTTTCTCGGCTTCGGCAGACAGGCACGGTAGCAGAGTATGCGGCGCGGTTCAAACAGCTTGATCGCACACCATCGATAATGGGATCCGTTGTATTTTGTTACTCATTTTGTTGACATCCGTGCCGTGGTGATGATCCAGCAACCCAAGGACCGATCTGGTTGATTGATCACTGTATGCAGACCGACATTTCTCGAAGGTCCACCGTACGTACCTGTGTGACTTTGAGGCTTTTCGTAAGTTAATTAAAGACCTCATGTAGCACTAGTGATCAGATTCTTTAACGGAGTGGGTAGAGATGGGGTGATGAGGACGCGACCGGTTGGGCAGAACTGAAGGGTGGCTGCCGCGACGAGCTCGATCAAGTGGGCAAGTGCGCGGTGACACCCATCCCGGATCTCCGGTGGACAGCGACGGAGTGGGTAGATCTGTGGCTCGCACGATGCTACGTATCGCTTGATCAACCTAATACCCCTTGCTACGCATTCCTTGGTCGTCCTCACATCACAAGAGTCTAGTTTTTCTCTAGTTGGACGTATACCTAATAAACCTTAGAAAGTTAGAATAGGACTGGAATTAATCTGAAAGTGGCCTATCAACTATCGAGTGCCAGTAATATATATTCCGTCCACGAGATGCAGCGCGGGGGACGCGTCCAAAATCGCTCCCGACCACCCGGCATGCCATCGACGCCCATCCCCATGGCGAAGTGGAAAGCTCGACAGGGACGGGGACCGGAACACTGACGCCGACATCACGCGATCGGGCCAAGCAGGAGCAACCGAACGACCAACTGTTCCTCAGCGTCGACCGATCGATCTGTACATGTCGGAGGCGGGAGGCGGGCGCAGTTCTTTCCTGTGGCCGTGCGCTCGTGGCCGGCGGCTTGCGTCGACGATCGATCGACGGCACGGAGACGCCAAGCAGCTGGGCGAGGACGACGACCAGACGACGGGTCCACGGCATCAGGCAGCAGTAACTCTGACTGTGGTGGTAGCAGTACGTAGCAGCAGGGGTATAATCACGGCGCTGGTGGGTTGATTGGCCAGCTAGGGGGACATGTCATGGCAGCGAGTGCGAGGTGTGTAGAGCGCCACTGCACCGCACCATCGATCGATCATGGTTTTCCTTATACCCGGCCTGCTGGACATCTATAGAGCTACTTTATTCAAGGAGGGGATCCTTACAAAAGGTAGACCAATGCAAGTGTGCTCCCTATGACAATCTAACAAAACTACATGAAACATCCATCACATGGTTGTTGGAGCACATGGTATGAAACGTTAATGTGTTAGTTCCTATATAAGTGTGAGAAGAGAGATGTAGCATGAATATACTTCCCAAAGAAGCCATCATGCGTACCCGAGTAATAGTTTGTGAACTTCATCATAGTGTAAGGTGTAAACCCCAGTCGATGCTATAGATTAATATCGTCATGCACTATGTACAGTCTACACAAGTTTTGCATTTAGTTGTAACTTCTTTTGTAAATGAATGAACTCCACTAATAACTTAGGACTTGGAAGCATCGGGATTTGTGCATGAACATGTCACTAAGATCATACTAGAAGTCAACCATGTATATGTGGATGCATGCCATGAGGATGATGATGCATTTAGATTCTTAGAGACGGTCGTAGCTTTCACCACTATTGTGCAGGTCAATTGCTTCGCTGTTGCATTCATAATCCATATTAGTTGTCACAGTCCATGTGGTTGTGGGGTGGGGAGCTAAAAATCATACACACGAGCAGCAAGCGCATTGTTGGCTCACGCTGCAAGGAAGAAATTTCTAGGATTTCGAGAATATAATTGTGCTACTATTACTAGTTTAGGGCTTTTAGCAAATCATGATTTGATGATTTTTGGTCAAAACATGATTATATATTGGAAAGATTAAGACTGCTTAGCATGGGTTAGTTGTGCTAGCAGACCACTAGTATGCATTGGAATGCGGTAATCCTCTAGATACCATACTGAAACCGTGATACAGTTAGTAATTTCATCAATTAGTTAGTGATTTAACAAAAATGACGATTCAATGATTTTAAGTCAACAAGATAATATACTGCAAAGATTTGGCTACTTGAGCGGATATTCAATACGGGTAGCCCAGAAAACATTTTTCGAAATATCAAAAAGTTCCAAATAATTTTTTTGCATGCAGTTCATGACATTTCATGTTGACACAAAAAGTTACGTGAAGAATTTTTTTTTTTGCAACCTGTGCAAAAAAGACAAATCCGGACACACCGAAACGTATATATACGCGTAAGTTTTTTCTCTTTTTTGTACAGATCACAAAAAAGTTTTTTCACCCTACCTTTTTTTGTGCTAACACATCATGTTGTAATGTACACCCAGATTTATTTCCGGAATTTTTTTGACATTCTGAAAAAAAACTAAAAAAAAATTACACAATGGGTGCATCTGCACCCATGAGCCAAATCGCCGTGTCTGCCATTTTTTGCCTTTTAGTGACCCACTGACCCCACGACTTAAGGAGGCGAATGGAAATGCCTTTCCAATTTGTGGACATCTAAGGACCTACAGAGTGAACTTGAATTTATACAGTCAAAATGTCTATCATGGAGAAAATTTATTACACGACCGTATTCTTGCAGATGTACATTAATGCATGCCCATGTGCTCCTTATGGGCCACATTTGCTTAGTGATCGATAGAATCGTTTTGCCTTTTTTTTTTCCCTCGGGTATTGGAGGCCGTGGGTTTGTTTGTAGCCAATTGGATCCTAGAACTTGTTACCTTTGCTTTCCGGACACACTTTAACACGTCTGGTTTAGGGTTCCTTTGATTCGTAGTATTTTTAAAAGATTTGTATAATTTTTAAATCCTATGAAAAATTTCCTTCGAAAACCATTTGTTTCATGGAATCAAATCTCATATGAAAACATCACATAAGAATCTTGTAGTGCAAGGGTTTCTTTGAATCACGGGGTTACAACACATGAATTGAAAAAACACAGGAAATCTGACAATATATTCACCATAAGATATTTTCATAATATATTTATTTCAGAATGTAATTATTGGTATGTTTTTCTTTATATTTGGTCAAACATAGAAATGGTTGACTTTTTAACCGAGTTTATACGGCATTTCGCTGCAGAGGGTAGGGTAAAATGGACCTCTGGTTGATCACCGTACCTATATAGGAGCTGCGCAACATGTCTTAATGGAATTAAAGACTTTTCCTAAGTTAATTAAAGACCTCATGTAACACTAGGGATCAAATTCTCTAACGGAGTGGGTAGAGATGGGATGATTACGACGCGACCGGTTGGGCAGAACTGAATGGCTGTTGCCGCGACGAGCTCGATCAAGTGGGCAATTGCGCGGTGAGAACCATCCGGTAGACAGCGACGGCAACCCGGCCGGGGAACACGCACGCACTCGGCGAACACGCCTTTTCGATCACCCCGATTTCCGGCTGCTTCGTCTTCTCCGTCGACGACAAGACAACCGATCCATCGCTAGGTGATCATGGACGACGGAAAGCAGCACTACTGTTGTACAGTTGTAGTATCTCTCGCTAGATCCGTGCCGTACATACGTACAGGTAGACGCGCCAAACCGATGCATGTACTGTATATATGACTATATGCAGCCAGCTCCTGTACATCAGTCACACCAGACCGACCTCTCTCCCCGTCACTGTTCGAGTGAGGCGAAAAGCGTTTTTTGGACGCCCACCGCTGACCCACCGCGTGCTCGCCGCCGCGCCGTGGGATTCCTCTCCTCCGCCGGCCGCTTCGGCGGCGGGAGGGTGGGGGATCCCGGTGCCGGCTTGTACATATGGTAGGGTAGGGTGGTGTTCCCGCCGGCGGCGCACTGGAGGGGGTGGTGCTGGTGGTGGGTGTTTTGGCGTCGGCGGGCTCTCCTCCGGCGGTGGTGCTCCATGGAGGCCGGCGTCTGCGCGCACGACTTGGTGGAGCTCGAGGCCCGACGTGGCGCTCGAGTTCCTCTGTTTCCCCCCAGATCCGCGGTGGCGGCGGATCTGGCGGCCGGAAACCAGTGCTGGACGAGCTTCTCAGCTCCTTCCTGCGGCGGATCCGAAGGCAGCCGTGGCAAAGCGGCGTGGTGATGCCGGGGGGACGTCTGCCCTGGCTGTTCATCGACAAGAACTCCGTCGCGGTGCGGCGGAGAGGCTCGGCGGCGTCTCTCAAGGGATTAAATGCTCCCAGGCAGTGGCAAGGTGGAGGTCGCTGCTCTTCGTCTTCATCGCCGGCGTAGCTGCGGTGCTCGGTGCCAGCTCTGGCTTCTCCTCTACGTATTTTCCTGTTTGTACTGTATTTCTACTATGTACTGTGTACGTGGTTATGTGGTGAATATACGTGGAAGTTGGCTGTGTCAAAAAAAAAAGTCACTCTCCCTCACGCGTATATACATGGTCCATAAGGGCGTGGCATTGGTTGGCCATGCTCCAGTGGTGCCTGCATCTATGTTCTGTGCTTTAATGGAATCGATCGCCTGCTGATCGACGAGGATAATGCTGTATACATATCCTTGGCCTGTCGATCGACAACCTGTTCTCTGAGGATCGATAAGAAAGGTGTTCACTCATATTTTAGTGCTGTGCATCGGTAGATCTGTCGCTCGCACGATGCTACCCATCGCTTGATCAACCTATGCGATGCATAATCTCAAAAAAAAAACCTATGCGATGCATGCCTTGGTCACATCGCAAGAGTCTAGTTTTCCTCTACTTGGACGTATACCTAAACCATAGAATAGGACTGGAATTTTAATCTGAAAGCGGCCTATCAACTATCAAGTGCCAGTGATACATTCCTTCCACGAGATGCAGCGCAGGAGACGCGTCCAAATCTCGCGAAAACCATACATTCCCGACCAGCCGGCATGCCAAAGTAACGACGTCCATCTCCATGACGACGTGGAAAGCTCAATAGCATCTGAATACCCTACTATATTAAAGCGGAAGATCTTGACGCGCTGTGAGCACCCTGAGCACTGTTCACGTGAACAGTTATGAACAGTACTCGGGGTACAGTGCTCTTCTTTTTTTTCGAAATTTTTTTCCTCAAATTTTTTTTTCTCATAAAAAATATACAAAAATTACATACACGAAACGTATGCGCGTCGATAGGTAGACTCCATTCCCGTGAACGGTTTCCAGTTTTGTCGACTTCACCTTCTCAATTTTGGATCCAAACTCGCACAAACATTTGACGAATTTTGTCCAATTTTTTGCAGAGAAGTCCCCGCGTTTCCAACAAATTATATACACGAAATATATGCGCGTCGACGGGTAGGCTCCATCCCCGTGATCGGTTTCGAGTTCTACCGATTCCAACTCCTCAATTTTGGATCCAAATTCGCACAAACATTTCACGAATTTTGTCCAATTTTTTCCAGAAAAGTCACATATTCACTATGGCTTCAACTCTCGTAGTAAAGTAGCCCCTCAATAGACATTTGATCGTATCAATCTAAGTTCGTAGTGTAGTAATCCACATTTTGAGAAAGCTTTTGCATATGTCGACCCAAGCCACATATTCACTATGGCCAAAATTAGCCCAAGCATCAATAATCTCTGCAATATAAATCATGTATCAACCAAAAATCAATTTAAGTTGGTAAAGCCCCTAACTAATAATTTGCGCCTAGATGAAATGAGTAAAATCCCAAGTTACCAGGAATGCACCACTTGTCCGCCATGCCGTGTTTTGACAATGTGCTTGCGTATGATAACCATCTTCCCGCCCCACAACCCCATAGAATGGGGCTTATAGCTCATGTGCGACGTCTTTTACGTGTATTGGAAGGAAAGCAATAAAATTGGCCAAAATCCCTCTCGTGCGACATTTTACAAGGCCCAAATAGCCAAGGCATGACATGGCCCTCTTTAGCCCTTAAACACAAGATACAAGTTAACATTGGTTGTTAGCGTGTTGGATCATGTGAGCTGAGCTCGTCCGTTTCTGTGCGGGCCCACCACTTATCCACCTCAGCGCCGGGACCAACGTTATCCATGTACAACACGGGATCCTAATCCAGCGATGCGCCCGTGCCCATGCCATTTCCTCCCCTTTCTTCCCCCGCCCCATTCTTCTTCTTCTCCAGCAATGAAGCACGGCAACGACAGACGACGAGAGATGTGTAGCTAAACTTCGTCCTACCACCCAACATGGCCGCAGTATCCCGTAGTGTCGATGACTGCCCCGACTGCCCCACTCATCGAGCCTCTTAAGCGGTTGATCTGTAAGAGTGATGAGAATGACAACTCACTAGTAGAAAAAAGCTTATTAGTGGCGCACCAAATTCGGTTATCTGTGGCGCACGGTGGTGCGCCACTAAACTTGCGCCACTGGTAAGTGTTACCTGTGGCGCACGGCCCGTGCGCCACAGATAACCACAGATAACAGGTTATCTGTGGCGCACGGGCCGTGCGCCACAGGTAACATTTCGGTGCACCACAGATAGAAGGTGGGGGGCACTAGTATTTTGAAATACCAGTGGCGCACCATTTAGACTGTGCGCCACTGGTAAGTAATTAGGAATTAAAAAAAAATATATTGTTTTTTCCAAATTCATGTCTTTCCCCAGAACGTGGACCGAGTCCACGCTGGGCGGCACCACCACGTTCATCGCCTGCGCCTCCTCGCGGTGGCATCTCCGGCGGGCAGGCTAAGAGGCGCGAACTTCTCCGCGAGGAAGCCGCCTAAGTGGCGAGCAGGAGGAGGAAGATGAGGGGCGAGCTGAGCGGGAGCGGTGGACGGCGTCGTCGGCTAAGTGCAGAGGAAGATGAGAGTCGTGCGCGTGCGTGTGATGCGTGCGTGTGTGGTGGAGATCGATGGAAGAGGTGGAGAGATAAGCTAGAGAGAGAGTAGGAGAGGTTGAGGTGTGTGGTGCATGACTTTTCAAAAAAAAAAGGTGTGGTGCGTGACAGCATGAGTATCTGTGGCGCACAAGCTCACCGTGCGCCACAGGTAAAAAAATTTATCTGTGGCGCACCGTGCAGTGGTGCGCCACAGGTATTCTCTGTCCACTTTTCAAAATATCTGCCGAGAAATACCTGTGGCGCACGGGGCAGTGGTGCGCCACAGGTATTCTCTCCTGTTTTTACCTGTGGCGCACCACAGCACGGTGCGCCACAGGTAATCTCTCTCCTCATTTTTTACCAGTGGCGCACCTGCTTACCTGTGTGCCACTGATATTCTCTCTCCTCCCCCGGAAATTTTCAAGTTTTGGTGAAACTTACCAGTGGCGCACGAAATTTCCTGTGCGCCACTAGTAAAAATTTACCAGTGGCACACCAAAATTTCGTGCGCCACTGGTATGATCAGCCAAATCCCCAAAACGAGGAGAGAGAATAGTAGTGGCGCACGGGCAAGCTAGTGCGCCACTGATAGCATTTCACCTATAAGATTTTTCCTTCTAGTGACTGTGGGCGTGAGTTTGTGAAATACGAGAGCGTGAGAATGACAACTGTGGGCGTGAGAATGACAACTGTGGGCTCTAATTTCTCCCGGTTTCGTTTTTTCCGTCGAATTTGAAACGAGGCAAAAGGTTTGTCTTTTATATTGATATAGGAGAAGCAAACATGATACAGCCAAGGCCAAAAAGAAAAAAAGTCATACATATCAGGGCCTACTAAACGAAAGAAAGTAGCCCGTCTTCACGTCCCCAAGGGATTTGGGTATCTAGGGTTCACTTCCCGTCTTCAGGTCCCCAAGAAATGCGAGCATTTCGGGTGGATGGATGACTACATTGAGAGGCTTCAAGATGACAATATGCAAACCACCATTCCTCGAAGGTCCATCTATGTGCATTAGAGACTTTTCCTAAGTTAATTAAAGACCTCATGTAGCACTAGTGATCAAATTCTCTAACGGAGTGGGGTAGAGATGGGATGATGATTACGTCGCGACCGACTGGGCACAACTGAAGGGTGGCTGCCGCGCGCGACAAGCTCGATCAAGTGGGCAAGTGCGCTGTGACACCCATCCCGGATCTCCGGTGGACAGCGACGGTGACCCCAGGGAACACGCACGCACTCGGCGAACACGCCTTTTGGACCACCCGATCTCCGGCCTCGTCGTCTTCTCCATCGCCGACAAGACAACCGAGTTCGGTATCCATCGCGAGGCATGGTGATCATGGACGACGGAAAGTCGTAGCACTCCACTACGGTAGCACATACCATCACTAGCTAGATCCGTGCCGTACATACGTACAGGAAGACAGGGCCAAACCGAGACGTATGTAGACAGCTCCTGTACATCAGTCTCTCTCACGCGTACATGGTCCATGTGGGCGTGGCACCGGCCGGGGGCCATGCTCCGGTGGTGCATGCATGTATTGATGTATTGTATGCTCCGGCTGTTAATGGAAGTGGGTGCGCATAGCGTGATCGACGAGGATAATGCTGTTTATCCTTAGCCTGTCTGTCGATCGACAACCTGTTTTCTGACGATCCATAACCTATGCACTCATAACAAAGGAGTAGTATTTTAGATCCAGATATATTCGGAGATCCACCGGCAGATCTGTCGCTCGGTCGATTCGATGCCACCCATGGCTTGATCAACCTATGCACGCCTTGGTCGTCCTCACATCACAAGAGTCCTGGTTTTTCTCTACTTGGACGTATACCTAAACCTTAGAATAGGACTGGAATTTTAATCTGAAAGCGGCCTATCAACTATCAAGTGCCAGTGATATATTCATTCCACGAGATGCAGCGCAGGAGACGCGTCCAAATCTCGCGGAAACCATCCATCCATTCCCGACCACCCGGCATGCCAATTAACGACGCCCATCTCCATGCATGACGACGTGGAAAGCTCTATAGCATCAGAACTAAGTCTAGTTTGTCATTTTATATCGTTTCAGGTTTTTCCTACATCTACGGTTTCTGAGTGTAATAGTTTTAGGTTCCGTACGTGTTGCATAAAAAATATTACACAGTGTAAATTTCAGTGATTTACAATAAAGCACCGCTATCACTATTCTCACACTTGTCGACGCTCTGCACAACATAGTTTACTGATCTCGCAAACACATAACACGGAGGAGGAATCGCTTGCTTGGCAACATGTCTTATTAATGGAATAAAAATGGAATGTGAAATTTCGAGGATAACTACATCAGTGTGTACCACTTCCATGATGAAAACCCGAAGAAGAGCTATTCTCTTATGGCAATCACGTTGGTGTTAGCTCGTGGATGACCTTAAGCTGGCGAGAAGATCCTGATACTTCCAAGTCCTAGGATGTTACTGGGTATCACCACCATTGCAGAAGCAGTCCGACCAAGTGCAAAACTAACTTATGCACATTTGTGGATGTGGTTTATGCTCATGTGAACCTAGCAACAACTGGGCTCTACTCCTTGTTCGACCTCAGGTAGGAAGGATGAATATTTTGTGAATTATGATCATATAGCATCTCTGTTTTGACACTTAAATAGGAAAACTAGTACATTAATGTTGGCATGCTATTTTGAAACAACCATCTGATGGTGCTTTTATGCGAAGCACGTGGGCATACATTTATATTTGTGGGCTTCAACTCTCGTAGTAAAGTAGCCCCTCAATAGACATTTGATCGTATCAATTTAAGTTCGTAGTGTAGTAATCCACATTTTGAGAAAGCTTTTGCATATGTCGACCCAAGCCACATATTGACTATGGCCAAAATTAGCCCAAGCATCAATAATCTCTGCAATATAAATCATGTATCAACCAAAAATCACGGTAAGTTGGTAAAGCCCCTAACTAATAATTTGCGCCTAGATTAAATGAGTTAAATCCTAGTTACCAGGAACACACCACTTGTCCGCCATGCAGTATGTTGACAATGTGCTTGCGTATGATAACCATCTTCTCGCCCCACAACCCATCGATTGGGGCTTATAGCTCATGTGTGACGTTTTTTATGCGTATTGGAAGGAAAGCGACGAAATTGCCCAAAATCTCTCTCGTGCGACGTTTTACAAGGCCCAAATAGCCAAGTCCCGACCTGGCCCTCTTTATCCCTTAAACGCAAGATACAAGTTAAAACTGGTTGTTAGCCTTTTGGATTATGTGAGCCGAGCTCGTCCTTTTTTGTGTGGCAGCCGCCACTTATCCACCTCAGCGTGGGGCCCACCACTTATCCACCTCAGCGCCGGGACCAGCGTTATCCATGTACAACACGGGATCCCGATCCAGCGTTATCCACTAATCTCTGTCGTTTTGAAGGGTGGCTGCCGCGACGAGCTCGATCAAGTGGCCAAGTGCGCTGTGACATCCATCCCGGATCTCCGGTGGACAGCGACGGCGACCCGGGTGGACAGGCACTCGGCGAACACGCCTTTTCAATCACCCCGATCAGCCGAGTTCGGTATCCATCGCGAGGTGATCGATCATGGACGAGAGAAAGTAGCACTCCACTACGGTACTACGGAGCAGCACATATCACTAGTTAACTAAGATCTGTGCCGTACATATACGTACGTGCAGACGGGCCAAACCGATGTATGTACTGTAGAATGTAGCCAGCTCCTGTAGTTCTATACGTACATACATGGTCCATGTCCATGTGGGCGTGGCATTGGTTGGCAGCGGGCCATGCTCCAGTGGTGCATGCATGTATGCTCCGGTTATATCCGGTTGTTAATGGAAGTGGGTGCGCATCGCGTGATCGACGAGGATAATGCTGTTTATCCTTAGCCTGTCGACAACCTGTTTTCTGACTATCCATAACAAAGGTGTTCCACTAGATAAATGTAAATTTAAATTAGTTTGAGACATCTTTTGTAAAAGGAGGATCGATTAGTATTTTAGATCCAGAATTCCAGATATATTCGGAGGTCCAATGGCAGATCAGTCGCTCGGCCGATGCTACCCATCGTTTTTTTTCGAACGCATGCGCTCACATACACGTGCACACACTCACCCCTATGAACGCACGCACTCACATCCTACCCTATGAGCACCTCATAAGCGGTCGGGTTTTGAGATTGATGAAATCACCACAGACGCCTCGCTATCGATGGAAACGTCGCCTCCCACTGAAGAATATTCCGCCTAAATGAGAGAAACACCAATGTCAAATATAAGATTTGAACTCTCGTGAATTGGGGGTACAAGCACCTTTCTAACCATCTTGTTACGGGCAGTTCTTGAAGCTACCCATCGCTTGATCACCTATGCATACGCGCGCGTTGGCCGTCCTCACGTCACATGAGTCCTGTTTTTCTACCTGGACGTGTACCTAAACCTTAGAATAGGACTGGAATTAATCGATCGATCGTGCGACAGTAATATTATTCCCTCCCGTGAGATGCAGCGCAGGAGACGCGTCCAAATCTCGCGATGACGAACATCCATCCATCGCTCCCGGAAACCTCTGCATGCCCGACCAGCCGGCATGCCAACGACGCCCATCCCCATGACGATCGGCGACGTGGAAAGCTCAACAGCGACGGGGACCGGAGCACTGACGCCGACATCATCACGCGATCCAATCAGGAGCAGCCGAAGGACCAACTGTTCCTCAGCGTCGACCGATCGATCTGTACATGTCGGCGGCGGAGGCGGGCGCCGTTCTTCCCCGTGGCCGTGCGCTCGCGGCGGCTAGCGTCGACCGACGAAGGATCCATGGAGGGCGCGTACGGCACGGAAGAAGACGCCAAGCATGCGAGGCGAGGACGGTATCACGCGCGCAGCAGTGGAAGCAGTAGCAGCACGGGTTTAATCACGGCGCTGGTGGGTTGATTGATTGGCTAGGGCAGCCAGTGCGAGGTGTGTAGAGCGCCATTGATCGATGATACCCGGGGCCTCCTCTGTGGCTCTGTCGCCATCGGGTCGGCCAGTTCGGTCGATCGAGCAGTTGCTCAGGGATCCATCCGATCGGTTTTTCCTGTAATTCTTCTCCCAGGCTTTGGAGACCGTGGGTTCTTTTGCTGCCAAATTGGAGGTTGCTATCTCAAAAAATAAAAAGTTGGAGCTTGCTCTCTGTCACCTTTGCTTTTCGGACACTTTAACACGCCTGATTAAACCTCCCCGAGCTCGCTCGCTCGATCTCTACTCTACTCGACTCTGCTCGCATGCAGATCCGATCAAACGTAAGTATAGGACCAAGTAAGTTCGTAAAGGTGTTTGATCACGCAGTTCCAGCAAATAAATCATCGGTTCCGAGGAGGAACCACGAGATGATCTGGTCTTGGGATTTGCGAGGAAGATTATTAGGCGAACTGGCCAAGGAAATGCTGTATGAAGCAAAACAAAGGAGGGGGTGATAGATCGGGTGTCCTGTCCGTGCTAACAGTGATCCAACAGCGCACGTGGGACACACGGACGGGTGAGTGCCGCCCCCACTCCCTAATACACGCCATCATTCCCGCCCTCCCCCTACCCTACCCTACCTTCGTCAAAATTTATCAGAAACAAATCAGCCAAATCACGCCAACATCCCCCGAGTTCCACGGGCTATTGCTAAAGCGCCATTTGATTTCAGTTTTAGGGTTGGACAATGGTGCCGAACTCCTCGAGTGTGTGTCATCAGCTTCGTCGGTTTCTTTCAGGTTTTTTGGCGTGGGGTTTCTGATCCGGCCGGAGAACCGGGGGTGCTTTGAGCTCGAAAGTACTGGAGTAGATACGATTTTGTAGGACTAGAAGTCTACTAGTCTCGAGAGCGTTGTGTGATACCGAGACTTTCCTGCTCTCACATGAAAAACTTGTATTGCGGTTGTCTGATGGAGTAATTTAGGAGAAAAAAAAATCAGAGGATTTAATCCCACAACGAATTTTTTTACAACTGGCTTATTATTTCGTGGGATTTTATATCGGAGAAATTTCATAAAGTATGTGCCTTCTACATGTTTATCAGCGAAAGAAATATTTGTCGTGCTCCCGTGGCTCCAATAGAAAACGGATCAAAACTCATTTACATGTTTATGCATGTTTGTTTCAGTGAGGCACTTAGATTACATGAGAAAAAAAATTATCATGGTTTACGGGCCTCTTTGATTTGCAGGATTTAAGAAAACCATGGATAGGAAGACATATAAAAATTAAATATCGTGTCACGTTGAAACCTAAAAATTGAATACACGAGGAAAATCACGTGAGTTTTCTTCCGTGATTAGGTGTGTGCCATACTTTTAATGAATACAAACGATTTTGGTTTCACATGGTTCGGTTCGAGTCAGTACAAATCAACCTATGAAAATGTACTAGTTCACTGAGAACATTTCTATAGGGTATAGAATGTTGACCATCATAATAAATTTTTCCGAGGATTCAAATCCTTCAAGGTTCCTTTGATTCGCTTGATTTTCATAACGCAGGAATAGGAATAATGTATCACTGGAATGGCATGTCCTTTTCAATCCTACAGGAATTTGAAACTACAGTACTTTGGATCCATGAGTATTTGATTGCACATGGCAGTCAAAGGAAATATAAAGAGAGGTTGGAGTGGAGAGAAATTTTCCTTCAAAATAGTGTGCAAAGGAATCCTTTGTAAGAATTCAAAGGATTGTAATCCTTTGTAGGAATTCAAAGGATTGTAACCCTTTGAATCAAACGACCTATGTTGGAAAAAATCTTAAGGATCCAAATCCTCCAAAAATCTAACACAATTTCTTTGCATCAAACGAGACCTCAAATTACAGTAATTTCTCGAATGACATGTCATATGTGTGATCATTTCTGAATACCAGATTATCCTTTCTCGTCAGAAAATTCAAAAGAGAGTAAAAAGGGCCAGACACATCGTTCGTGATTAAAAAGCAGAGTCCACCATGCATTTCCGCTTTTTGTGGTCAGAAAAGAAAACCAAGGGACCCGCTTTTGCATAGCCACACAGCACAAGGTCCTTGATGCACAATCACCTAGCTAATTAATAAAGCAAGCTTGAGCCCCCTCCTTCAGCTAGCTCAATTATACCACCACTACGAGTTTCAACACCCAACAGCTTTCCTCACCACTCTTTCCTCTCACACTCTACAAGCACCTCATCATCAACAAGCTCGCCGATGGAGAAGTCCAGATCGGTGCCGCGCGAGCACTCGTCGGCGTACTACGGGTGCGGCGGCGGGTACGACTACGAGGACGTAGGCCGCGGCGGGACGACTGTCAAGTCGTACAGCTTCAACGGGCCCAGCGCCGGCGACGACCCGGAGGTGAAGCGGCGACGGCGGGTGGCTTCGTACAACGTGTTCGCGTCGCAGGCCAGGCTCAAGTCCTCCGTCCGCGGCAGCTTCAAGTGGCTCAAGTCCAAGCTCTCCGACGTCCGCTACGGTGGCCTCTGAACTCAATTCTCAACCCCTCCGATCCTCCATGAAACTCTCCCTCTATACATACATGACATATGCATGAAGAAGAGTGTGCGTGTGTGCTAGTTCTACTGCTGCTGCTGCTATACGTGCTTGGCCAAGTTGCTGCATATATGTGTGTACCTGTTTGTTTACATGCCGTATTTATGCATGTATGAACTACTACTATGTATGTGTGTGTGATCTCAAACTGCTGCATGGCAGCATGGTTAACTGTTAGATCCATCGGTCGATGTGTTTTTGGTTGCCTTTGTGAGAAATTGAGAACGGTGGTTGTACTTTATCCTGCTTAAATTGCAGATCAAGCTGTATCAAGCCAAGTTCTCTGTTTTCTCTTTGCAAGTTTGTTCTCTGTGTATTGCATGTTTTGCCTTGAAGTGGAGAATTTTAGCATGGTTACATGTACTGTTTACATGCCATATTTAGGTTGGTGGCTGCATGTAAGAACTTCTATTGTTTGTTTTCAAGTGCAGTGCTTAGTAGTCAAAATTAAGGTTGTTCAAGAACTGTGAGTATATCATGTTACTATGCAAATTTAAAGTTGCATAGCAAAAAGCCGTGTTTCCTGTTCTCTGTTCCTCCTTTTCCTCTTCCTGCATATTTTCATCCTCAGCGGAGAATGGTAGTTGGAAAGTGTCATATCACATAGTACTAGTAATAGTGTTGCAAACATGATAATAGTAGTGGTCTAGTGGAGCAGTAGTTAAATACTGTAACACCCATCATCACATAATTTCATTCTTCAACAGTCAACATTAAACCTAACAATATTAGAACAGTTATGGTGGGATCAGTCATGACCTGAACAAATCCTCCTATTTTCTGCAATGGTAATTTATTAATGTATATGAACCGCATCGCAGTTCTACAAATCAGGGGTTTCTCAATTGAAATATCAGCTAGTTCAGTTACAGCAAATCAGCAGCAACAGTAGTAATCATGAACAGTTCTGCCACAGTTCATCTGCTAAACCCACAAAGAACGACCCACAACAAACGATGTGCGTGCTAGGTGGCGGCATCGATCACGTCGCCGATCTGATTGCCATGCCATGGTGCGCGACGGCGGCGCGGCCCTTGTGATCGTCGCCACCGCTCGAGTGGTATGTGTTTGCCCTCCGCAGCTGCGGCTGGTCTGGTGAAGCGGCAGTGGCAGGTAGCAACGCCTGAATTGGGCTACCTGAAAACCGTATTGCGGTCGTGCTGGCGAAGGCGTTGACGAAGGCGTTCTCGGCAGATTCATGGACGCTGGAGGATGCGATTGTGGCCGCCGGTTCTTGGCCTGATTTTGCTTTGTCGTCCATGGCTATCTCGTTCTACATTCACAAAAGAGGCAATGAAAGTCTTTGCTTGCTGAATTCAGGTTCAGGTAGACGATCGTGAGGAAGAAACTGTACAAGGATGGACAGGGACAACTGAACAATCGTGTTGAGAACTTGTGAATTGTGATTTACCTCTTTGTTGGGATATTTGGAACTGGAGATCTTGGGTTCGTCCTGATCAGATTTCTGTTTGCTTTCCCTTCGCTTGTGAGAACGTTGTCTCGGCTTTGGCCTGTATGCAGCAGAGCAGAGAACCGTGAAGCCAAAACTTTCAAAGAAGAAAACTGCGATACAGCATTGCAAGATCAAAGATCTTCCAATGGAGCGAATATGATCAATCGATCCTCACTTCCTGCCATCGTGAGAGGTCATCGGATCCGGAGCCTCTTCCTTGTACACCACAGGGAGTTCCGAGACGTCGCACGGCAGCGGTGGCGTACTGAAGAACTGCAATGCAAACTCGTGGGGATTTGTTCCGTCAGACAATGGTGGTTCAAGCTTAGCATCAGATTCAGAGGTTCAATCTATCATTCTGTAAATTTGGGTCGTGTACGTACGTCGCTCTGGAGAGCCTGGGCAGCGGTGCCGCGGGCTTCTGGTTCGAGCGCGAGGAGCGTCGTCAGGAGGGGCAGCGCCGACGGCGGCATGCCGGTGAACCTCTCCATCATGGTCGACTTGTACTTTTTGGGAGGGCGGAAGCTGGCCGGCAGCTTCATCTTCCTCCAGTAGTCGTCGGGCGGCGAGCCGCAGAGGGTGAAGATCTTGAAGAGCTGCTCCACCTCGGTCCTACCGGGCATGAGCGGCTTGCCAGAGAACATCTCAGCGAGGAGGCATCCCGCGCTCCAGAGGTCGATGCCGACGCCGTAGTCCGTGGCGCCGAGAAGCAGCTCGGGCGCACGGTACCAGAGCGTCACCACGCGGCTGGTCAGCGGGCGGCGCCGCCCCGGCCCGTAGTAGTTTGCCAGGCCTAGGTCGCCGATCTTGAGCACGCCGCGCCGGTCGATGAGCAGGTTCGAGCCCTTGATGTCCCTGTGCAGGATCCCGCGCTCGTGGCAGTGCTGCAGCCCCGCCAGCAGCTGCTGCATGTAGCACTTGACCTGCACGCCGAAACCAAGACACTGTAACGCTCACGTCGTCGGGCGTCGTCTCCGGTGGCCGGCGGACGGCGGTAGGTGGTGGTTATATGTTTACCTGGGGGAGCGTGAGGGGGATGTCGGCGCGGGAGATGAGGCGGGATAGGTCGGAGTACATGAACTCGAAGACGAGGTAGATGCTGCGGTGCATGCGGGAGGTGGCGATGCCGTCGAGGCGGATGATGTTTGAGTGGTCGAGCCGCCGGAGGATGCGCATCTCGCGGGCCATGAACCGGACGCTCTCCGGCTCCGCCGTGTCGAACCGGACCTTCTTAAGCGCGACGACGCGGCCCCCGCCGCGCTCGCGAGCCTTGTACACGTTGCTGTACGTGCCCTGCCCGACCTTCTCGATCTTGTCGAACGCGTCGGCGCTCCGGGGCACGATCCCTTGCAGCGCCTCCGCGGGCACGTTGTCCAGCAGCCACGTCGGCCATCCGTCAACCAGCTGCTCCCGATCGTCTGTGTCCCGCCGCGCGGGTGCCGGTGGCAGCGGCGGCGAGATGGTCGCCGCCGTTGTCAGGGTCGAGGTATCCGAGGCTTCGGTCTCCGTTGCACGGCGGTCCGCGTTCGCGTCGGCGTTGTGCTCCTTCGCCGCGATGGTGGTTGGGAGGGGGTCGGTGAGGCGGCGGGCGGCAGAGGGGATGTAACCGTTGTTGCGCATGAGGTGATCGATGCCGCGGCCGTCGCTGCGGGCGGGGGAACCCTGGGAAGGCTTGGCGTGGGCGCAGCCCATGGCGGCGGCGCGGCGGCGACGGCAACGTCTGCAGCTGCTGCTGCCGAAGAGGTGGAGGTGGAGGAAGGAGTGGGACGAGGACGTAGACATCAACATGAGGGGAAAGAGGCGGCCGCCCGATGTGGCGCCAAAACATATAAACGCTTAGTTTTTGTATCTGCGGCAGCTGTCCCTGCTGCGGCCGCCTGGCCGGTGACAAGAATAATGTTATAGCCGGGCCGGCCGGCGGCGGCCGGCCGCGCGTGCGGCTGTTTCGGGACGCTCCTGCTAGCCTATGTCTTGGCCTACGTGGCGGCACCCGCCCAACAGTGGCACTTGGAGTAAGTTGCCGCGCAGCTCAAGTGTAACCGTCACATACAGTAATTTTTTTTTCCAAAGGGGAATGTCAATCCACAATTTTTTGTTGGAAAATATGTCTATTTGTGGATTTTTCTAATCAAAGACAAAAATCAAGTCTTGAATGTGTGCGACTTTTAGTTTGTGCTTAGCAAGGTTTTGGATACGAAATTTTTACCGAGTACTGGGATTTGCGGTTACCGTGGTAAACCAAAAGTACCGAATTACTGAGCGATTACCATCCGGAATTTCTGTGCTAGGTCGAAACCTGACGACTCCAACTATCAGGCGGTTGGAAACGTGGATAGTGACCATTTTTTCTGTGCTCGTGGGGTACTTGGAAACGTGGTTATCTGGCGGTGATCTGTTACCCAAACCCTGCTGGTTAGTGACCATTTTTTCTGTGCTAGGTCGAACCCTGACGACTCCAACTATGGCACTGCATTCCACTATACATCGAGCAACTCGAAGATTGGACCAAGCCGACCTCATCCCAGTAATCATAGACAGACACGAGATCGACAACAAGGAAATTTTGATCTCGCTTCCGTTCGTTATGGTTCAGAACGTCTGCGTGTTTGGGCGCCTCTCCCACAATCGTCTCTTGGTGCGAAGACAGGCTGCAGCGGAGAGGGTGGCTGAACTCCTACTTCTGTCCTCTCTGCGGACGTATCCTCGAAACAGCGCAACACCTGTTCATCGACTGCACTTGGGGTATTGGAACTCAATTATCCCATGGACAAAGAGTGTCAGGATGTCGTTGCCATCGAGAAACATGGGAAATTTGTCGAGGCATTCCGCCAACACCTCTTGGATCTTGCACCAGTACGTAGAGGATCGCATAGGGATCGGCTCACTTTTCATCTTCATTTGCTCGGTGATTTGGCACAAAAGAAACAACATTTTTTTTCAAAAATGCGGAGACTAGAGTGCGGCAGTCAGCCTGCTTCATCAAGGACGAAGTGCATGAATGGGCATTTGCCAGGGCCAAAGCACTCCGCAGTCTGATGTGGGAGCCACCCTGAACTTGATATTGTTCTTGTTTTTTAGGCCCTGCCTCTTTTTCCTTTTTCTTTCACGTCCGTATCCTTCGGGCCCCGCTGTAATGTTTTTCCTTCTACCTGCTAATACAAGGAAGTTAGTAATTGATGGACCTTTCGAATAAAAATTTCATGTGCATCCGTATTATTTCTATATCGTGTCGGGTTTTTTTTTCTATATCTAGGTTTTGTGTGTAGTAGTTCTTAGGTTACGTGTTGCAGGGAAATCCGTCCCCCATAATTATTTAAAAAAATATTACATAGTGCAAATTTCAGTGATTAACAATAAAGCACCGCTATCAATATTTTCACTCTTGTCGACACTCCGCATAATATAGTCTACCGATCTGTCCAACACAGTACATAAGTGGACTCGCCTACTTGGCAACATGTCTTAATTTAATAAAAATGGAACGTGAAATTTTGGACATGACCACATCAATGTGTGCCACTTCCATGAGGAAAACCCGAAGAAGAGTTATTCTCTGCAGGCAATCATATCAGAGTTCGTTCCTCAAACATTTGAAGTTGGGGCGAAGATCCTGATACTTCCAAGTCCTAGGATGTTAGTGGGTATCACCAGCATTGTAGAAGCAGTTCCGACCAAGTGCAAAACTAACTTATGCACATTTGTGGATGTGGTTTATGCGCATGTGAACCTAGCAATAACTGGGCTCTGCTCCTTGTTCGTCCTCCACTAGGCAGAAGGAATCCCTTGTGAATTATTGGCTCTACTTCTTGCTCGACCTCAGGTAGGCAGGATAAATATTTTGTGAATTATGATCATACTGCATCTCTCTTTTGACACTTAAATATGAACACAACTACATTAATGTTGGTATGGTATGTTGAAACAACCATCTGATGAATGCTTTTATGCGGGGCACGTGGGTATACATTTACTGTATGGGCATCATCTCTCATAGTAAAGTAGCTCCTCAGTAGATATTTGATCGCATCAATTCAAGTTTGTAGTGTAGTTCGTTTAGATATATATCCACATTTTTAGAAAGCTATTTGTATATGTCGACCCAAGCCTCATGTTCACTAGGCCGAAACTAGCCCAAGCATCCATAATCTTTGCAATATACAATCATGTATCAACCAAAAATCATCGTAAGTTGGTAAAGCCCCTAACTAATAATTTGTGACAAGATGAAATGTGTAAAATTCCTACTTACCAGAGAGGCACCACTTGTCCGCCATGCGGTGTGTTGACATGAGTTTGCGTATGATAGCCACCTTCCCGCCACACAACCCCATCGACTGTGTCGCAAAACATGATAAATTGCATGTGATAGACATGTGAGGTGCTCTTTCTCCCTCACGTGCTCTGCGTACGTGGTCAAGTTAGGTCAACAGGCCACGATGCAAATTTGCTTCGATATGTTCAGAGTTGGACCAAAGTGACCACATGCCAACTTAGAAATTTACTCATTGGGATTTTATTGACTAAATTGAACCCAACTACCAAGTAAAAGGACACATGTTCATTTTACTCAACGTTAAATTTATGAAAATCGTAGATCGACACCAGATCAAGAATAAGGAAATTTTGTCTAGGGATGAAAGTTGTCTTTGGCACACGAATCCCTGGTCCAGCCATTGTCGACTGGCCAAAATAGAAGCATGTTTCGAAGACAGTGCCTCCAAGAAGAAGGCAACACAAGAATTGGGGGGGGGGGGGGGGGGGGGGGTAATGGCCCGCCAAGTCTGGTAATAAAAACAAACCTTTATGGCTATCTTTGTGTGAAGCCTAATTTTCTATCCTCCTTCAATCAATCCGCCCAACTTCTTTCCTATCGCTAGGTGTTGTCCAAGAGAACTTCACAAACGATCGTCTAGCCCGAGCAGATGTCGGTGCAGCCCATGCACGACACTTGGATTCACGCCGCAATGGAGTGCCAGCTAAGCGTGTGTAGGGCATATACCCCCAATGACCATGGCAGACAGAACAACACCCGTCAGGCATCATGCCACCACATGTCATCCATCCGACTACATCAGCTTGTCGTGCAACCGCTCCCAACACCTTACCACCAACCACGAGCCAACCACTATGAGTGTGAGGCAGGTCTACCATCGTACCAATCGCTAACGACAAAGAGCACATGAGACGGTTAGTGGTGCGATATTTTTGTGCTCTAGAGTAGCCATGGTGCGAGCCGATGGACTCTAAACATGGTTCGGATATCCCCACGTTGGTTATGAGGAGATGACTTGAAGCCTGTAAGACAACCCAAACATATGCAAAATCTTACCATCCCATTAGGGTAATGATAAATATCACTTCTGAAAGGAGGACATTTAACCTCCCTTAAATTAACTACTACAAGAAAACAATACTAAGAGAAAGGAAACGAAAAGAACCAAGAGGAATAAGCTAAAATTCCCACGCAAAGGTTCAACCCACATCTTTCTTCTCCTTCAAGTTTCGGTTCCACCATTTTTTGTGAGATTATTTCCACCAATTACACCCGACCTTTACGACATCGCAACATCAAGAGCCAATCAAGACACAGAGGAAGCACACGACCAAATTATTAAAATGAAGGAAAAAAAGATAGTGAAATCTTGATGTATGCGAGTCTCTAATGCTACGTAGAGAAGAACGACATCCCATATTTGATACTAATGGCAAAAAGTTTGGGTGCCTTCGGGTATTACCCTAACTCAAGGGTTTACATTGTTAAAAAATATGGTGCCGCGTTGGTGTTGCTAGTGCAATTCAATGGGGCTCATACGACCTAAGCAACCATCCTTAAATTAGCATACAAAATGATCCTGAAGTTGTACTGTGTTCCTCCCTGATACGTGCATTTTATATCATCATCTATACCACTTATACCACCATATTAGGAGTTATTTGCATTATTATATCATTGTTTTTACATGTTTTAGATGATTTAGGGGACTTTCCTACAAAGTCCCTATTTTTAGTATTTAATTTCTAGGAGGCAGAAAACCTCTTTTTGGTGTTTTTATTGTTTCAGGAGCTACGAAGGCCCAATTAATAAAAGGAAAATTGCACAGCTGGTTTTTCTCGGGAGAACACCAGAGGGAAGAAGAAGCAAGCAAGGAAGGCCACGAGGCCCAAAATAGGTGGGCCCACGCGGCCAGATTCCCTGACCGCGTGGGACCCACCAAAAGGAGCCTTGGGCACTTCCTCGCCTGGGGCTTTTTAACGAGGTCTCCGTCTCGCCCGAAAAGTAACGCCCTAATTTTTCCAAGTCCATCCGAGGCCGCGGCGGCGGCGAAACTCCTGATTCCCTCCGAGGGGGATCAGATCCTGCTGCTCCGGAGCTCCGGAGAAGGGGAAATCATCGTCATCGTCATCACCTCTCCTCCTTGGCGTGGGAGGAGGCCTCTACATCATCACCATCACCAAGACCAGCACCATCTCCATCATCATCTCCGTGATCCACTCCGTTCCCCTCGTAGTTTGAGAGTTGCTATACCCTAGATACTTGTCTTGTGCTACTATTCATGTTTGTGATTGAGTACTTGTCATTATTTGTGGTGGAGTTATACTTTCAGATTGTGTTGTACCATTTATGCCACTGATATCACCATGTTTGCACGTTGTGAGTAGTTCCCGTATGTTCCTGAGGGCATAGGATGAATTGGCAATGATTTATATATGACATGTGTTGGTATTTTGTCTAGTGTTTATCTTTTTGTGTGATTCTATGATGGTGTTGTGCGAACGTCGACTGCACAACACTTCACCTATATGGGCTCATAGGAGAACACCGTAGTGTAATGGCGTGAGGGAGACTTGGGAGGACACGAAAGCCTGAGACCGAATCATTAAGTTACTTTACGGGGTATTAGTATCGGGGACCTAGAGCGTAATGCTATGGTGGGATTTTATATCTTAATAATTCTTGTGCTGTCATTTAATTGGCCACATGATCCATCATAAGGGGTTTAGTCTATTTATTTAGCTGTACCTAATAATAGCTCCGTCCGAAGAAGATTAAAACTAGACAAGATATTCAACGTGTTGTTTAATAAATCTATATGCCTAGCAATATCCATGCCGCCCTCGGGAACGTTTTCCACATATAAGTTACACATCACTTGAGCTTGTCCTCTTACACATAGAGGATTGGGCTTTCTCTCTCTTTGAGAGCTTTTACTTGTTACCATTTACCTGCTGCATTGTTACTGTCTTGCAATTATACAATCGAAAATACCAAAAACACTTGCATCTTTTATTGTCTATTTATCATTTCTAATAACCAATACCTTCAGCTCCTCGTGGGTTCGACAACCTTTTCTATTCGAAAGGTACTACAATTGATCTCCTGCACTTGGGAGTCATCAAGATACTTTTCTGGCGCCGTTGCCGGGGAGCGTAGCGCTATTGGTAAGAAGTTTGGTAAGGAAACTTGAAAGGTGAATTTTATTTACTGTTTTATCTCATTGCTACTATGGCATTTATGAATCGTGCCTCGCTACATCTTGCTCTATATGAAAGTGCTTATGCTCCTAAAACTGTTGAAATTACTGTGCCTGAGATACCTAAAGTGGGATATAAAATTCCCGTTGGTCATGTTAAAAGAGTTATGAAAAATCCATTTACAGGAGATGGAACTAAATCTGCACGTGAACACATGGAAACAATTGAGGCTATATGTGGTTTATTTAGACTTCCTGGTATTTCTGAAGATCAGGTAAAAAGGAAGCTGTTATATCTGTCTTTATCTGGTAATGCTCGTATTTGGTTCAGGTCTTTAGATGAAGAAGTCACTATGGACTGGAGTATTTTGAGGAAGGTTTTCTTTCTTAAGTATTTTACTCCTAGAGAAGCTTATGAGAACCGCTGCTATATATTTAATTTCTGGCCACATCTGGGAGAAAGTATTACTCAAGCTTGGGGGAGGTTAAAGGAACTCCTCCGCAAGAATCCTTGTCATGATCTTACAAGGAAAATTATTCTGATAAACTTTTATGTGAGGCTACCAAGGCAACAAAAGGAATTTCTGGATAATTCATCTAGTGGAAGCTTTACAAATAATACTGAAGAAGAAGCATGGAATTTATTGGAGACTATTTCTGAGAATACTGGTCATTGGGATCTTGATAAAGGTAATGAGCCCTATCTGGACTATGAGTATTCATGTGTAGAGAATTTCTCTACTTCTACCTTGTTTAAAAATCTGAGTGATACTTTTAATCTTGATCCTTATGTTATAATTGAGGTAGCTAAATCTTTTGCTAATCATATTGGTATTCCTAAAACTGGGTTTGAAGCTTATGTTGAACCTGTTAAACAATCTATTGTTGTACCCAAAGTTATTAAACAGGTAGAACCAGTGTCATCCTTGACAATTGAGGAGTATGTTGAGGCACCACCATATCCAAACCAAGTCAAGGAAAATTTACTTATTGCTGTTTCTAACAAGAGTAAAAGAAAAGATCTCAGCCTTATGAACAGATGGAAGTCAACAGTCAAATCTCTATTATCAAACAATTAAATGAAGAAGATCCTGTTGATGTTTATCTATGTGAAGATGCTACTAAAGTTGTTAAAGGCAATTCGGCCAAGGTTGGTAAGCCTGTTATATCATGCACTATTGGGACTTCTAGTTATCATGGCTTATGTGATATTGGAGCAAGCATTAGTGTCATTCCATATTCTCTGTATCTTGAAATCAAGCCTGATATTGATCCTATCAGTATGGAAGAGACAGGTATGACAATTCAACTTGCTAATAAAGATTATATTAATCCACTTGGAATTGTTAGTATTGGTAGGTAAAATTAAATATCCTGCTGATTTTATTGTGCTTGGTTGCCCTCAAGATTCATTTTGTCCTATCATTTTCGGTAGACCATTCTTACATACTGTTGGTGCTGAAATTGATTTGCTTAAAGAGAAAGTGTTTATTAATTGTGCTGGAGAAAAACTTGCATTCAACTTTTCTAAATTTTCTGATAAGCATTCAAAGAAAGAGCCATTTTCTGAAGATGTAATTGAAACTCTTGCTCATGTAGCTGTAGCTTCAACAGACGTGGTGGAAAGATACATGCTTAATCAAGATGAACCATTTAATGAAGAAGAAAAAGATGCTTTAGAACAAATACTTTCACAACAGCCACCACAATTACAATTGCATATCCCACCTGATAATTTAGGAGTGTTACCACCACCTAAAGGGGATCCTAGTTTCGAATTAAAACCTTTGCCTGAAAATCTTAAATATGCATACCTAGATGAGAAGAGCATATATCCTGTTATTATTAGTGCTAACCTTTCAGCTGAAGAGAAGAGAAATTACTTGATGTGCTAAAGCTCACCGATCAGCCATTGGGTATTCTCTTGATGATCTTAAAGGTATAAGCCCAGCTCTATGCATACATAAAATTAATTTGGAGGAAGATGCAAAACCTGTTGTTGATTACCAACGTCGTCTCCATCCAAAAATGAAAGAAGTGGTAAGAAAAGAGCTAATAAGACTTATTGAATCTGGTATCTGATGATCCCGAAGAGCAAGTCTTGATGCCTGCACAAATAACGGGATTTAGGTTGAGACTCCAAGTGCAGAGTGTATAGTATAGTGGAAGACAGTTTTCCCCACGAGGGGTGACTCGAGTGTTTAATATCGAACTCTCGGGGAATCTGCAGTGGTAGATTTATCTTCTTATCCTTCTTTTGGTTACCTACAAAATAAGGTTAGATGTTTTGGTCCTCAACCTCACCTGTGGTTGTCAAGCACAAGGTGTAAGAATGATATCAGGATAGTTATGCAATGCAAACAGGAAATAAATATGCAATGATGGTGGATGCAATGGTAAATGATATTTTTGGGTTTTTAAGTGATGTATGCAAGATGAAAAGTATTTTTGTATTTTCGGATTTAATAATGGCTGAAAATATAAAAGTGGTATATGGTGTTGGAAAGGTGTTTCTTATGATTAAAAATGGACTGGGGTTCATGGTTTCACAAATGCACTCTCTCTTTATAAAGTGGTAGACAATGGAACACACAAAGTTAACATATGAGATTGCAACACTGGGTTTGATAACAAATTACTTAGATATATGGGCATCACGTCCTAACATAGAGATCTTTTGGTTATTAACTCTCTTATACTCCACCAAGATGCGAACTAAATCATAACACCTCAGTAATTAAGATAACTCAGAGTATAGCAATAAGTATCATGACATGAAGTGAAAATAAGAACATGCTAGATCTAGTCATGGAGTAGTGGCAATGGTCACGCCCACATCCCCGGTAGCATGGTATTTTAGTTTATCCCTAGTGAGGTAACAAAGTAAGGTAAATATACCAAAGTGGATCGCAGAACTTTCTCTCACGTTCACTGCACTAGCCACCCCCGTTACTCCAACTAATGCACACGTTCCCCCTCACACGCTCTCATAAACATGCTTGATCAAAACAAGTAAACAAGAACGGGGTACATAATATGCATCTATACTCATAACTGAAACAAACATTGCAATCTCAAACATATATTAACTCATAAAGATCCACCACAAAGGTATTACAAATATGACCGTAATCATGTTCAGCAGCTCATACGGTGCTAATTAGTGAAGCTCAAGAGAGGAGAGATACATAAGTTACTTCCACAAACCCATAGTCCAGAGGTGGACTACTCCCTCTTCATCATGGAGACGGTGGAGAAGTCGATGGAGAAGATGGAGACCACGCCGGCAGCGCCCCGCCGGAGTTTTCCCCCTCCAATCTGCAGCTCCTGATCTCCGTTTCGGTGTTTCTGTGTTTCTACGGCGCTCCTTCCAGAGAACGACGGGGGACCTTTTTTATAGGCGTTTTTAGGTCAAGACGAAGGCGGTGGAGCGAAAATCGACGGCAACGGAGCCACGAGGCCCAAACGGGTGGGTCCCACGCGGCCACAGTACCTGGCCGCGTGGGCCAGGCCCGTTTGGCCCACGGGTCTCCGTTTGCTTGCTTCCTTTTTCCGTAGTCCTTCTTCCTTCCAAATATTGACGCCCGTAAATTTCCAGGTGATTTCGTTGACGTTTGGGTCCCTGAAACATTAAAATACAAAACTAGGGTTTTCTGCCTGTGCAGGGTTAATTCCAAATAAATGGGAAAACTATGAAGTATTCCCAAAATCATGATAAAACATTGATATAACCCTTATATGATGCAAATATGATTGGAATATAAGCAATTAAAGTGCAAAGTTCATGTATGCATTTTACATGCATCAGTATCATCTATCCTATAGCTGATAGTAAGTGGGTTAGTCCTGTTCATTGTGTGCCTAAAAAGGGTGGAATGACGGTTGTTCCAAATGATGAGGATGAACTTGTAGCTCAACGCACTGTTGTTGGTTATAGAATGTGTATTGATTTTAGGAAGTTAAACAAAGCAACTCGTAAAGATCATTACCCATTGCCATTTATTGATCAAATGTTAGAAAGGTTATCTAAACACTCTCACTTTTGCTATTTAGATGGTTATTCAGGTTTCTCCCAAATTCCTGTTCATAAAGATGATCAAGAGAAAACCACTTTTACATGTCCATTTGGTACATTTGCTTATAGGAGAATGCCATTCGGTTTGTGCAATGCTCCTGCTACTTTTCAAAGATGCATGAATGCTATATTTGCTGATTATATTGAAAAGATAATGGAAGTCTTTATGGATGATTTTTCTGTGTATGGTACTTCCTTCGATAATTGCTTGTTCAACCTTAACAAAGTTTTGCAGCGTTGTGAAGACCAACACTTAGTTTTAAACTGGGAGAAGTGTCACTTCATGGTTACTGAAGGTATTGTTCTTGGGCATAAGATTTCTGGAAAAGGAATAGAAGTTGACCCAGCAAAGATAGAAGCTATTGAAAAGCTGCCATACCCAAGGGACATCAAAGGTATAAGAAGTTTTCTTGGGCATGCAGGTTTTTATCGTAGGTTTATTAAAGATTTCTCCAAAATATCAAAACCCCTAACCAATCTTTTGCAAAAGGATGTTCCTTTCTCTTTTAATGATGATTGCATTGAGTCCTTTAATATTTTGAAGAACGCTTTAATAAGTGCTCCTATTATTCAACCTCCTGATTGGAAATTACCTTTTGAAATTATGTGTGATGCTAGTGATTATGCAGTTGGAGCTGTTTTGGGCCAACGTGTTAATAAGAAACTGAATGTCATTTATTATGCTAGTAGAACACTTGATGCTGCTCAAAGGAATTATGCCACAACTGGAAAAGAATTTTTAGCAGTGCTATTTGCTTGTGACAAGTTTAGACCCTATATTACTGATTCGAAAGTCACATTGCATACTGATCATTCTGCCATTAAATACTTAATGCATAAGAAAGATGCTAAGCCTAGATTAATAAGATGGGTACTTCTATTGCAAGAATTTGATTTACACATTATTGATAGGAAAGGGGAAGGTAATCAAGTAGCTGATCATCTTTCTAGAATGGAAAATATACCTGATGATCCTATTTCTATTAATGATAGCTTTGTTAATGAACAACTTGCAATTGTTAATGTTTCTAGTGCTAAAGTTGCATCTCCATGGTTTGCCAATTATGCAAATTTTATTGTTGGTAAAGTTTTACCTCCACACTTCACTACTCAACAAAGAAATAAATTCTTTTATGATCTTAGACATTATTTCTGGGATGATCCTTTTCTTTATAAGAAGAGTGTGGATGGTATTATTAGACGTTGTGTACCTGAGTATGAACAACAGGCTATTATAAGAGATTGTCATGACAGTCCCTATGGAGGACATCATGCAGGAGATCGTACAGGTGCAAAGGTATTACAGTCTGGTTTTTATTGGCCTACTTTATTTAAGGATTGTGCTGAATATGTTAAATCTTGTGATAAATGTCAAAGAGTAGGAAATATTGGTAGGAGAAATGAAATGCCTATGAACTATTCCTTACCACTTGAACCATTTGATGTGTGGGGTTTTGACTTTATGGGACCTTTCCCCGAATCAAAGACAAAACATACTCATATTTTGGTTGCAGTGGATTATGTTACAAAGTGGGTGGAAGCAATTCCAACCAAAAGTGCAGATCATGCCACGGCAATGAAGATGCTTCAGGACATCATTTTCCCCAGGTTTGGTGTTCCTAGGTTTTTAATTACTGATGGTGGTTCTCATTTCTTACATGGTATTCTCCGGAAAACTTTGGCAAAATATGATGTTAACCATAGAATTGCATCACCTTATCATCCCCAAACTAGTGGACAAGTTGAATTAAATAATAGGGAAATTAAACTCATTTTGGAAAAGACAGTGAATAAGTCTAGGTCTGATTGGCCACTTAAAACTAACGATGCATTATGGGTTTATAGAACTGCTTTTAAAAATCCTATGGGAATGTCTCCTTATAAAATGGTTTATGGAAAAGCTTGTCATTTACCTGTTGAATTAGAACATAAAGCTAGATGGGCTATTAAACAATTGAACTTTGATTTTAAAACTGCCGGAGAGAAGAGAATTCTTGATTTAAACCTACTAGATGAATGGAGAAATGAAGCTTATGAAAGTGCCAGGATGTTTAAAGAAAAAGTTAAGATTTGGCATGACAAGAAAATTAAAAAGAAATAATTCAAAGTAGGTGATCAAGTGCTATTATACAACTCTCGTTTCAAGTTTTCTGCAGGTAAGTTAGCTTCAAAGTGGCAGGGACCATTAGTGATACAGGAATTATACCGTTCAGGAGCTATCCGTCTTCATGGTGATATGAAAGGTAAACCTCATGTGGTTAATGGACAACGCCTTAAACATTATATTGCAGGAAAAAACTTCATTGGAAAGGTGGAGGAATTCATTTTACAGACACTGGAGGCGGTAATTGCAAAGAAGTTTGCAGTTTCAGAAATCTAAAATCAATAAAAGGTAACTTTTACTCTGGAAAGTTTCTCGGAATTGCGTAATATTTTACGGACATCATTTTTTATGGAAATTAACGTGTGGGACAAGAAAACTGGACGTGACGGAGCTTCGAGAAGGAAAAGAGGGGGTCCCACGCGGTCAGATTCCCTGACCGCGTGGGCCCACTCCTTTTGCCCCTCGGAGTCCCGATTCGTCCCGTTTTCGACTCCGACTCTTCGTCTTGCACTAAAAACCGTCAATATATACCCCGTTTCGTCAATCTAATCTCGTACCGAGAGCTTTCGAGCGTTCTTTGTTTTTGTTGTTTCTGTCTGTCAGGTTTTAGCCATGTCTAGCTCCGGATCCGCTCATAGAGGAGGTGAAGGCTCCCAAGATCATTGGCACGGTGGAGGAGAGGCTGGAGGACCTGGAACAGAAGATCTTCAGGTATAATACTGTTATTGAACGCAGCCTTGATGCTCATCACTTCATGAACCTAGAGCTGGAGAAGAAGGTTGAAGAGTACAAGGAGAGGCTGGAGGACTTGGAGAAGAGGTATCTACATGTCACATCTGAGTTGGACAAGCATCAAGCTCTACTGTGGGATGTGGAAAATCAAAACTATGAGTATGAAGAGCGCTTCAAGAAGATTGCAGCAGCTGCTACCCTCAGGTATAATGATCCACCTAACTCCTTCTACAATGGGAGGCCTTTCCCATGGAATAGGGTTGAATGGGAGGAAGAATACGAGAAAGAAGAGGCTGCAGCAGAGAAAGCACTGGCAGAACGTCAAGCTTGGGGGAGTTCCACTTAGTTTTTATCTTTACTAGTTTATCATATCTATCTAGTCATCGTGTGTTTTGCTTTTATCATTTAGTTATCAATCTCTTTTAGGCTTGTGTGAGCTCATGGAGCATTATCATGTATCCTTATCTTATGGTTTATCAATGAATATTAAAGTATGGTGTCATCCATGATTCTCTTGTTTGGGGATTTATGGGTAACACTCATGCAAATGAGCGTGGTTTATTTTAGAGGTTTCAGTCACATCTTGCCTTGAATTTAATTAACTTGAGTATGTTGGACAATTGTAGAATCTAGCTCAATACAAATAAGAAAAGAGTGAGTCATTATGACTTGAGAATTAATAAGTTTAAGGTTGAGATATAGTCTTGTAGCATAAAAAGTTGGGAATAGTTAATGAAAAGGATATGAAACACTCTTGTTAGAATCTAGTATCTTTTGAGCAAATTAAAGATCATGGATGTGTCAATACTTATGCTTTTGTAAAGTGTATGAAAGGAAGGCACCCGAGGATTCGGTTAGCCATGGAAAGTGTGAGATAAAGGTTGTTTGAGCATAAGAACTTGATTGAAACATCCATGACTAAAGTTTGCACTAGTTACTAGTGAAGCAAGGGTGCAAATAATTTTATATCTGTCTTTTCATTTGTCTTCTTTAACTTGTTATCCAATGAGAGTTTATCTTGTCTTTAAACTTCAGTAAAGTATTAAACATTATGATGCTAGCCATAAGAGCAAAAGCATGTTAAAAATAGTGTGATTCAATTGTCCAACATACAATGGTTATTTGATTTCAAAGTGTAAGGGGTGATTGCTAGAGCTTCTACTTATGCTGCCCTTATGTGTTTGAGTTTTAATTCATTAATCTTACATTGCAATTGAATATGATGATGATACAATGCTTGTATTTATTTATCAACCATAAGTCCATTGATGCATGTAATGATTTATGTCCTTACTTACTTGAGGACAAGTAAGGGTTTAAACTTGGGGGAGTTGATACGTGCATTTTATATCATCATCTATACCACTTATACCACCATATTAGGATGTTATTTGCATTATTATATCATTGTTTTTACATGTTTTAGATGATTTAGGGAACTTTCCTACAAAGTCACTATTTTTAGTATTTAATTTCTGGAAGGCAGAAAACCTCCTTTTGGTGTTTTTATTGTTTCAGGAGCTACGAAGGCCCAATTAATAAAAGGAAAATTGCACAGCTGGTTTTTCTCCGGGAGAACACCAGAGGGAAGAAGAAGCAAGCAAGGAAGGCCACGAGGCCCAAAATAAGTGGGCCCACGCGCCAGATTCCCTGACCGCGTGGGACCCACCAAAAGGAGCCTCGGGCACTTCCTCGCCTGGGGCTTTTTAACGAGGTCTCCGTCTCGCCCGAAAAGTAACGCCCTAATTTTTCCAAGTCCATCCGAGGCCGCGGCGGCGGCAAAACTCCTGATTCCCTCCGAGGGGGATCAGATCCTGCTGCTCCGGAGCTCCGGAGAAGGAGGAAATCATCGTCATCGTCATCACCTCTCCTCCTTGACGTGGGAGGAGGCCTCTACACCATCACCATCACCAAGACCAGCACCATCTCCATCATCATCTCCGTGATCCACTCTGTTCCCCTCGTAGTTTGAGAGTTGCTATACCCTAGATACTTGTCTTGTGCTACTATTCATGTTTGTGATTGAGTACTTGTCATTATTTGTTGGTGGAGTTATACTTTCAGATTGCGTTGTACCATTTATGCCACTGATCATCACCATGTTTGCACGTTGTGAGTAGTTCCTGTATGTTCCTGAGGGCATAGGATGAATTGGCAATGATTTATATATGACATGTGTTGGTATTTTGTCTAGTATTTATCTTTTTGTGTAATTCTATGATGGTGTTGTGCGAACGTCGACTGCACAACACTTCACCTATATGGGCTCATAGGAGAACACCGTAGTGTAATGGCGTGGGTGAGACTTGGGAGGACACGAAAGTCTGAGACCGAATCATTAAGTTACTTTACGGGGTATTAGTATCGGGTACCTAGAGCGTAATGCTATGGTGGGATTTTATATCTTAATAATTCTTGTGCTGTCATTTAATTGGCCACATGATCCATCATAAGGGGTTTAGTCTATTTATTTAGCTGTACCTAATAATAGCTCCGTCCGAAGAAGATTAAAACTAGACAAGATATTCAACGTGTTGTTTAATAAATCTATATGGCTAGCAATATCCATGCCGCCCTCGGGAACGTTTTCCACATATAAGTTACACATCACTTGAGATTGTACTCTTACACATAGAGGATTGGGTTTTCTCTCTCTTTGAGAGCTTTTACTTGTTACCATTTACCTGCTGCATTGTTACTGTCTTGCAATTATACAATCGAAAATACCAAAAACACTTGCATCTTTTATTGTCTATTTATCATTTCTAATAACCAATACCTTCAGCTACTCGTGGGTTTGACAACCTTTTCTATTCGAAAAGTACTACAATTGATCTCCTGCACTTGGGAGTCATCACTCCCCCGTCCCAATTTCTTTTTTATCCCTGCTTAACATATGGAGTAGCTTGATGACGAGGATTGTCGAACGTTGCTTTGAAGGCTTGAGAACGTGACTGGATTGAAAAAAAATCCAGGCCACTCATGAATCGACACCCCTTAACTGTTTGCTTTCAAAATAATATGCAATGGTTACAAAAAAACTACATTGTGAACGGAGGCGTAACAACTAGTATAGCTATCAGAGAATACGCCAATCTTGGGCTAATCAACCAGAAACCATTTGGCTGTGCAAGTTCACTGACGCAGCTCAGCTGATCCAGTTAATTTCAGCTGAAAGGGACGTAGCCAGCGTGCGTGTGGATGCAACCGGCCAAAGAGAAACCATTTGGCACCTCCCACGGCGTTTTCAAAGCTCGGCGACGAGGTCGCAACTTGGAAACCGTACAGCAGCACTACCGTTAAGGCGTTAAAGACAGCATATGCCTGATACCTGGAGACGCCGAGACGGAGTACAATGTGAAGCAATTCCTTTATGCTCGTAGCATTGCCTCAAAACATACAGCGTATAGCTTAGACGAGCTGCCGCAGCGCACGCTGTCCGTCCGTAAGCATGGTGCATGAATGATGGATATCGTGATAAAAAATCTTATAATTATGATACGAACACGCAAAATCTTATAGTGATGGCATTTCACAGACCTAGCTACTTGTTTACACAAGAAGCCAATGTCAGGGAGTATTCCGCCATCAGATTTTTTTTTCGAAATGCAATGCAAAAGTTTCACCCGGTTTATACTGATTAAAAAGAAAAGAGTTGGTATGTTAGTTATGGAAAACCGAACAAAAGAAGATACCACATCCATATACATGCCGGTTCTGAGACCGCGCTTAGGGATGAGTGTAAAGCTCGAAACTCTGCGAGCTCGGCGAGCGCTCATTTAATGGGCTCATTTGAGCACGGTTCATTTTCTTAACCAATGCATGGCACTGAGCAACATTTTTTTGCTTGTTAAAGTTAACAAGCTAAACAATCGAGCTGACCAGTTTAGTGAGCTATTTGAAGTTTTATTTTTTTTACAAAAGGTTAAAGCTTCATCCATTATATACAAGGATCTCATGTCAAGATTCCGTCTCTAGAGTTCGTAATGACAGAATGACCTACAAAATTATTCAGCAAGATATGAAGTGTATTGTCGCCTTAATTCTGTAGAGAAATATGTTAAATGCAAACTTCAAAATAGTTATAAATCGCCACCATCAATGTTCTCACACTTGTCGATACACCACACTGCAATACATTGATTTGGCTAACGTACAATATTGAAGTATCGATATTACATACATGCCAACATGTTCTAATGAAATAAAATTAAAGAAGTGTGGTACCTTGAAGGTGTCCTTATTTAGAGGTAATTTGTATTAGCTGACTTTGAGTACCACTTGATCCATATTGAATAAAACAAAAGTAAATCCACAGCTAGTCACCGTGATAATATTTGTTTGAGTGGAAATCGATGTTTGTAGAGTAGAAAATTCTGATGCTTCCAGTCCTAGTATGTTTGTGGATTTAATTGACGGTGCAAAAGAAGTTCCAACAAGAACTTTTGATGAAATACCCAAATTATGACTTGGGTATGTATGATGACTTCTTTGTGAATAATGTTCATGTTTCATCCCTCCTATCACGCTTAATAGGAGCACCATAATGTTAATGTTTGATACTATGTGTGCTCCAACAACCATGCAATGGATGCTTTCATGAAGTATTTTTAGGAAGATATTTTTAAAAGATTTTCATGCTGTACATTGTTGCCATAAGGAGCACATGGGCAATAATGTACCACTGTAAGAATCCCCTCCTACAATAAATTAGCTCCATGATAGAAATTTTGATTGCATTAATTCAGGTTCTTTCTATTACAGTTGCTTAGATGTCCAAAGCCATTTGCATTCGCCATCTTAAGTGTGGCGTCACTAACAAGCAAAAATGGGGCCAACTGCCAAATATTTCCAGTATATGATCATGTTGACTAAAAATCATCATTTAGTAAAAGCACTAACTAATTGATGAAAGTGTTTAATCACGGTTCTATCGACTGTCTCTAGTGGATTACCGCATTCCAATACACCCTGGCGGTGTACTCGCATTTACAAGAAACACAAGGCTAAGCATTCATAATTTTGCAATATGCAATCATGTTTTGACCAAAAATCATCAAATCATGATTTTCTAAAATCCTAAACTAGTAACCCATGGGATAGTTCCATCAACGATATCATATCAATTAGCGCCATGCAGTGTGCCCGCCAATAGTGTGCTTTGTGCTTTTTTTTGCAGGTGCGGAGTAAAATGTGTGCTTTGTGCTTGCGTGTGTGTGATCCTTAACTCCCCATCGGTTGTGGCATTGCCTATGGAGGAGCTCCATCTCAACTCATGTGTTACGTGCATATGATTAGTTCAAGTGACGAGTTCATATTCGGATAAAAGTGAACAGAGATGGCAAATGCCAAAGCGTGTATGGATTCAAGTGAACCCACTTGAAGAACGCTAGTCACATTTTACTCCATGATGAATAGCTGAGGATCACACAATAATACACAAACAAACATCCACATGGTTTGGACAAGTTATAATAGTTCATGACTGCGAGCTAAACTCGACTGAAATATTATTTTTCTGGGGACCAGCTGGGGATCGTCGACATGGATTATGGATGCAACAACGAAGCAATAGACCTTCACAATGGTGGTGAAAGCTACGGCCGTCTCGAAGAACTCTTGTGCATCAGCATACTCGTGGCACGCATCCGCATAATTATGGTTGACTTATAGATAGAGCATGGAGCTTTGTTCATGCACAAATCCCGATGCTTCCAAGTCCTAGGGTATTAGTGGATTTCATCATCCGTTACAAAAGAAGTTACAACTAAATGAAAAATATTTGGGGAATGTGCACATAGTGCATGATGATATGAGTCTAGCATCGATTGAGATTTACTCATTACAGTATGATGAAGTTCACAAATTATGACCCGGGTACGAATGATATCTTCTTTACGAATTATGTTCATGTTGCATCTCCCTTCTCACACTTAAATAGGAACCAACAAACTAACATTTCATATCATGTGCTCCGACAACCATGTGATGGATGTTTTCGTGAAGTTTATTTTGGAAGATTGTCTCAAGGAGCACACGTGCATTGGTCTATCATTGTAAGGATCTCCTCTTCAATAAAGTAGCTCCATAGATGTCCACGTTTGGGGAAGCATTTCCATTCACCATCTTAAGTCGTGTCGTCACTAACAAGAAAAAATGGGGCCAAGCAGCCAAATCTTTGCAGTATAATATCACGTTTTGACCAAAAGTATTAAATCATCATTTAATAAAACACTAGCTAGTTATAGAAAGTTGTAACCAAAAGTATCTGCCGTCTATAGTGCATTACTGCCTTCGAATGCACTCTGATGGTATGCTGAGTGCTCGGGAAAAACCTATGCTCCGCGTACCGCGGAGGCTACAAACCTCCGCGTACACCCCTACGCGTCATGGGCCTGGCCCATTTCCCTTTATCCGTTCGCACTTCTAGTCTTAACGCTGTGGTCTTTTTCTTCTATATTCTGTACGTTGCCTTTTCTTTATTTTTTTTGTTCTTTCCCTTTTCCGCTCTGTTTCTTTCTGATTTTTTTCTTCCGTTTCCATTTTCTTTGTCCGTAGTTTTCTTATTTGGTTTTCCCTTTATCTTTTGTCGATTTTCCTTTTTGTTTTTTCTTTGTTTAATATACGTTTTCTTTCTGATTTTTTATTTTCATGGTAAAAGAGGGAAAATGTGTTCATGTTTTTTAAGATAATAATGTTTATGCTAGGAACAAGGGAGTTCAAAAAATGTTTCACAACTTAAAACAAACGTTCACTGCTTCAAAAAAATTACATTCATGGATTCAAAAATTTATTCATGCGCTTCGAAAATGGTTCATGGGACTCTGAAAAATGTGCTGGCGGTTCGGGAAAATAATTTAGGATTCTGAAAAATATGTTCACGAGTTCCAAAAAAAAATTAAAAGGTTCAAAGAAATCACGTTCATGGGTAAAAATACCGTTCAGCTAACATAAATGTTCATATTGAAATATTATTCAAAATACGATAAATGTTCTTTTTTTTGTTAACTTTTAAACCGTTCAAAAATAGTTTCCGTTCACCTACATTTTCGGTTCACTTTTAAATCGTTCCAAAATGGTTTCTGCTCACTTTTTAAAAATTGTTCACATAACGCTGCGTTCTTTCTCTTCTGTTTCTCTACGTTGCCTTTTCTCCTTTTTTTATTGTTTTCTTTTCCGTTCTCTTTCTTTCCCGATTTCTTTTTCTTCCATTTCCATTTTCTCTATCTGTAGATTTCTTATATGGTTTTTCACTTTGTTCTCGCTTTCAAAATTGTTCTTATTTTTAAAAATGGCGAAAATGGTTCCGGTTATTGAAAATGGTTTCGATTTTCGAAAAATGTTCGATTTTTTAAAATTGTACTGACATAAAAAAGGTTCCCGATTATGGTTCCTATTTTTAAAAATTGTTCCTGATTTTTAAAAATGGTTCCCGATTTTTGAAAATGGTGAAAAATGGTTCCGGTTTTTAAAAATGGTTCTGACTTATAAAATAGTTCTGATTTAAAAATGGTTCCCGATTTTTGAAAATGGTTCTGTTCTTAAAAATGGTTCTCGATTTTTGAAAATGGTGAAAAATGGTTTCGGTTTTTAAAAATGGTTGCGACTTAAAAAATGCTTCCCGATTTTTTGAAAATGGTGAAAGCGATTTTAAAAATGGTGAAAATGGTTCCATTTTTTGAAAATGGTTCCAATTTTCGAAAAATGGTTCCATTTTTTTGAAAATGGTTCCGACTTAAAAAAATGGTTCCGGTTTTGCAAAAAATAAAAAAATGGTTCCGATTTTTAAAAATCTTTCCTATTTTCCAAAATGGTTACGATTTTTAAAAATTGTTCTCGGTTTTCTGAAAATAGTGAAAAATGGTTTCGGTTTTTGAAAATGGTTCCATTTTAAAAAATGTTTCCGATTTTTGAAAATTGTTCCGATTTTTAAAAATGGTTCCAAATTTTGAAAATGGTTCCGACTTACAAAATGGTTCTGATTTTAAAAAATGGTTTCCAATTTTTTGAAAATGGTGAAAAATGGTTACGGTTTAAAAATGGTTCCCGATTTTTCAAAATGGTTCCGATTTTAAAAAATGGTTCCGGATTTAAAAATGGTTTCGACTTAAAAAATGGTTCCCGGTTTTTGAAAATGGTTCCGACTTAAAAAATGGTTCCGATTTTAAAAATGGTTCACGATTTTTGAAAATGGTTCTGAATTTTTAAAAATGGTTCCCGATTTTTAAAAATGGTTCCGACTTAAAAAATGGTTACGATTTTTAAAAATGGTTCCCGATTTTAAAAAATGGTCCGGATTTTTAAAAATGGTTCAATTTTTTAAATGGTTCCGATTTATTGTTTCCTGATTTTTGAAAATGGTAAAAAATGGTTCCGGTTTTTGAAAATGGTTCAGATTTTCAAAAAATGGTTCCGACTTAAAAATGGTTCGGATTTTAAAAATAGTTCCCATTTTTAAAAATGGTTCCTGGTTTTTGAAATAGGTGAAAATGGTTCCGACTTAAAAATGGTTCCGATTTAAAAAATGGTTCCCGATTTTGAAAAATGGTTTCGATTTTTGAAAATCGTTCCGATTGTTAAAATAGTTCCGGCTTTGAAAATCTTCGCAAAGTGTAGAACATTATTTTTGGTCCTCCTTAATTTTTGGTGCAATTTTTTATTTTGGTTCCACATCATTTTATTGGTTCATTAGCATTTACGGTTTAATATTAATTATGGTTCATCCCGCATATATGGTTTACTGAGAAAGGTCTTTTTTTCCCGAAAATTAGGCAAGAAACAGCAAATAGAAACATCCAACTTTCGTGTCTCAAATAGAAACAGCAAGCAGAAATAACGCTTCCAAAACAACCGTGCCGAAACAAGGAATCGAACCCGCGATGGAGAAGAAGAGAAAGGAAAACAGAAGCGAAATGTTAGCCTCCGCGTACCGCGCTATATAGGCGCTTCCTAGGATTTGCCGTGACAAACAAGCCGTGCGGGTGTGGCATACCAGTTGAACGGGCCGTTGATGGGCCTAAATGGGCTTTCGTTCCATCCCGCCACGAAGCGACTGGAACCATCTGGGCCATCTGACCGAGTCCGCCTGTTGCAGCCGGCAAAACCTATATCGCGCGTACCGTGGAGGTTACTAACCTCCGCGTACCCGATTGGGTCGCGGCCCACGCGCGAGCCGCGCTCGCCGGAGACGGGGAAGGACGCCGGAGACGGGGAAGAAGGAGGCGGCAGCGGGCGCCCTGGCCACTCACCGACGACGGGGACGACGCAGCTGGCCGCGGCGCCCCGGCGGAGGTGAGGCTAGGACCTCGCCGGAGACGGGGACGACGCGGCGGGCCGCGGCTTCGCCGGCGGAGGCGAGGAAAGAAACTTAACGCAGAGGGGTGCGGGTGCGGTGCGGAGCTCGCCGGCGACGGAGTTAGGGTTAGGGTTCGGGGTGGGGGTTTAGAGGGAGGCCGGCCGGGGGGCGGCGGACCGGCGGAGGTGGCAGCTGGAGCAGGGCGGGGCGCGGAGGCGGCGCGGCAGCGGCGCCGAGCGCGGGGGCGGGAGCTGGCGGTTAGGCCGGCGACGGCAGGGCGGATCAACGGGAAGAGAGACCGGAGGTGAGGAAGAAGAAGATCAGCGGCAGCGGAACGTGGTGGGCCGCGGCCCAGGTCGATAGGAGCAGGAGGCGGGTACGCTGAGCTTCGCTCCCTCCGCGTACCGCGCGATATAGGGCTCCCGAGTGCTCGTATTTACAAGAAACACGGGAGTTCCTATTTGACTCTCACTAGCACGTGTGGCTGGGCCGGCCCAATAGGGTATTTTCCGTTTCGGTTTTTCTTTTGTTTCTTGCTGTTTTCTATTCTGCTTCTTTTTATTTGTTTGTTCTTGTTTCTTTTTTATTTTTTAATATTAATATGAATATTTTAGGATGTTGACATAAAAAGTTTTACGAGTTAAAAAAGTAAGGCAACGAAAAAGATTAAGAAAACCCTACCTAGGCTGGCACAACAAGGGATAAAAATCTTTGCCAGATACAATCATGTTTTGACCAAAACAATTCATCTGCTAAAAGCCACAAACTATTAACCGTAGCACATTCAATCCTGGTTATTTTATCACCTACTCCGTAGTTCATAAAGGGGACAGGATGTGGCATGGCCTATCGAGGCGCCCCTTCTCGCTAATGTGGTCTGTACATGCTCAATTGAAGCATGCCACTGATCAACTGATGGCGAGTCTGGTCCAGTGTGTTCAGACTTACCCCAAAGTGAATGCAAATGGCAAATGCCAATCTATCAATTTGAGAGTTGATAGATTTAAATGAGCCCACCAAAAGAACCCCAGGTATATTTCACTCCACGATGAATACATAAAGAACACATAATAATACACGAACAAGCGTTGACATGGTTTAGACAAGTTATTCAAGTTGGTGACTACGAGCTAAACTCGAAAATCTGAGGGACCAACTGGGTATCAGTATCATGGATTAAGAAAGCAGCGTTGAAGCGGCAGATCTGCACAATGGTAGTGAAAGCGACAATCATCTCAAAGAACAAATCTGACAGATCATCCTCGCGGCATCCATCCACATATACATTAGTTGACTAACACTTTCACCATCGATCACGGGGGATCCACTCAGTTGATCTAATATGTGAAAAAAATCACATTTATAATCCTGAAATAGCAATCAATTATACTCTACGATCAAGAATCTCATATAATCATCCCAGGTTGACCTTCGATGCTTCTGCCATCCTGTGGAACCGTGTCAGGAGATCTAGCTCCTGAAGCCCCAACAGGCAGTCCATGCATTCGGTTTAGAGTTCTTGGCTTGGCCCTTCCATGATTCATCAGCCTCAAATGTCAAAAATAATGAACCCAGTCTGCACCTCGGTGGCATTTCACAAACCAACTTCTTTACGCAAGGAGCTAATGTCTGGAATTATTCCGCCACCAGAGTTTCTAATGACTGAATCACCTACAAAATCCTTCAACAAGGCCGATGGATCCTTAGCCCCACCATGCCGCAAGAACTTGTCCCTAAGCGCACTACCTGTGCAGCGGGACAATGGATCGTCTTGGCATACTTCATGCCATATAGTTGTGGCAAAACATCTAGCATAGAGATAGCTGTAGTACCCTGCAATAATGTGATATGAGAGGTTGTGGCAAAACATCAGTTAATGGAACTTCCTGGGAAAAAACAGTTTATGGAACTACTCCCTCCGTTCCAAATTACTTGACTTAGGTTTGTCCAAATACGGATGTATCTAGACACTAAACAAGTATAGATACATCCGTATTTGGATAAACCAAAGTCAAGTAATTTGGAACGGAGGGAGTAGAAGATAGTTAGAAACCTACCAGCGCCATAGTTTATAAGATGGGAAAATCGAGTATGCCAGTGAGTGCCTTCAACATAATTCCAACTTGTATGTTTTCTTTTCAAATCTGCAACAGCCGAAATTGTGTCCATTGGCTTTGATGTGTGCTCCCCAAAAAGTGTCAAGTCCATTATAGAATAGAAAATCTGGGGGCCAGGCACGATAACACAAAGTAGGACAAGAAATAGGGTGAGGTCGACAAAGAAGAATGGCCAAATCCTAATATGGATGATAAGAAACAAAGTACAGCGATAAGCAAACCTGCCGCTGGAGCTCCGTAGCTGGAAACATGTTCCGAGAAGCATTTAGTGCCTTTACCAGCTTTTCTGGTATTGGATCGCCAGTTGTTTCATCTAGAGCAAATGTCCTTAGGACACGGTAGTCCCATGCATAAAACCTGCGATGAGAATTACACTCAACAATCAGCAAATAGCCTGAAAACAAAGAACAGTTTTATTCTCGATAGGCCAAATTAGATCCACTACCAAATTGTGAAATTGCTATCTATTTTTGTTAACGAGTCCTACGTACTCAAAAAGGTTTGAGGGCGTTTCAGCAACATCAAGAGCAACTCTAGTACCAGAGAAATGCTGATATTCCTGCAAATATCAATGTGCATCAGATAAGATAAGCATAGGCCATCTGATAACCTAAATATTATAAAGAACCAGGAGAATACCGTTCTTGATAGCAGAGAATGAAGGGCATGGCCAAACTCATGAAAAAGAGTTTCTACATCCCAATGGTTGAGCCTTGCGGTTAATCCGCTAGAACTTGAGAAGTTGCAAACCAATGCAATGATCTGAAAAGCAAGAGCAGAGTCTACTGACAAAAAATGAACTAGCAGCATAAATTTGAACTACACTAATTTTCCAATATGCATATCTACTAATCTAGTTGCATCAAATGCTGTACAGTAAGTTACTGATCCAGTTTTCATGAGGAAATGACAATATGCCACAAGTGTACACTAGGCATCCATCAGCCTTGGACCTAGTTTCAATTTTAAAATGTTTGATCTAAAGATATTAGCTATCAGGGAGAGTCCCTTAAAGCTTGGAGTTGCTACTCCGTTATGGGAAGCCTTCATGTTTATACCACAAGTCTGCATATTCTACTGCAAAGTAAATAATAATAAATAAGAGATCAAGAGGATATACAGGAAGTTGGTACTCCAAGTCAGATAATCGTCGCCCCCCTCTGATTGCAAAATGAGCACACCCTGGATATTTACCCTTTCTTGAGTACAGATCGAGATACATAAATCCTAAATCGCCCTGTTGATTAGACAAGTTTTGCCTTCATTTAATTTGAGCCAGCAAATATAACAAAAATAAGGAGGATGCAATCAAGCAATAGGATGCAATGCATGATAGGACTTGTAACCAACATCCTTGATTTACAAGGTGTATTCTGACTGGACACAGCACAAGGATTAATAACATTATAAAAACCAAGAGAAAAGCAAGAAAAATGACCATCAAGGTAATAAGTTCAAGAAAAGGACAATTATAATTAACCATGCTATCATTGCTATATATACCTGGGAAGTAGGGAAGAATCGCTAGATAGGGTGTTGCTTACAAGTGCAGGTGAGAGAAGATGTGATAAATGAGGAAAACATTAAAAAAAAAGATACAGATGTAGAAATTATATTCACATGCATGTTATTATATACTCTGGGGCAACATATGAAGAGTAAAATATATGCACTACAGAAAAAAGACGGAATTATAATTCAGATTAATAGATCTTTCATTAAGACACACAAAACTTCATCGCCTAATAGCTTTCAAATCATTTCTGCTCACATCAGCATAAATTTTATGATATGTTGTCTAATTTATGGCATAGGTGACAGAATAACGCTGCAACAGATTTCACATATGCCTCTCCTAGATCAAACTATAAACTGTTGCTATGGTATTTACGCTACTCAACAACAGGACAGAACTCATCCCTTTGATATAAGTTCATCGCTAACTATGGACCTGATAACTATAGAGCATACTATTGATGGTCACTACATGAAATACCAGATAAGTACTTGCCTACTTGTCCTAATTTCAGAAATACAAGTTATTTCCGACATCTGTCGATTTTTAGTTAGTAACTACAAAACTTCAAGCATGTAGAAACATCTATAGTAAATTTGCAGAGGATACCATGCCGAAATTTGCAACACTTACGTGAACGTTCTTCAAAACACATGCTTATCGAAGTATTACCTGATCAGGGTGATGAAGAGACAGCTTTATCACATCTGGATGCCATGACTCTCCATCCCCCATAGGAATTTGATGAAATGTCGCACCAAATAATGATTCCACCAGCACATTTAAGCCCTTTATGCACTGGACAACTGAAAATATGATGCAACAACCTGCTAGGTACAAAAGACAGTGAAAAAAGGTTTTTTAAAAATAAGTAAAAAGGTGGTCTGCAGGAAACAACAAAACAAAACACATCAAAACAATAACTCCAATGAAGGTAAACTTTAGGAAAACTCTATGTATCAACCGACTGATCCATCAGTCGGGTCGCGCGACGCGAGTGAACTAGCACACGCAACCTGCACCCTCTACGTTCTCTCTCTACCTTATCTCTCTGCGTCTCACGTTCTCTCTCCACAATACGAAAAAGTAGTCAACATAGGCCATGGTGACCATCGGGACGAAGCCGCGCTGCCGCCGGCGAGCCATGCGGCCGGGATCCTGCCCCGGCGACGAGTTCCGCTCGGTCGACGGCGGCGCGTCGCTCGCTCGTCCTCCTGCTCTCCGGCCACGCGCCGCCTGCACCACCACCTACCGGCCGCCGGCCGCCGCGAAGACCGCCGTCGCCCTAGAGCCACCGCCCCTGGATATCCCGTTGTGCAGGGTCGGGAGCTGTCCAGCTCCTCGCATCCAAGGCCACATGCCGGCGTCGTCCCCATCTATGTTCGCCGTCGGGAGGATCTCCCCCGACGCCCCCCGTTCCTTCTCTCTGCTTTGTCCTTCCCCGGGAGCTCCACCGTCGGGCTTCGACGATCCGTCTTTGCCGCCGAGGAGGCCAGGGATGTGTGGCCGAAGAGCTCGAATTGGCCATGGCTGTGGCTCCATGGCCGCTGGTGGAGGTTAGTACATCCTGGGGATTTTCTCGATGCTACATGTTCTTATTGATTTTGCTACATATGAGCATGGTTTTTGTTGGATAAGCACGGGCAAAGTGCTACAATGATTTCTGCAAAAGTGATATGTTATTGGTTTTTGCTACATACGAGTATTGTTTTTGTTGGATAAGGACGGACAAAGTGCTACATTGATTTTCTTCAAAAATCACATTTCAAATGCATTTTGGTACTACCAAATTGGGTTTGCTACATAGCTTGTGTTTTTTCGCTACATGGTTGTGTTTAAAATGTTACATTCATTTGTGCTACACACTCCAAATTTTATGGATCAGATTTTTTTTTTCTACACACAGTGCTACATACGAGAAAAAAAAAATGTTGTGTTTGACTTTGTTTTGCTACATAGATCGGACACAACATTTTCTGAATTTTTTTTTGCTACATGTGATGTTACATGCACCGGAAAAAATGCTACACACGAAACGTTTTTGCTACATTGATCGGACGCGCGAGATCGTTTCACTTAACTAGATCGGACGGCTACGGAGGCGGCTGTAGCAAGGGCTCGCTACACCCGACTGACGCGTAGCGTTTGCCTAAACTTTATGTCCTGAATGAATAACATAAGATCGAGCTTTTCAAATATGTACTTAGTGATTCTGTAGACTGTACTTCATCTTCCTCGTGTTAGCCTACCAGTACCAGTACCAAAACAGGTTTCATTTCGCTTCTATCTACCTATATATGTAAAGTATGTTTTACATACACTATTTAAGAGGATCTACCTTAAATATGGTCTAAATATTACTCCCTCCGTTCCACAATATAAGATGTTTTAGGTGCTACACTTGTTGTCTAGATTTGGACTAAAAAGTGTGAACATGCACACTACAATGTGTCTAGATACATAGGTGTACATATGAATGTGGAAAAAAGCTAAAACATCTTATATTGTGAAACGGAGGGAGTACATAGATAATTTTAAACAACAGTACATCTATGAGACAAATAGCACATACCGAGGGATCCACACTATGAGCAGATGATTTCATCATTCCAATGAAGTAATCCTCGTCCCATGGTTCAAGATCGGCACTCTTTTGATTACATATCTTCTCTTGAAATCTTTTATAGTATTAAACTCCTGCATCAGAGAGACTGCTAGTTGGATATAAGGATTTGTATTATCCATGCCAAGATTAACTTAACTCTTGAATACCTCATCAGCTTTATGCCTAACAATGTCACTCAAATCACTGAGAAATGCCATGACCACATCTGCAGATCCGGCCATGTTAGGACGGATAGCGAATTCAGCATATGACTTGCAGCCCATAGTCTGGCAAATGGATAAGAAAAAGGAAACTGTTTATCCTGGAATAGCAGAAGAATTTGGGAAATATTCAGACATACTCCCTCCGTTCCAAATTACTTGACTTGGGTTTGTCCAAATACGGATGTATCTAGACACTAAACAAGTATAGATACATCCGTATTTACACAAACCCAAGTCAAGTAATTTGGAACGGAGGGAGTAGTATTGTAGTCGGTGTCATGGTATTTGATGAACACATTTAGGAAAGTGGTTCGTCAAATGTTGATTAAACCAGAGAACTAAACAACATGACGTACATGCATCAAATGCTAGATTCATTTTTTTTATCTGCTTATAACATGTGATGCAAAATAGACCAGCTAAAGAGACATACTTATACTTCGTATCCAAAGCACAAATAGAACAAGATAATTTGGGTTTCAATTGCTCTGAATAAACAACCACCATGCTAAACCATTTACTTAATGCCCAGCATCATTGACTACAAAAAGAGCAGCGTGGGGAGTTCACTAGACACTCTAATCTGATCCTACATTGTGAAATGAAGCAGTTCAAATGTGACATCTAACTCCAGAAATTGTTGCAAAGCAGCCAACATGGGTCATTCAGAGCCCTCCTGAGAGAACTGCTTCTGAACAACTTTCTGTACCAATGTCAGCTCAGCAAAGCTGCCGAATTAAAAGGTTGACACTGCCGAACAAGGATATTATATCCTTCAAACGGTTTACTCAGATATTAGTGCACACAGGTATTTGTGCTATACTGACTACTCTAGACTGCTAGAAAACCTAACCAAATCTCATCTTCTCCATATTACATAGTATTTGTAAGCTGAACGTGCACATCATCAAGTGACGTTTAGCACAAAAGGATGTAGAAACATTGGCATCAGGGCGCATGTTGCCTATAAATACATGATCTACAATATGGAAATATGCATTTACCTTTGCAAACTCATCACGAGCATCTATAAGTTCGTCAAGAACACTAACGTTTTCCCGAGGTTGAGAGTTTCCTGCAATGAATACCTGTCTCCTGACCTTTGGAAAATTATGGAATAGTTAGATTGCTGCCACTGTAAGTGTGATGACCTGCACTAATAGCTATACAAAAAATTGCGAAAACAAATTAAAGGAAAGATATAAACAGATAAAATTAAAAAAGAGGTAAGTATGATATTTCCATGTAAAATAACTGAGCACAAAAATCCAAGCATTGCTAAAATAACATGGATATGTAAGTTCATGTCATGTAGATATTGGATGTAAGATGATTTCAGATGCTGATGAGTGGAACAAAAGGAACATACTTCTTCATCCGAAACCCATCTTAGTGCTGAAGATAAGGTTCCTGAGTCTGTCAATATTCTTACACCCTTTTGCCATGTAGTATTCGTTGGATTGCTTTGTCCTTCATCAGCCTTAGGCCTAGAACAGCTAATGGACTTGAAATTATGTTGCATATTTCGTGGAATACGTGAAGCTGGATATATATCCACAAAACCCGGTTTGGTCATAATATTTTCATTGAATCTGGCACAACAAGAAGTGAACAACAGTTACAGGTAATTTTCTAAATCTAAGTGTCAAAATGACAGGCTACACTACCGTGCAAGGAATCAACTCCATAATAAACAAGTTATATTAATAGTAGATAATACTATTTGCTGGTAAAAATTAGTTATGACTAGAAAATCACATTTGGTATGCACTAAAGAGTAAAGACACTTAAAATCAGCATTACATTTGTCATTTACACGATCTTAGGAAAAAGGAAAAGTAACAAACATAGACTTCATCGAATAAACCCATCAATGACAAAACAAATGTACATCTTAACCACTTACTTAATGGTCAGCATGCCACTGAAGCACTTGTATTAGCAATATCCAGATTAGTAAGCATTTAGGGGAGATGGGGAGATTCTGATCCACTATTTTCAAGCATTTTAGAGGATAATTGGAAGATCAAATCAAACTAGTAATGCTCTGAGCCGTCCACCAACTAGGCAAAGAAGCTAAAAGAAATATATTTCCAAAACAGAAGCATGACAACAGTTACTGTTAACTCAGCATTAAAGGCGCTTAACAACAAACAAACCCACTAAACAATCAAATCAACTGGAACATGGAATGCATAACCAAGATGGACAGTTAAACAACAAAAACCGTGCTGGGACTATGAATAGCCAAGTGTCCAATTCATGTACCTACTTTCTACCCAGCTGGGCAATCTCAAGGTTCAGCTGATTAACACGCTCAAGTTTATCTGCAGTGGAAGAGCATTGTGATTCAAGTAGAAGTGAAAATTGACAAGAAGCAACTTAAATAAATGTGAGTATGGCAACCTTTAGGAAGATGAATGCCCCCTTTTTCAAAGTCAACGCGCAAATTATTCGCTGCCTTTCGAGCTTCATCTGTGAGCAGGACACCTTCACTCTCAGCTTTTAGTATCGCGTTGTACAATGTAGTATTTGTATTCAGGTACTGCAAAGGATTACAGAAAATGAAATGTTACAGTTATGGTATGGTCATTTCACTCGGTTCTCTCCCTTCCGTGTTTCAAGCTATCGAGCTTACCTGAAGATGCTCGTAAATCCTCATTGATGCCTTATCTCCTTCCTCCACAAACTCCCTAGTTCACAAACATATCTACTTAATAAAACCTGAAAGCACATTGCTCCAAAGCATCTAAATTACACTAGAGGCAACACTCACCTGTCTGGGTGTGTGTTCCTGCACAGCTCCGCCGAATCAATGACTGAGCAGACCTAACCAATCAAAACACATAAACGCATCAGCAACCCCAATATGAAACCAAACGGATTAAATGAAAAGTAAACCTAAGCAGAGTAAGTTACGGTGTTGGAGATCTCATCCATGGCACGGACAATCTCCACCGAAGGCGGCAGCCGCGCGATGTGGGCAACGAGCTCGTCTGACCTGCAGCGTTCGAGCAAACGTTCAGGAAAAAATAGCAGACGGTAGCTAGCTGGTTTTGGGCGTCAGAGCATTGGAGATTTGGAGGGGTTCAGGGTTTTCCCCCTTACCGCTGGATAGCCTCGTCGACGAAGCGGCGGAAGCCCTTGGCCGTGCGCAGCACATCGAAGCCGTACAGGCCCGTCTCCGGCCTCGCCGCGGCGGTGGAGTAGTAGGCGGCCACCGCGGCCCGGCGAATGGCGGCGGCGCGCAGCATCATCGCCGTTGGCGTGGGGGTGGGCGCTCGGTTGACCAGTCCCGGAGAGAAGTAACAGAAGCTAGACGCTGGAGTGTGGATTCGTTGGTTTCGCCGCGTGGTCCGCGTCCACCGAGATACGGTTGCTCGCTCGCTCGCTCGCGGCCGCCGTGCCGCCGCCCTGCTCACCGGAGCTTTGGCTGCCCTTGTGCGAGAGGAGTGGGACGTGGGAGGTAAAAACAGCTGCCGCCGCTTCGTGGGAACGACCGTCGGCGCTCTGGGGATGGCGGAGGAGCTCGCGGGATAGAGGGGGCGAAGGCGGCTGATCTCGCCGCGCCGCCGCCGTGTGCAGGGGATGAGCGCGAAGGGTTTCGGACTTTTCCGGTCGGTTTTATTTTGCAGGGACGTTCCGGGTTTTAAATTGTGTTTTTAAACTTATTTCGGAATGTCAAAAAAATCACGTGGACATATCTACATTCTATGCGCTTACAAAGTCGTTTCACGAACCTACATTTTTTGTGTCCTGGATTAAAAAGATAAAATTCCGTATAAAAACATTTCACGAGGCCTTTTTTTATTTATACACCGGCCACAAAATATATCAGTTTGCGCAAAACTTGACGTCGCACATAGAATATTTAGATGTGCCAAAAAAGGAATTTATTGACATTTCGAAATACTTTTCCCAGTGGCAGGAGCATATTACCACTAGTCAAAACCAAAAGTTCTAAAATACCACTAGTACAAACCAAAATAGCAAAATGCCACTCATTTTGATTCCATAGTACCATTATATGGTCCAACTTCCTCTTCGTCGACCACAGCTCTTCCTTGAAGTGATTATATCGTGAGAGGTGGCCAGGAGGGTGATGTAGCCACGATAGCATAATCTCAACCACGGACTACTACATTAAGGTTGTTCCTCGGCTGACATCAGCGGAGGCGAGCCCGCTTTGTGAGGTATATGCGGGATAACTGTGTCCTGGTCATACGCTCGATCAGCTGATGTGACTCACGACATACTTCTTGGCGAGAGCAACGATCATGGACAAGCTGACTCGAGTTGTTATTGGCCTATACTTTTTCAGCGGGTGACATGGGTATACATATCGGGTACCCTACTATGAGGGTACCTGGTGCACGTAACGACTAAGGCCCAATATCGAAGAGCCTACTCGAAACCCAAGACAAGAGGCCCAATAAGATGGAGTACCCTCCAAGACTAGACATAGCATAGTCGGTTTAGGCTTTCCTTACGTGTAAACTAGGACGGTTACAAACTCCCGAGACCCAGCCTATTTAAAGGCTGGGAGGGGTACCGATCTGGGACCAAGCCATACTCGAACCACCAAAGCTCTTGCGAGACGTCAACTCGCCGGAGCTCCTGTAATCGCATAATCCACAATCAATACCAGACAAGCAGGAAGTAGGGTCTTTACCTCCACCCGAGGGGCCTGAACCTGGGTAAATCTTTGCCTCTGCTTGTCAGCCGACGAAACTACCAGTACTACCACGTTCTCTCCCCATAATCTCAACCCTAGGTCCTTAACCATGGGATTTGATGAGGGTACACCTCGTCAATTGGCGCCGTCTGTGGGAAAGAATAGTGCTGGACTCGCGGTTTCTTCGGTTCCATCGGAAAACGGCGACTCGCCGATCGGATCTACAAACGGCAACTCGCCGGCTGCATCGACAAACCAGAACTCGCCGACTCAGGCGGCACACGGCAACTCGCCGGCTCACTCGACAAACGGCAACACGCCAGCTTCACCCGCAAAAAGCATCGGATCCTCTGATGGATTTCGAGCCACACTCGCCAGGATTCCAGGAGGCCTTCTCCGATCTCGAGTCAGGTTTGGGTTTAACCGTTGGTTCGTTCAATTTTTTCGTCAACAAGCTTGGTGTGCAGGACTTGACGGATCCACGCCAACTCGCGACTTTCGCACCCGAGGCTCCATCGGTTGCGGCTCCTTCGACTGCGGATCTCACTGTGTCCATACCATCGTCGACCCTCCAAGCTTGTTCGTCTGCAACAACCATGTCCACACGAGAGATGCGCGAGCTCATTGAAGAGCTCCAGGGCGAGGAGGCCGAATCAGCATACCGCACAAACGATCCCGAGCTGGATCTCCCACTCGAGGATAGTTTCGACTGCGGGATCTCCCTCAGCGACTTCGACGACCTCGAAACTCATATCGACAACCACGTCGACTCCGAGATCTGCGCCAACAACAACCTCGACTTCGAGACTCATAACAACCTCGCCGACGCCGAGATGGGCATAGGCGACGAAGACGTCGACTGCGAGATCCGTCCAGACGAACCACTCGATGAACATACAGGCTCAGACATGAGCCTCGATGAAGATGTCGAGTCCATGACGGGACTCGAAAGTACATACATATGCCCTCGGGTCATACCCCAACAGGTCTATGTGGCCATCGCCGCAGAAACATCAGAAACTGCGGCCAGTCGCAGGCCTACAGAATTCCCGTGCACAGTCACTATGCCGGACGGAGCCACAACCCTCACAATCACTGCTGAGATGGCAGCAAAAGCAGATAAAGTCATCAAGGAGTGCACAATGATGCCAGCAGACGCAACACAAGAAGAGATGTTGACCTTCCAGTACTTCAACTGGCAGGAGTCACTTCGACTGAAGCAGATAAGAGCCACACTCGAAGAACGCAAAAAGCAAGCTAGCTTGTCGAGTGCGCGCAGAAGACAGCTCTCCTGAGCTCCACCGGGCGAGCAGACACAGGACGCAGATCAAGGTTGTCACACCTCTCGCCAGGCGAGAAGGCGGCACTCACCCGCAACTTAGGCAACTCCTTCATGACATACGACGAGGAAGGACTGCCGGTGCCCAAAACAGCAGCAGGTGCTCTCTACACCGCTGCAGCATACCTGGAGGCAATCAAGCCCCCAGCGGATGACCCCAACGCAAAACTACACCGCCAACAGATCAAATCACTCGCCTTAGCTGCAAAGGCCATACGCCAAGTTCCAAGAACTCCAGGTGGGAGTCGAGACCGTGCCCTAGTCGACGCACCTCGGGAAGAGCATAATCACAGTGGTCGTCGCCACCACTCGAAGGAAAGAAGCGGCTCGCGAAGGCGCAGGTCCAGGAGCAGATCACGCAGATCTTACAGTAGCGACTCATACTCTGATCGAGAGCCTGAGCCACATGGAGCTCTGTGCTTCACTCGACGCGTCCGCGAGACACGGATGCCCAAAGGATTCAAACTCACATCCGAACAGCCCAAGTACACGGGTCGACAGGAACCTTCCGGGTGGCTGGAAGATTACAGGCTGGCAGTTGCGTGCCAGCGGGGCACCAACACTACAGCCATGCAGTACATACGACTCATGCTCGAAGGCACAGCTCGCGACTGGCTCAAGGCCCTACCTCCATCAACATACGACTCGTGGGATCACTTCCGCAGGGATTTCGTCAAAAACTTCGAGCCTCTATGTGAGCGCCCGAAAACATTCGAGGAGCTGCGGGCCTGCGTTCAGCGTTCAGACGAAACGTTGAGGTCATACATCAGACGATGGACTGAGATACGTAACTCAGTTGGAGTGGTTTCAGAAGATATGGCCATGGATGCTTTCGTCATGGGCCTCGCCAGGCGAGACTTCAAAGAAGCACTTGGCCGCCAAAAGCCAAAATCTGTAGCCCACCTCTTGCAGATCGCGACTGAGTGGGCAGATGGAGAGGATATGGCACGCACCACACGCGGGTCCTCACCCCGTGACAAACATGAGAATAGCAGTCGAAGCCATAGAGACTCGTACAGAGACGACCGAAGGCGCAAACGTTCAAAACGTCATTACGACGATGACAGACCCGAATTCATGGCGGCTGGGTTCTCCACACCCCGCAATGATCAGGACAGAAGCGACCGACGGTCGGAAGATCGGCGAGACAGTCGAGATGATCGGCGAGACAGTCGAGAGACAGTCGAGATGATCGTCGACGGCCAACGCAGTGATAGCTACAAGAGGAAGGATTGGCGCAAGTCACGGGCACAATCTGAGCGATCATTCGAAGAAAAGATGGACGCTGATTGCAGATTCCACCTGTACAAGGGGGACGATGGAAAACTGCGATCCAACCACTCGATGAGAAACTGCAGGGAGTTCGACCAAATGGCGACTGATTACGTAAATCGCAGAAAGGCAGCAGCCGCACAAGCACCTGCACCCGTGCCTCAGCCAAACAACGTGCCTGTTCTGATGGCACCACCTCCACCACCACAGCCTGCCCCAGGCGGAAATCTCGCGGGTGCCATACAGCCCGTGCCTCGGGTGGACGAACCACAGTACCCTCCGCCCCAAGGGCAGATGTACATGATACAGAAAGGTCGACCTTCCAACAGGGAGCAAAAACTTCGCACTCGACAGGTAAACATGGCGGTCATGTCACCTCCTGCGGTAACAGAATACTTGAAGGAGCCGAAACTACAATAAGCTTCAGCAAAGAGGACCACCCTCCATCGGTTGTTCGACCAGGGCACTCTGCTCTGGTACTCGACGCGCAAATTGGAGGCTACGCCATGTCCAAGGTCTTCATGGATGGTGGGAGCGGCATAAACATCATCTTCGCAGATACGCTCCGCAAAATGAACAGGTCAGTCGAAAACCTGCCAAGATCTTCAAATACCTTCCACGGTATCGTTCCAGGGAAAGCAATAAGCCCAGAGGGCACCATACAACTCGACGTAACGTTCGGGGACAAGCACCACTTCAGGACAGAGTCGATTGAGTTCGAAGTGGTCGACTGGAAGTCACAATACCATGCTATACTTGGACGCCCGACGTTCGCTCGATTCATGGCGGTGCCACATTACGCATACCTCCAGCTGAAGATGCCTGGACCAAAAGGAGTAATCACAGTCAAGGGGAACTTCCAAAAGTCTGACTCTTGCGACCGAGAATTCAGCAAAATCTCTGAGATGTTTGGCATGGAAGCAACACTCGCTGATCTAGCGGTCTCCAACGATCGAACACTTATGCCAGAGCACAAAAAGGTGGCAGTCGACAGAGCATTCAGTGCCACCAACGACACAAGATCGCATCAGGTGCACCCGACTGACCCGACCAAGACAGTCAATGTCTCGTCGAGTCTGCCTATCGCATAGGAAAGCGCGCTCGTCGAATTCCTCCGTGAGAACTGGGATATATTTGCATGGTGTCCAGCAGACATGCCAGGTATTCCCAGGGAATTCGCCGAGCACTCTCTCCAGCTACTTCCAGGTGCTAAACCAGTCAAACAAACAATGCGCCGCATATCCGGCCCAAAAAGAACTGCAGTCGAAGCCGAAGTCGACAGGCTACTCGCAGCAGGATTCATCAGAGAGATCAAGAAATCACAATGGGTGGCCAACCCCGTACTTGTAGAGAAGAAGCATACAGACATCCTGCGGATGTGTGTAGATTTTACAGCACTCAATAAGTGCTGTCCAAAGGATCACTTTCCACTACCTCGAATCGACCAGATCGTCGACTCCACCGCCGGGTGCGCTCGCTTGTCCTTCCTGGATGCTTACTCGGGTTACCACCAGATAAGGATGAAGGAAGAGGATGAAGAAAAAACGGCGTTCATAACCCCACTCGGGGTCTACTGCTACACCACAATGCCTTTCGGGCTCAAAAACGCAGGCGCAACCTATCAGCGCATGATGCAAGATTGCCTCAAGAAGCAGATTGGGCGAAACGTCCAGGTCTATGTAGATGACATCGTCATCACCACAAGAGAAGAAAGCACGCTACTCGATGACTTGCGGAGACATTCGCAAACCTCAAACGCTTCCACATCAAGCTCAACCCGAAGAAGTGCACGTTCGGCGTGCCAGCCGGGCAACTCCTCGGGTATCTAGTCTCAGCTCGAGGAATCGAGGCGGACCCGGAGAAAATACAGGCCATCTTGACGATGCAAAGGCCTTCAAAGCTCCACGACGTGCAAAAGTTGGCGGGTAGAGTAGCAGCACTCAGTCGATTCATCAGCAAGCTAGGCGAAAAAGCACTCCCGTTCTATCGACTGATGAAGAAGGCAGATAAGTTCGAGTGGACGCCAGAAGCCGAAGCAGCCTTCACGGACCTCAAGCGAGTCCTCACAAGCCCTCCAATCCTCGTAGCACCAAGGGAACGCGAGCCACTATACCTATATGTCTCTGCAACTAATAGGGTGGTGAGCACTGTTCTGTGGTCGAACGCAGAGAGGAGGGACACACCCAAAGCATACAACGTCCAGTCTATTACTTGAGTGAAGTGCTCTCCACATCAAAGCAGCGGTACCCGCACTATCAGAAGCTGGCATACGCCGTGTTCATGTCCTCAAGGAAGCTGACGCATTACTTCTCCGAGCACCCGATCACTGTAATCAGCACTTCAGGGATCGGGGACATCCTCACAAACCCCAATGCAACTGGGCGAGTAGCAAAATGGCTCATCGAGCTAGCACCAAGAGACATCAAGTATGATTACCCGAAGGCCATCAAAGCACAAGTTTACCCGACTTCCACACCGAGTGGATTGAAGCTCAGCTCCCAGGAGCACCAGATGTGTCCAATTCCTGGACCATGTACTTTGATGGCTCGAAGAAAAACGAAGGCGCAGGCGCAGGTGTCATCCTCATATCACCAAAAGGCGACAAGCTCCGCTACATCCTGCAAATGGGATTCGAGTTCCCATCCAATAACGAAGCAGAATACGAGGCTCTGATCCATGGCATGAGGATGGCTAAAGCACTCGGGTGCACTCGACTGATGATCTACGGCGACTCGAATTGGTGGTGCAGCAAACAATGAAGGCTTGTGACGCAATCGCAGATAACATGATCGCCTACCGTGACTGTACAACATCATGGAGGGCAGCTTCGAAGGCTGCGAGTTGCGGCACATAGGGCGTGAAAGCAATGAAGAAGCAGATAAGTTAGCCAACATTGGTGCGACCAAAGCACCAGTGCCACCTGGTGTCTTCTTCGAGCGCATAGAGCACAGATCAATCAAAAAGAAGCGGCAACTCCTGCACAGCCGCACCAGCCAAGAGCAAAACACCTAGCACAGAGGACCCACCAGTCGAGGTACTCCTCATCGAGCCAACTTGGACTCAACCCTTCCTCGCATACATACTCCGCGGCGAGGTACCCGAAGACTTCACAGAGTCAAGACGCGTCACTCGACGATCTAAAGCATACACTGTCATCAACGGTGAACTTTACAAACGCAGCATATCAGGTATGTTCCAGCGTTGCATAGCATTTGAAGATGGCCAAGCCATCCTTCGTGATATTCATGCAGGTACTTGCGGGCATCACGCCAGCAGTCGATCACTCGTAGCCAAAGCCTTTCGCGCAGGCTTCTACTGGCCCACAGCACTCAAAGACGCGGAGGACATAGTCAAAAGGTGCATCGGCTGCCAAAAATTCGCCACAAAGCCCACGCACCCGCATCGGCGTTGAAGACAATACCATTGGCCTGGCCTTTCGCCCAGTGGGGGCTCGATATGGTTGGGCCACTCAAAAAATCCTCCCATGGAGGGCATACTCACCTTCTGGTGGCGGTCGACAAGTTCACCAAGTGGATTGAAGCAGTACCCATCACAAGTTCGACTGCCACTACAGCAGTCAATTTCATAAAATCCATCATATACCGCTTTGGTGTGCCAAATAGCATCATCACTGACAACGGTACAAACTTCACGGCTGAGGAATTCAAATCCTTCTGCAAAGAGCAAGATATCACGCTCAATTATGCATCTGTGGCGCACCCGCAATCAAACGGCCAAGTCGAAAAGGCCAATGGGCTTGTGACGAGTGGAATCAAGAAGCGCCTCCTGGTGCCACTCAAAAGGGCTGCGGGTGCTTGGGTAGAAGAGCTCCCGTCTGTGCTATGGAGCCTACGCACAACACCCAACGCCTCAACACAATTCACTCCATTCTTCATGGTCTACGGCGCAGAGGCAATCCTGCCATCAGACGTAAGGTTCAACGCACCAAGGTCGAAGCATACAATGAAGATGCAGATGAAGCACTCGAAGATGCAGTCGACTTGCTCGAAGAAGCACGCAACACAGCGCTAGCACGTACAGCTGTCTACCAGCAAGATCTACGCAACTATCACAGCCGTCGACTGCGTACCAGGTCCTTCGAGGTGGGTGACTTGGTACTTCGACTGAAGCAAAGAAGGTGCATAAACTTGCTTCTCCATGGGAAGGACCCTTCATCATCACCGAGGTCATAGGTGGTGGAGCATACAGACTGAAGCATGCGAAGACCGGCGAACTCTCCCACAATCCTTGGAACGTTGCGCAGCTGCGCCGTTTCTATGCTTAGATTGCTCAGTCGCATAATGTAATAGGCTCATATGTCGGATGGCTGCAGGTTTCAGACGCGCTCTTTTCCTTACCAGGGTACCTAAGGGGACTGGAAGGTTTTTAATGAGGCGGCCTGCAGCCTAACATTCATAAATGGAATATAGTCAATAAATTCCTCATACTTTTCCTGCTTACTACTCGCATAGCTTATCAGCACAAAACTTAGCCTCACCCGTATGCTCGGGGGCTGAGCTCTCAAACATAAAAGCTTTCGCTCCTTCAAACATAATAATTCAGCCACACTCGAATACTCGGGGGCTGGATCGTAACACTAAACACAAAGGAAAAAGTTGCTCAACCCCAATCAATCACTCGGGGGCTGAGCCTGCAGGCATAAGTTGAAGCTTCAACTCTCATAAAATTCATAACCTCACTCGAGCACTCGGGGGCTATGTAATTCATGATCTATGTAAACTGTTTTTCATAAACCCCACTCGATACACTCGGGGGCTGCATACATACAAGTGAACAAATATGTACTAAGTGGCAAATTTACACTCGGGGGCTGTTCCCTATACATAAATACCCTAATCTTCTGGTTCATCCTTTGCTGGAAGAACAGGGCCCATAAGTTGCGCTTGATAGCAATCAACCAATGTCCTCGCGTGATCGAATGTTTCGTCAAGATTCGACTGGGACAAAGACGATCCAGGCACGGGTGGACGTAGCTGCAAATTTGGACGTTGACTTCGGAGATATGCCATGGTTGCGTTGGCACCGTCCACAAGCTTCTGGGTGATGAAGCCTCGAATGGAACCTGTTGACCGGAAGAGATCGAGCAACGCGTGGATTCCTTGAGGTTGTGGCCCAGTCGGAAAAACCATCTGGTTGATTCGACTGAAGGCCGACCTGCACAATTCAAGAAGCATAGTGCTCCGCCACACCCGATCTTGCAGAGTCGCGAGTATGCGTGCTCGGTGCTTGTCCAATCGAAAGTGCTGGCGGCCAGTCGTGGGTTCGTCAGTTGCCATGTTCAACTGCTCATCCACGCGAGCCTGCTCCGCCTGGAAATCTTGAACAAAACCTGCAACAACACAAGTTGGGTGAACAAAAAAGAACAGGCTGTGAACTCATAAGATCAAGGCAGTCATGCTTACACTCGAGCTGTCTGTTCACGATCTCCATCTCGCCAAGCACATACTCCTCCCGTTGGGTGGGTAAAGCAGGCCTTGCCCTCATCCTTTCCAGCTCGCTTCGGGCACTCGCCAGTTCCTGCTCCTGTTTCGCAAGTCGAGCCTTCATATAACGTATTACCGCGGCATCATTTGACGCCTGAGCTCGAGATCGAGAAGGGGTATGATGCCGCGACGAACTGGATGAAGTGGCGGCTGGCCGTTTCTGTTCCAAGCATCATAAAAGTTTCATGAGAAACTAGTCACAAAGCTCAGACGAGCAACAACATACAGCTTTACAAACAGAATCATAACGAGGAGCATAAATTCATACAAAGGTAGCAAAAGCACATGCATACTCGCATGGTCATAAGTTTAATTACAAACATCAAAGGCGCGGCTGCCCTACTTCTCAGACATTGACTCTGACCTAGCCCTACTCGCACGAGCGGCGACCTCTTCTGCCCGGCGCTCCATGGTGGCCATAAAAGTTTCAGCCAACTTTGCGGCTGGCTCGTTCAAATGCTTTAGGGACACCAATTTCCCGCCAGGCTTACGAGGGAAAGCAGACAGAGCGGCTTCGAAGTCACCCTCTATCCCATGACCTAAAAGGAGTTTGAGGGTGGTCTCTGAGCCGCGTACCGTCAAAGCGCGAGCAAAGTTCGTCATAGTCGAAGTTCCCGGGCCCAGGACGTCTGCGAAGCCATCCACAGTCGAAGGAGGTTGGCTGGAGGGGAACACATCCTTGAACACGGCGCCGAGCGTGCTCGTAGATTTGGCGAGTGCGTCCTTGGCTTGGGTAGAGACGACATCCAGGTCGCCGATTGCGCGGTCAAGGGACAAATCGACACTCGGTTGATCTACAGGTGTCGATGCCCCAACAGCTCCTTCAAAAAAGCAGAAGTAACAAAAATGTTACATACTATTCAGTGGCAAAAGAAGTAGGCAAAAAGTGAAAGGCTCGACTCACCGCCTACGTCTCGGGTGAGGCTCGCCAGGCGCTCAGCATAATTCTTCTCGCGCAAAGCGGCGGAGTCCTTGGCATCATCCAAGGCCTTCTTCGACTCCTCGCGCTCCTTGGCGAGTGTCTCTTCTAACTCTTTAACCCGAGATTCAGCGTTTGCCTTGTCACCTGAGATAGATGGGCAGATGTCATTCACAATCGACAAGGCAAAGACTTACAGAAACCCAAGATACTTACGGGTGAGCTGCTCCATAACAGCGCGCAGATTATCCCTCTCCTGTTCAACCTGGACAAATGCTTTACCTGATTCCACCAGGTTGAGGTAGAAGGGCTGCACGCACACGAAACCAACATAAGCTATACACAAATAGGTCCAGAAGGAAGACTCGACAAAAAGACACTTACGTGTTCAATCCAAGGCGCGGGCTTGGCAGCAGAAGTTCCAATTTGCGGAGTCGATGTACTCGCAATATTGGCAGCCTCAATGGAAGTGGTCGTGGCTATTGTTTTCACAACCTCAGCCGCAACAGGAGAGGCTTCAGGCTGATCTGGAGTCGAGGCTCTCACGGTTGGAGGAGTTGGAGGTCGCACAGTCTCGGCACTACAAGTGACCGAAAGGCATACAACATAAGCAAAAGTACATAACTCACAAAAAATATTATTAAGTGCAAAAAGGAGCAAACCTGTGCTCTTCTTCATCCTCAGTGTCGAGCTCGTCAAAGTTTGGGCCTCCAAAAGGTAGCTGCCCACTCGACTGAGGAGGAGGAGGAGCCGAGCTCAAAGGACTCACGTCCAAGGGAGCAGCTGTGGTCGTAGGAGACGGAGCTGAGTTTCCATCATCCCTCACATCCGATTCCCTCGCGGGTGAGCTCGTGGAAGAAGACAAACTTGGGCTGCCCGACGGCGCTTGCGAAGAGGAACCTCGCTAACATCCTCACTCGCGGCAGGCTCCTTGCCTGTGCTTCCTCTACCCCTTCCTCTTCAACCTCTTCTGTGGGTGAAGTGGTAGCCGAAGGTAAAGGCGATTCATCCCCTCCCTTCGCTTCTACTGTCACCTCTGTTTCATAAGTTGGCCCATCTTCGGGAAGAGGAGGAAGAGTGGAGGGGTCGAGTGGCCCTGCATACAAGATATAGCAGTCGAAAGTCAAAAAGATGCACAGAAGGATAACAAAAACAGAAGATCATATACTCGAAAGATTCACTAACCTCTGCAAAGGCTTTTCAGCCCCATAAGGATCGACTGGGCAGTCGACGTTGCAGGGCTCGCTCTGTTTGTACTGGTGATGGACCGCACATGTGTCACCAGTTCACTCCTCGACAGCTCCTCCTTGCTCATTCGAGTGGAGTCGAGGGGACCTTCGTACTCCCACATTGGGTGGGCACGAGCGCGGAGTGGCCATACCCGCCTCTTCACAAAGGTGGCAATCAGATGCACACCCGTGATGCTGTTCAGGAGCCCTCCAATTGTCTCCAGCATAGGCGCTGCTTCCGCCACTTCTTCAGTCGAAAGCTCATGGTCCAGGCTTTCGTCCTAGCGGCTATACCAGCAGTCGAAAATGCTGGGGCCACATTTTGGTCCACTTGCACATAGAACCACCTCTTCCTCCACCCCTGCGCCGAGTCGACTGGCTTCAGGGCGAAGTACCGGGTGTCGCTGCGCACTTGGATCTGCAGGCCTCCGACTGGATAGGTTCGGCCACCTCGGTTGTTTGGCCGGACCATGAAGATGGACTTCCATAATGCCCAACTCGGAGCAACACCCAAAAAACACTCGCACAGCGTGATGAAACACGCAATGTGCAGAATACCGTTCGGGGTGAGATCATGGATCTGCACCCCGTAGGCAAAAAGCAAACCTCGCACAAAATCATGGAGGGGGAGCGAGAAACCCCTAGGCAAAAACTCCGCGAAACAGACGCGCTCGTTAGCGCGAGGCTCGGGAAGTACCTCCTTGGGCGAAGGTGCGCGGACGAGGAGTTGGTCGGAAGGTGGCAGCAATCCTTCCTCGCGCAGCTTGTCCAGCTGCGCATCCTTCAGGGTGGATTTCATCCAATCCCCATTGGTCTTCTTGAGGTCGACGGCGGCCGCAGATGTGCTAGCCGCAATCTTCTTCCCCTTCTTCGCCGCCGCATCGGGCGCGGCGGCAGCAGTCGAGGCGGAGCGCTTGTTGCCCGCCGCTTTCTTCATCGTCAACGAGCAGGTGGGAGAGCGCGCAAAGCTTTAGCGCAGGAGCAATGGAGGCAGAGGCGAGGAAGACGATGGAACAGGGGCGGCGCGCAGAGCAAATGGCAGGTAAAAAACAAATGCCAGCGCCGTTCCCCTATTTACCACAAGACAAAAGCAATCACAGCCATTCAGATCCAAATCGTGCGTTACGCACGCAATCTGACCGTACACGTGGCAAACGCGGAGGGCAACCGTCGCCGGCCACTCCGCCCACTACGCACGTAAAAAGAGGAGCCATCATCACGCTTGCGGAAAAAGTGGGCCCGTATAGTCAAATCAAGTCCAAACGGCACCGTCTTCGGTCAGCTCTGCACAAATGGGCCCACCTACGTGTCACGTCCCATCAATCGCAGCATAACGCACGCCACGCGTGTCAGAAATCGCAGTCGAAATAAACGTCATCCCTGACGTCATTGAAGCATCTGTTCAGAAAATACGTTCGAGTATGCTCAACGCATATTGGTCACTCGATTGCCCTGATTAGTTCGGGTGTGACAAAACTTTCTTAAGGCAAAATTGGTCACTCGACCGTTCCTTCGACTAAGTCATATTACTCCCATCGGGAGCTTCGACTGAAGATGCTTAGGATAATGATTGAGATTATCCTCCATTTACAAGTAATACAGCATAATCTCGGGGGCTACTCCCATCGGGAGCACTGTCGTGCACCCGATAGAATTATGGCACAAATTTCTTCGATTAACATATGCAGAGTAAGAAGAGTTTTGAGATTATCCTCCATTGCAAAGCAATAAAGCACAATCTCGGGGGCTACTCCCATCGGGAGCGCTGTCGCGCACCCGATAGCATAACAGCAAATATCAGTCGACAAAGGGCATGACTCGTCCAACAAAGTTCAGAAATCATACTCGAAACATTCCCGAGTTGCGTCAGTCGCAAATACCTCGGATGCTGCACGCATAGTGCAAAGGTAAGACCCGCCGAACTTTCGAGCTGGGCTAAGGACCGTTCCAGCAACGTTAATCCTTACACTTTCCGTGTCAGCAGACATGATGAAAAATCCCGACGGACGCGTTGGGTAAAATTCAAAGTTATACTGCAGATCGACTCAGTAAGACCTCAAGCGGCCTAGTCGAATCTGACCAGTTTGTTCCAGATTCGAGTCCGGGGACTCGAGTTTGATTGAAAGCTAGTAAGGTTTTACCCGAATGAGTAGTTAACCAGTCCCGATCCGTCGAGTGTACTGGGCCTGCTAAGCTATTATCCCTTGATCATCATAAAACACAGTCGATGAGATACTCGACATAGCCAAACGTGTGCTATTCATACAGGAATTCCAAATTATATATACAGAATCAAAGCATATGACGTGCACTTACGAAAGAGTCCATGCCCGATTCTTCGAGTCAGCCAAGTACTCGGGGGCTACTGACATGGGTATACATATCGGGTACCCTACATGAGGGTACCTGGTGCACGTAACGACTAAGGCCCAATATCGAAGAGCCTACTCGAAGCCCAAGAAGATGGAGTACCCTCCAAGACTAGACATAGGCATAGTCGGTTTAGGCTTTCCTTACGTGTAAACTAGGTCGGTTACAAACTCCCGAGACCCAGCCTATTTAAAGGCTGGGAGGGGTACCGATCTGGGACCAAGCCATACTCGAACCACCAAAGCTCTTGCGAGATCGTCAACTCGCCGGAGCTCCCTGTAATCGCATAATCCACAATCAATACCAGACAAGCAGGAAGTAGGGTCTTTACCTCCACCCGAGGGGCCTGAACCTGGGTAAATCTTTGCCTCTGCTTGTCAGCCGACGAAACTACCAGTACTACCACGTTCTCTCCCCATAATCTCAACCCTAGGTCCTTAACCATGGATTTGATGAGGGTACACCTCGTCAGCGGGCAAAGCCGGCTCCATGTGTATCAAATGGGGTGGACCTGAACTCTTATTATGTTTTTTCCAAATGAAGCATAATAAGAGATCAGAACCGGATGATAAGCGGAGCAGAAGAAACTTACAATGATTCCCCTGATAACGGCGAGCGAACCGAGAGCAGCCCAGCTTGAGAATCGGGCGGATTTTATGCAATTTATAAGTAGACTCTGATTTGCTATATTTAATTATGAAGTCCTTTGTCTTACACCAAAAAATCAGGGGCGATAGGCTTGAAGCTATAAACCGATTTTCATACTGAAAGTTATTTTAATTTTTTCTTTTGCGAAAAAATTACAAAAGTAATTAATAAAAGGACTATCATAGTAGCAGATTATGTAGTTTCTCCTATTCAAACACCTTACCCTCGTCGCTTATTTTCATGTGACTAACCAGACACGTCCTAAATGACATACGGCGCAATCAACGGAGCTAAAGGGGCGCTATATATGTGGCCAGCCTTTTCTTCTTACAATATATTTCTTCTCAAAAGTGATTTGCAAATAAGCATGGAAAACTGCTGCTTCTCAACACTTATGTTGGGAACTATGCACCAGCCTTGCCTAAGGGGAGTGTCCCTGTATGGCTCAATCAAGATGCTGGTGAGATAGTAAAGAGGGCTATAGTAACTAAACACTTGATGGTTGGTATGGATTCACAACCATATATATATACACAAACCATGAGCATAACACAGAGATTCGAATCACTATTAGCCAGTGCGAGAGCGAACATGTAGACATAAATGAGCATATATAGTAGAATCGATATCTGATGATCTCTCTAATTCTGAAGAAACATTGGGGGATTGCTTATTACCCTTTTCCCACATGGAGTAGCGCATGCCATACAAACATTGTAGTGCATGGGCTTGGGATGCACCAGGAGTTGTGATCATTCACCCACAATGTGTGCATGTGGCTGGGGCGAGACCTCTCTTGAACTCGCGTGAGCTATTTTTGCACGAGGAAATCATATACGAGCGTTATTTTGGCATTTTAGTTTTTACGAGTCATATTTTAAAGCTACTAAGGGCCCGATTGGATTGGGGTTGCGTATTGCGGACGGGAAGCTCGCGTCAGAATTTTAGCGTGACCTCACATGGTCCGTGAAACTTTCCGGTTGTATTGACTAATATCCAAGCGGGGCCTAATGGTATTGGGCCGTTGTCTCACTAGTTTTCTTTCGCCTGACCAAACCACATACATGGGCAAAATTTGTACAAGCCATGTGAGATCGGGTTTATAAATATATACTTTTTATTCTAATCATAATTGACAAACTCAGCCCTTGCAATGACAAACAGGGTCAAAACTAGGTATAGTTTTCTTTGATTGAACAAATGTTTGTTTGAATTAAACTGTTTTTTATAACATTCCTACAAACTTTAGGTGGATAACCGAGTAGCAGATAAAAACACTCATGTACGTGAAGATGAAATATGGTGAGATTCACAATCATAGTACCTTGTTTAGTACTCGTTGAGATTCACAAATTTATCGCATTTCCATTAGTTTTTTTTTGAGAAACACAGTACAAACGCATACGCTCACAAACACGCACGTACGGACACCCCTATGAACGCACGCACGCAAACCCTACCCTATGAGCACCTCCGAGAGAATGGTCCGGCAGATCTTGAGGTTGACGAAGTCACCACGGGCGCCTCGCTGTTGACGGGCACGTCACCTACCACTAAAAGCATAGCGTCGGTTAAATCCTGAAAATCCAGGAAAATGCGAGCACCCATGCCAAGTCTGGGACTTGAACCTGGGTGTGCCGGTTCCACCACAAGGAACCAAACCAGCTGAGCTAGGCTCAGTTCGCATCATGCCCATTCTGCTATGATTATCACGTGTCTGATAAAAGTGCGGAGATTCTTATTCACAGAAACTCAGAAAGTCTACTGACAGCATTAATACACAGCAAAACAAATGTCGATGAAACACACGGCGATATAACACCACCAAGAATACCATAACTGCAAATCATCTACCATAGGAGTGAGAAACATCTCTAGCATGCGAATTCTTATGCCAATGCAGACCACAAAACCAGAAATAGGCTCATCAGCCGTTGGAAACTGGCCGAGACAGTCGGGTGACCGGCGCTCTTGCCACTTGACGGAGAACTTGCAGTCAGCAAGAAGATTTTTGTGAGGTCACAAATTATTTATTTTCCCTTTTCATCTCGAACTTCGAAAAATGGATGGGGCCGGGTTCAAACAAGGGTCGATGTCTACTTGAAGATCAATATTCAGTTGTGTTTTGAGCCAGCCTCTTAAACTGAATTTCATGATCATAACAAGGAAACCACCATTTTCGCCTATTTTCATGCGATATGACATACGGCGAGAGCAGCGGAGCTAGAGGGGAACCTATGCAGCCAGCCTTTTCTTCTTACAATATATGTTCTCAAAAGTCATTTGCAAAGAAGCATAGCTAATTGCCTAATTGCTTCTTCTCCACGCTCGTGTTACAATATATGTGTTTTGGCAATGCGGGTAACCAAACACGCTCTAAATGTAGGACTATGCACCAGCCATGTGCCAAAGGGGATTGTCCCTGTATATTGATGCAGGTGACGATAGTAAAGAGGGCTATAGAAAAAACTTGATGGTTGGTGTGTATTCACAACCATATATACACAAGCCGTGTCCATGACACGGAGAATCACTCTTAGCCAGTGCAAGAGCGAACATGTAGACGTAAATGAGCATAGTAGAATCAATATCCGATGATCTCTAGTTGTGAAAAGCAATTGGGGATTGCATATACCCTTTTGTCACATGGACGGAGACCCATCTTGAACTTGCGTTATGCCAATAGCGCCCCTGCAAGTTGCTCCATGCCCGGGTTCACCAGATTGAAGGTCCTTGCACTGAATAGGCTTTCCTTCTTCTAGTCGCATGCGCCAACGTCCCGTTTGGAGATAGCGAACAGCATCTGGATCTTGCCGCCTGCTCCTCGATCGAAAACCGCAGTACAGTAAAGAACGGTGAGCCTGTGATGTGTTCACATAATGGCTAATTTTGACGCTTCAAATAAACTGGCAATTTCTTCTTTCGTTAGTTAGCTAATAGAAAAGGTTTGACAATAGACGGCGATGCTATTTTGGCACGAGAAACCATATATGAGCCGTATTTTGGCATTCTAGTTTTTACTAGTGGTATTTTCAAGCACTTATTTTTTTACTAATGGTATTCAAGCTGTTCTCTTGTCAGTTTTCTTTCACCTGACCAAACAACATACAGGGGCACAACTGATGCAAGCCATGTGATAGAGGGGTATTAAAATATATATACTTTTTATTCTAATCATGATTGACAAAACTCAGGCCCTTGCAATGACAAACAGGGTCAATCAGGGTATAGTTTTCTTTGATTGACATAATGTGTACTAGTGTGTTTTTGTTTGAATTAAAATATTTTTTATAAAATTTCTCAAATTTTATGTGGATAACCGAGTAGCAGATAAAATAAAAAACTCATGTACTTGCACGCCAAGGGCATGTACAATGCAGGGTGCTTCTACCTAAGTGCTTAGAACTAAGCACCTGCTAAAACGTTGAGTTGTTTATTGCAGCAAGTTTATGTAGGTGCTTAAGTTACGGAGCCGTCTCACTAGCTCCGGCTCAAGCATCTCTGATGTCCAATGCTTAACAGTAGAAAATATAGGCATGATGCAGGAGCACCATACAAAAAAGGGAGTAGTTAATTCCTAGGCACCAGGCAAGCATCGAAGCCAAAGTAAGCACTCTTGGCCTTTTGTAAGCACCCGATGACTGTCAGATGGAAAGGAAAACCCGGTTTTTACTGTAATCACCGATCTAAGCACCGGCGATGAACATGCTCTTATAGTACCTTGTTTCTTGTTTAGTACTCGGTGAGATTCACAATTTATTGCATTTCGGCAGTTTTAGGAGTAAAAAAATAGGGTGAAACTGAAATATGTTTCACATCATGCCTATTCTGCTTTGATTATCACAGGTCTGATAAAAGTGCGGAGATTCTTATTCACAGAAACTCATAAAGTCTACAGACTGACAGAATTAATACACATCAAAACAAATGCGCATGGAACACACGACGATAACACCACCAAGAATACCATAGCCGCAAATCATCTACCATAGGATAAGGTGAGAAAACATCTCTAGCATGCCGAATTCTTATGCCAATGCAGACCACAGAACCAGGAACAGGCTCATCAGCCCTGCGAAACTGGCCGAGACAGTACGGTAACCGGCGCTCTTGCCACTTGACGGAGAACCTGCGATCAGCAAGAAGATTTTTGTGAGGTCACAAATTATTTATTTTCCTCTTTTCTCTTCGAACTTCAAAACATGGATGGGGTCCAAACAAGGGTCGATTCCTACTTGAAGATCAAGATTCAGTTGTGTTTTGAGACAGCCTCTTAAACTGAATTTCATGATCAAAATAAGGAAACCGCCATTATGAACATGACCATGCCAACAATTCAACAAAAACTTAAACTTGGTAATTCTACATGGGAAAAAACCAATCGTGTGTGTGTGTGTGGGGGGGGGGGGGGGGGGGGGGGGAATTGATATGAAACTTTTGCAACATAGCTACTCCATGCCAAGTGTAGGGAGAAATGGGAAATGCATGAACATTAGAAACATCACTTCGCAAGGCGCCCCAACAGACTTGTAACAGCATTCAGCCATTCACACTGTTTCCATGAAAACATTGCTGGGACTTGTTCAATGATGGCAGCTGTTGGTTTGTTTGCAGCCTTAAATACAGAACAACCTACACTAAATTCTACTCCATAAGCAATTTGATATACACAGAAAATTGTCTAATTTGCAAATGTAAGTGCTACTGTTGTCCACATCAAAACCCCTGGGACCATGTCTACTGCATGACAAAACGAAAACTGTGGCATGTCTAGTGTATGTTGTGTGTTTTCCCTTACTGGCCCATTTGAGTGTACTTCACTCTTGGTGGTAGTCAAACAATGGATCATGTTGCAAACCTAACAAAAATATTTAGAAGAAGTGGGAGGTGAATTGCGAATTGGCTCTGAACTAATCTTAACTCTTCCCACGTCCCATGTTCAACTTTGCTCGTCAAACACAAACAGAGTGATGTCTTCCCATAAAAAAGTCACAACCATCGGATATCCGAATACAGTTTCTTTGTAAAAGTGAACTAACAGACATGAAATTGCATCAATTTACCTCAATGGAATCAACTGAAATTCAATAGGACAATATACTATTATTTAACCAGGCAATAATTTTGCAGTTGGCAAAAATGTCAGAATTCAGGCAACGGAGTGGCTAAGCAAATGAATACATTACTCGTGCATGCTACTACTCTTTAGAAGGATAAGAAGCTTATATTACCTGGAGGTGATGACCCTGGAGCGTTGCCTGTAAATTAAAAATGGAAGGCTGTCAGGAAATCAGAAAAATATACGTACTGAAATCATCTGAAGAAAATGCCAACTACTGCCAAAGCCAGAGAATAAAAGGACAGTTGGATTAGCACAACATGTGGAGTACTGTGATTTGCAAGGTTGAACATGGGAATGCCATGTTCTTTGCATTGCAGTGGGAAACTAGATATTTTCTGAATTCAATACGTAAACATCATCACAATAATACAAATGGCCACAATCATACACCCAATACTAAGCTGAGACGAATCATTCATCTAACAAGGTCCACCATGGTATATTAAAACCGACATACTCTGACGGGCTGACACCCTTAAATCGCTGGACTTAACTAATTCAGCTTATCAAGGGACAGACTGGGGAAGGTGAAGGCAACTGGGATTCTCTATGCCTCCAACCCTCTTTATTCTCTTGATCAGTTGCAGCTGGTCCAAGATCGCACATCTACATAGCATGTTCTTTGTTCTCCACTAGTACCATCTGATGGTGACAAACAAATGCGACGACCGACTTCCATACGCCAACCAGAACAACGGTAGCAGCCGCGCAGACTTAAGTACGCAATCCACCTACCATCTATCTCACCTCCCTGTGGAAACTGTCCACATCATGCTTAATCTTACTTACATAGATTTTTCAGGAATTTTGACCCAAAAACTTGGATAATTGATGGCTGACTGTGCTTAATTTAACAGCTATAATCGTCATAAATCCGTTGCGGGAGAAGGAGAATTAAAACTACATCTGCTAGCGGTAAAAAGAAAAGAAAACCATTTTGCTAGGTAAAGAAAACTGAGAAGAGATCGAGGTGCGGAGGAAGGGGGCGAGTTGATTACTGGGGCAGCTGCTGGCGTCGGCGCTGACGCCGCAGCGCTTGGAGAGGCGGAGCGCGTCGGTGAGGTTGATGTTGAAGGCCCTGAAGATCTCCGGCGACGCGTACAGGTCGCAGAGGCACTGCTTTTCGTTCTTCACGGCGTCCCTGAGCGGCCCGCAGCAGGTGTCCGGCGGCGTCTCCGCGTCCGTCCCGTTCATGTACGCCGCGCACCCCACCAGCTTGGACGCGCACTCCGGCGGCGCGCCCGTCGACTGCGCCGCCGCTCCAGCCGCGAGCAGGACCAGCACCGCGGCCAACAGCATCGTCGGCAGCCGCATCGCCATTTCTCTCTCCAGTGGACTTCTACGAGGAGCAAGCAGAGAGGAAAAGGTGGTGCTTTTCTTATGAGAGCGTGGACTCTGGGGCTCGTCTTCCTTTCTTCCTTGGCTTGGCTCTGGTGTGGTTTTTATAAATGACGCGTGTTTCCGGTGAACATTCAGTAGGGCGTAGTTCCCAACTTTTAGTTTTCGAGTTCCCAGACATGGCAATCGACAAAAAATAGTCAAACTTACCAGTACGACGTTTGACAAAGTACTTACAGCTAGCCTTTCGAATCGTGAGGCCTACTATGCTGATCGTTCCACAAAGAATTTAATCGTCAAAATTCGAATCGTGAGTAATAAATATTGGTCCCATGGATTCCTGACACAGAGATCGAGGGGTAGCAAAGTTTGAAATTTATTATAGTAGTAGAATACAAAATCAATACTATTAGACATATTTTCAGATGATATCTTCGTGGTATCATAGTTGCTGATAGTTTTTCATTAAAAAAAATCAAAGTTCACAGTATTTGACTTTAAAAAATATTTGACATTCTGGATATTATTTTTTGAGCAGCGAGTGCATCTGCACCATGACACCTGCTACGGATTTTCCGAAAAGATAAGATTTTCCAAAAAGATGTGTAGTGCTAACTTCTGACTGAGTCACGTACCATCCTCTGACCGGACCGGGAAGAATAGCCGTAGCAGACGACTCCGATCGAGATGGTTCGTTGCTTTCTCTCACAATCGCCTGCAGGGCTGGGACGACACGGCACCATCGTGTGCAGTGGCGGAGCTAGATAAAATATGATCAGGGTGCACTACTCTTATGTATGGAGGATTAAGCACAGATTTAGGCCAACCGGGTGCACTAATCATCGGCTAGAGGGGTGCACACACCAATTTTTACGGTAATTTCAATGCAAAAATAAATTCTACCCGGGTGCCTGTGCACCTGGTAGCTACATGTAGCTCCGCCGGTGATCGTGTGCCTGCCTCTTGTGAACCAGGCGCAGCCGCTTTCTATTGTGTCATCTCCATGTGAACATTTGAACGGCGGATTTGACTTGACCAACGTTACTGAGCAATCACATAGAAAAGGAAAAATTTAAGGATGAATCGTCATAATGAATGTTCGCCCAAAGAAAATTAAACGCCAGGATGATGATTAGCACCAGGCGTGTTCCGTGGGTCAGATCAAATCTGCTATTAACAAAGATGAATTTCTCAAGCACACATAAAAAGTTGTCTCGGTGTAGCGCTCAGCAAGCCAAAATTTGCTAAAACAGAAGGCTAGAAGATAAAAGATACTGGTAACATCGTGAGGGACCAACGTGCTCGAGAACGAACTAAGAGTAGCTTAGCTAGCCAGCAGCGTCACTTCACTGTAGTTTGCTTATTTGGAATAGTTCTAGACAGTGTGCACTCCAGCCAAAATGAACCGCAGAATTTCAGCTGCTCTTGTGCTCTCGAATCTCTTTAATGATGCCTTCAGCAAGGGTATCCTCATCATAGTTCTTCCCAAAGAACTTAACAAACTCCATTTTCGGGTTCATCAGGTACCTGAAAGTACACAATACATATAAAGTCAGTATCTGGCCTACCAAAGCTAATTTGCTGCTTCAAGGTAAACATTATAACATACAGTTGGTGGTAATTCTTTATTTCTATTTCACCAAGCCATCCGTGACTATCAGAATTTTGTCATAAACAGACCCCCTCGAATACTAATTTTGTGGCAAACACGTAGCAGTACACACTAGCACTACAAATGATTATTGACCTCTCAACTGTACATTTAAACTGAACTGCAGTCAATACCATAGTTAACTCTCGTTACAGTTGGCCACAGAAGTCAACAGAAATGAACAGCGTATAATAGATGCCACTAATTGAGACAGCGACAGAATCCACGGGTATAGCTTGGGTAGCTCATAGTAATCAACTCATCATTCGTCACAACAGAGTATAATAGATGCCACATGGACTGCACCCAACAAATATTGCCTGCTTGACCCGTTTGGTTTGGGCTCATTCATGAATGCCAGTTGGCCTTGTTACTAAGGAATAAGGATAATAGCATGTTGTATGCCAGATCAAGTCCAGTCCGAAGAAAGCATGTTGGTAAATCAGGAGTTTTATTTCAAGAATTGGCACCAGCAAGGATAACCTAATTGGTCTCCTCTAATGAATGTCTTTTTACTTTTGCATACAAATAAATTACATTTCTACTTCTGTTAATTAGTTAGCGCCTACCAATTGCAAACCAGAGGTACCATCAAAATCACAGGAAGGAAACAAATTAGTCAAAGAAATTAAGAAAAAGTTTACATACATGACAATGGAATGATCAACAAGGTAGTCAGAACCCTCCTCTTCTGTCTTCATATAGTAAACTCGGTACGCACGAGCAACCTTCCTTACCTCCTCAGAGGTACCAGTTAGACCTATTAGATCTGGATGAAACTCTGGCAGACAGACAAGTGCCAGTGTTAGACATCATAACTGAAAACAATACAAAGTGATGCAACAATCTCAAGATATGATAAAAGTGTGTTTCAGGAAATCAACAGGAAGGTTACACAAATTCTAATGCATGGATCAAAATAAACTAATGATTGTGGCACAATGAGCCGTCATCTACTGCCAGAAATTACATACCTTTGACATAATCATGGACTTGCTCAACAGTGTCTCTTTCAGGATCAACTGAGATGAATACTGGCACAATTTCTAGTTTTGCCTTCTCCTCTGAAGCAAATTAAAGCAAACCACTTTATGATGATATCCATGGAAAGCGTCCAAAAACTTAATCAACAGAAAAATGATTACGTGGGTTCTGATTCAATTTATGTCTTTTTTCGTGCAATCTTAACTGTAGAACATGAAACTTTATCTTGAAACTTCTATGGCTTACTAGGCCATGTACAATACAAAGTGCTTACAAAAATAAACCAAGCTTTTTCATAAGCACCAATGTTTATTTCTATAGGAAAGCTGCCTAACTAAGCATTTTTCTTGTGTAAATAAGAACTAGTGCTTAATGAAAACCGGTTAATTTTTCTAAACACCTCTATAAGCACCTTGTATTGTACATTCCCTTATGGGTTGCAAAGGAGCTAAGTATAAATGCAGCTAAAACAGATAAAATAATAGCATCCCGTTAGTAATGCCCTGATGCTTGCCAGGATTCTGAAAGTATATTTCCACAACACAGGGTAAGAGGGTAATATCCGACCAGGCATAGTTGGGATGTTTTGTCTAATCAAATTTATTCTGTTGCTTCATAAGGGGCAAAATAGAAACAACCAATTCAATTCAATACTCTGGCGATCAAAAGTATTATGTAAGACATGACTGGTACACAAGATCCTCCACCCATGCCCCAACAAATAAGTGCATTACTTGTGTTTAATAGAAAATATTAGTCATATAAAGACAGTTTTTGCTTGTTATGAGTTAGATAGCGACAAGCTGATAATTAAATTGCTTCATTACCCAACAGAAGACCATTACCTCGATAAAAAGCAGATAAGTAGGTTTTGTGATTAGCTCAGCACACAACAGTCTGGTCAAAGAAATAGTAAATTGACTTACTGATCTTATTGAGAGCAGCAGTCATCTTCTGGAGTTCATCTGGACAAATGTCAGGGCAGTGTGTGAACCCAAAATATAGCAGCGTCCATTTACCCAAGAAATCCTTTTCAGTGACAGGTTTCCCATAATGATTTACAAGAGCGAATGGACCACCAATAGCAGCAGTTCCTACTGTTTGTGCTGGCTTTACCGAATTTGTTTTGTTCTTCAATTCTGAGAAATTAGGAACAAAAGGTTAATCATGGTACATTCTACAACATAGAAATTTAAGGAACAAATTGCTTTGCAAATGGATGGCATTTGCATTGTTGATAAAGGCATGGATAGCACTGGTCCCCCATATTTGATGAATAAATTGTTTTTCTAATTGAGGGAATGATCATGTGAAATGCAGAAAGGAAATAGCAAAACATACAAACATCCAGCATCTCAGACATAAATGAACTATTACAACTGGTATGTGTCACTAACTCACTATCTGCATGTTCATATGATAGAGTTGCAGCTAGAAATATCATTTTTAGTTGAAGGGCATTGACGGTCTTGTAATACCATCAAAATTGATTAATCTGCAGATATTAAACTGAAAATGTACTGCTAGCTTTCTAAATCTATCCACGCTTTACTAAAAGAGCAAATGATGAACTTCCTTTGTCTCAAATTATAAGACGTTTTGGTAGGCTAGCCTACTAAACGTCTTATAATAAGGGCGGAGGTATTACTAGTCTTCATATTCACATGATACTAGTAGCAACAAGAAATTGTCAGGAGAAAGAGTATTGACAGTCAGAAATAGCATCAGAAGATTAATCTGCAGACATAACACTGAAAACAGATTGCATTGTCATTTTGTCTTTTCGCGCTGTACTCAAAGAAGCACAAGATGATACTATTTTATACAAAGAGATAATTATTACTGTAAGATTCATCTGACTTAGTTACCATAAGCTGCATGGGATTAAACATATCTTCTCCAACAAATGTAATTGCTATGTGTTACAACTTTCTATCTGAGTTGGTACGACTTAAACAACACTCCGAGTTTCTCCTACCACAGTACTAATAACCCACTACCGTAGAGTTGGAACACGATCACAAACCACATATACGCAAGGCCCACCCAATATAAAACTACACTAACTCACCATAGTAATCTACCTTCAATTTGACGCTTTTTTCCTTGTCGTAGTAGACTATGATTCCTCCTCCGGTCAGAAGAAGCAGAAGAAAGCTCAACCACGACACGGGCTGCAAGCAAGGAACATAATCATGTCAGAATTACTCTTCGACTGACTACGCGATAGTTTTTCATCAGAAATGGCCCATTTTCTGGCGCTCATATTCAGAGGACCGCTACTCGTAAATGTCTCTCGGTTCAACAACAACGCAGATGTTTCTAGTAGTTTCAATTCAGAATGGGAATCACACTTTAAGGCGCACACGTACAAAAACAGAGGGAATCTCAAACAGCTTACCCCTCCTCGGACAGACTTCCCGGCGTCTGCCCCGACTTCCCATCCTGCCCGCCCCCTTCCCCTCCGCCACCAGACCCCGCAGCCGTCACCTCTGGCTTCGCACCACCCTGCGCCGCGCCGGGAGCCGCAGACGCAGCAGCCGCCGCCTCGGACTTGGAACCGCCCTGCGCCGCGCCGGCAGCCGCAGACGCAGCTGCAGCAGCGTCGGTCGAGAAGAAACCCACCGACGCACCCACGGATCTCCAGCCTCCCACCGCGGCGACCTGACACGCGAACAAGACACGCACAGACATACAGCCGCCGCGTTAGCCACAGAAGAGGAACGGCTGAACAACAGATTTGGAGCGAGCTGGGGTTCGTGCTAACCTGGGGGCGACGGAGCGTCGGCGGGGGAGGAATGCGAGGAGCAGAGGTGTGCAGCGCGAGGGCGAGCAGCTGGAGCGCCTGCCGCCTCATCGTCGGCGTGCTCTCTCGTGCGACGGGGGTCGGCGGCAGGGGCTGTGGGTGTGGGAGGAGACGGCGCCGCCGGGGCTTGGGCAACTTCCTTACTTGTTTCGCAAGGGAGGCGGGGGCTTCGTGCGTTCCGGCCCTTTAACGCAAGGCCCGTTGGGTGGATAGTGGACGGCTTCACAGGCCACGATCTCTACTCGGCCAGACAGGCTTTCAGCTTTTTGATCGGAGCGGTACGTTAGAATGGGCTTTTTTTTGCGATTTCATGCCAGATGTGACCCAGGAGCGCAGGAGCCCCCGTTTTGGAGCTTGAGCCCCATCCGCTCGTGGAAAAAAAGAGTGAGCATCAGTGTCAGTGAGTGTCAGTGATCGAGATCACACGCACGGACGTACACAGGGACACTGTCACTGATGTGCAACAGGATCGGAGCCCCGGCGATGGATCCCAGGCCGGCCAGGCGGCGAGCAGCCGAGCGGGAGACGCGGCGGCATCCTTTCGCCGGTGATCGATTGATCCAGCCATAGAAAAATACGCACTCGCGTGCTGTGTGCGGCCGGCGTCCGTCACCTCACCCCGAGGCGAGCCATGCGCTCGCCTTGGATCTGCCGATGCAGACCACTCATTTTGTGGCGGTCCGTTTGCGTCACCCTGTTTGGATTTGATTTTTTGCCATGCGGACATAATCGGACGACTGCTGACTAAATGGGTTGCTTCGTTGGAGTTGCACTTAGTAAATATTATAATCAATTCTCATAAATTTTGTGTTCCTTAGCAAACCCATCCAATTTCAAGCTTTGAGGATTATAAAGAGAACAAATGTTAATAATGCAAATACTAGAAAGTATAACATATTGTTCCATCGTCGATTTTATTTTGAAGTTGCGTTATTATGACATGATGATGCTCCCTTACAAACTCACCGAGTTGTACATGCTAATAATTAGGGTTAGGTGGATCTCCGCTCACACATTTGGTGAAATCCTTTTCTTTAGTTTCACATAGTAGCCAGCTTAGTTTATTATTGTTCATACATTAGTAGATATATTTGTCTTACGATTGAAGTCATGTTTTTAACTTTTTATATACGGCCGGTAAGTAGTTGAGTAGTAACTATTTTATTATCTCACTTGCCATATATCTAGTTATTTATGACGCGAGTAAATCAGAATAAAAGCTAGACCGCCAACAATACTGCCGGGCACGTACATTTGATTCGGTAGTTCTAACAAATTTAATTAAGGCATTATTTGCCATTATATACCGTCTAATACTCCTATTCAATATGTGTGGTTTGGATCGAGCTAGTAACAAATGTAGACGGACACAGTTCTAAGCTTGCACTACTTCGTTTTGTTTTCTACGAAAAAGAGAGCGGATGAAGCGTGGGGAAATAGGATGTACCGGGAATATGAAACAAACAAAGTCGTCCCTGCATGGATTTCTCGGTGACATTGCGCTGACCAGCAAACGTCTTTGTACCTCGTAGTTGTGAGAATTTGTTTTTGATTCACAGGGAGCTCCTCCCTGGTTCCATTTCATGCAAAATGAAACCATGCATTCTTCAAGCTACAGGAAGAGCTAAAGCGTAATAGTAAAAATGAGATTGTGCTAAAACTCCAGCTGTTCTCACGGAAACATATAACTAAAGCTTTGCAAAACTCAGCCCTCGGCCCTGGTAGTTCTGAGAATCCCTGTGTTTAACTTGAAGATCATGCAGAGAGTACTACACAGTAGAGTAATCTCCATTAGGCTTTTTTTTTACCGCCTCCCAAGCTCATGCTTCTGCACTTTGACTCAACGTCTGAGACCCGACTGAACCGAGCTGCTTCGCCTCATATCAAGTGAGGGATGACTCCGCGACACCAGATATCTTGGGTCGAGCTGGGGTTCGTGCTGACCTGAGGGCGACAGAGAAGCAGCGGAGGAGGAATGCGAGGGGCGGAGTTGTGCTGCGTGGGGGCGAGCAGCTGGAGAACATGCCGCCCCATCATCGTCGTCGTTGTTGTTCTCTAGAGCGCCGCTGCGGCGAGGCGGCCGGATAGACTGTGGGGAGTTGACGGGGATACTGTTTCTTTTTTTTTACGGGAGTTGACGGGGGAGTTAACTTGAAGATCATGCAGAGACTCTCCATTTTTTTGCGGGTAAAAATGAGATTGTGCTAAAACTCCAGCTGTCCTCACGGAAACATATAACTAAAGTTTTGCGAAACTCAGCCCTCGGCCCTTGTATGCTTGTGGGCGGTTGCTTTATTTATAAATCGGGCAAAAGCCTATTTCGAAAATCCGTTTAACAGGATTCCAATGAATGGATCCATTGACCGGCCAATACGTTGTTGCTTGTTTTCTGGTTTCAAGCATGCAAGTGCTCTGTGCGATGGATCTTCCATGCATATTGGACATGGTGCGCGAATTGATGGTCAACTAATCGTACGGCTTTGTCTTAAGTTTGCACGCTTGCTTAGAGATCACTAACGCCACTGCTTCTTCTTAATTAGTAGTACTACCGATGGAGAAGTAGTACAGTAGGATCGGGAAATTCACTTTGGCACCCGGTGCATATGCACCCGGTATTTGAAAACCATATTTCAAAAAAAAATTGAAATAAGATTTCACGTATAGATCTTCATATTCTATCTGTTCATAAAGTCGTTTCACGAAAAATCGATATATTTTGTGCCTTGTACAAAAAAGATAAAAAAAAATTGTCGTGAAAAGTCTTATTTTAGCACTAAATTTTTTCTTTTTTATACATGTCACAAAAAATGTCGGTTTTTCGTGAAACGACTTTGTGAACACATAACATGTTAAGACCTACATGCGAACATTTTTTTCCAATTTTTTGGACATTTCAAAATATGTGCGAAATGCATTTTAAATAAAGGGTGCATATGCACCCGGGAGGCAAAACACCACTCCCGGTAGGACCATTCTAGTTTCCTAGGGATCGTCGGTAGGCCCGATGGATAGGCTTCGCTCACCGGATGCTGAGTTGAGTTGAGTCGTCGTGGTCCGTTCCGGTCACAGTTCGCCGCCGAGCCGAGCCGCGAGCACGTGCGGCGCGTCCCTCATTTCCAGACCTCACGCGGCCGCTCGATCGCCGCGCCGGCAAGCGGCAATAGCTTCTGCGTTCTCCTCCCGGTGGTTTCTTCTTTCGCCAAAGCGTTGTGCTCCGGCCCACCCACACGAATACACGATGTACCCCTCTTTACCTTCTTTCCTTCGGCGCCTCGCATGATTTTGAGCACGCTGAAAAAGCACGACGAGGTGAGTGATATCCGTGTGAAAAGCATGCATAAGTTCGACCCTGACAACGCCACCTCTAAGCAACGGCGAGTCTAGGAAGAAATTGGAAGGCGGGCTCAAAGTTAACACCAGGTACTCCTTTTGAAGAAAAATTGATGAAATGCATTTTCTTTCATATCTGAGGAGAGATGGGCCTGGTCACTTTGGGTGGCAGGGGTGTTCCTGGCTAGTTTTTGTCTCAGACTCTTACTCATCCTTCTAGATGCCTTTTAATCGCTATTGCCCATATTCCAGCTCAATTTTCCACTCCATGGTCGAATCCTTCCAGTTCAGGCAGATTCGGTTCCAAAGGGCATGACCGCATGATGCATTGATGCTTGGTTCATGTACTAAGCTTGTCACAGATTTTGTTTCCATGCACGCGTAACGTTAGGTTATAAAAATCAGAGCCATGCTTTGGCTAGCCTATGCAAATCTTGCCATACTTAGAGTCTTTGACACATGGATCCACACGGTAGAAAAGGGATTTCGCCAAAACTGCAGCCACGAACCAGACGGGTGCTGAACTCGGTCAAATATCTGGCATATTTGCGTCCTGTTCGAGGTTAGAGAGTCCACTGCAGTGCCATTCCCAACAGCGACTCCTGTGGACATCAGATTAAACTTGTCTGAGTTCTGCGCTTCGATTTTTGTGAGATCTTGCCAGATTTTTGTGGATTAATTATATGGAAACCAATTTGTAAAGATACATGTTTTTATTTTGGGTTAGGGTTACCCATCAGCAATAATCGATCATTCATATGTGGCACCTACCAATTTATTAAGGAAAATAGACCTTGCACATGCGGAAATTCGTATTGGCACCCGGGAGCATATGCTCCCGGTATTTTAAAAAAAAATTCAAAATTTGAAAACTTATCAAAAAAATCTGAACAAAATCATGCACGTACCTGACCATGGTACGCACCACCGTGTTTTTTTCGCGCCGAAATGACATCGTACGCGCCCTGTACAAAAATGACAAATTTCCTGTCAGAAATTCAAATTTCTAGATCTCATTTTCCTGTCAGAAATTTGTCATTTTTGTACAGGGCGCATACGATGTCATTTCGACGCGAAAAAATACACTGTGGTGCGTACCATGGTCAGGTACGTGCATGATTTTTTTCAGATTTTTTTGATACGTTTTCAAATTTTGAATTTTTTTTGAAAATGCCGGGAGCATATGCTCCCGGGAGCCAAAACGGCGCTCTATTGCACATGCATAAAATGAGTGCCAACACCAGCTCATCTACTTTAGTTAGATGTGGGAGGTGCACTTTAGTTTAGCCCTTATGCGGAGTCAAGCGATACTGGCCTAGCCACTCCTGCTGACCATACTTTTTATCTAGTGCCTCTGAGATCAAGACATAGTGTAGAACAGTTCAGGTCTTACTGAGATCCTATGATAGCTGCACTTGGTTCCAGTGTTCCAGATACCATTGGAAACAATTTCTCTTGATATTTTGTTTAAAGCAATGGACCATCTATGTTTGTCCTGTATGGATTAGATCGATACCTTACGTTATCTCAACTCATCTATTTTTCTTCTTTTATGCTGGAGGTATTTAATTGGGACTAAACCGAGTAAAGTATGTATGATCAATAATAAATGCGTATGTTTCCTTCTGCTTCTATCAGGTTGGGTGGTGCAGCCTCTTCCGAGGGTCCCACTAATAATTTGTTTTCTGCAAGAAACACCAGTCAGTTACATGGTAATAGCAGGAATCGATCTACATTTTTCCAGAAACAAGAATTGTCTTTCTTTAGATCACATTGGCAGGCATGTAAATTTTCTTATATTTATTATGCTCTGTAGTATTTGTGTTATATCTACTAGCAAGATGCCCGTGCGTTGCAACGGGTATAAAATAAAACAATATAGGCTAAGAATCGTGAAATATATCATGTGTCCTTTCAATTTTTGTTTTCAACCATTTGAATTTTTTGAACCATTTGAAATATATAGCTAAGTGCCCGTAGTTTGCAGCGGAATAGTAGACGATTTTTAAAACAAAATAATAACTCCCAACCACACGGCGGAACAAGGGAAGGGGTGAATGGGAGTTTGTCTGTGTGCGACAGACAATTAGTCTTAAACACACCGATCATCTAAAACTGAGACAATTTCTAAATTGAAACTAAGACGCAATTTTCTCAAAAGGAAAAAAAAAATAGGACAACACTCAATCACTCATGTGAAAAGAGCTCACCACCGGAATCTCAAATTAAGCGTGCATAGCTGCATGCCATTGGTAATTGCGAGGCAAGTTAAAAGAATCCGGACTACGTGGACTCTTCATCATTTTTTCACGTGGGACTGTGCAGTAGCAAAATAATATTGTCTTTATATTTTCTTGATTGGGCTTTCCTTCAGCGATTTTCAGCACCCTTTTGTTTGGATCGGAATTGAACAGTGCATGTATTTGTCTGGGCCGCATCCAGGTACATGGGCCATAGGTGATGAGCTAGCTCAACCCAGATGTGGTTTTGTCTTGCGATCGGTCTCGTTGAACGTTCCGTTCCTTGCGATCGGACTGGGCCGTGCGTGAGTACGAAACAAGACGTACGAAGAACGACGTACGACCGCCAGCCAGATCGTAGGAGTTGCATGCATAATTTTAGTCCCACCTTGACTAACAACCCAGATTTTGGAAGTGCGGGCGTGCCTTCAGATACGTTTTTGCCTGTTCTATTTTGACGTACCGCCGCCAACCATCACCTTTATTCGTATTATATAGTAGAGATACTACTATTAAAAGAGAGAACATTTTCTTCTCTAGAGCCACCCCACGAAACGTACACAGAACAAAACTGACGAACCACAACCTCACGATCAGGACCATGTCAGCGGATCTAACCGTCACCGTAGAAAAAAAAAACACCGATGGGGTACGCATAGCAATTTCCACGGCGGACGAAAACTCTGCCGAGGACGAAACGTTCTTTCCCCTCAAGTAAAAAAAAAATCTCCACCTTCCTCGGTTTGCTCCGATCTGATCCAGGCTGTTCACGATTCTTCAGGTGCGCTCTTCCTTCCCCATCTTCCTCCCCTTCTCATGGCGGCGCTGCCCCTACCACCACCCGCCCTCATTCCCCATCCTCTTCACTCCTCGCACTCTCCGTAATCATGGCCTCGGACATGGAGGACGACTCGGTTGTCTACGTGCTCCGCAACGCCCGGGACAAGCGTGTACATGTGCTGGTGTTCCAGATCGCGGCGGCGCTGGGAGCTGCGGAGCGGCGAGAGACGAGTGGCACATTGTGGAGGAGAAGCGTGACGGCTCCCCAGATGCTCTTGCCGTACACGGTACGGAGTACGGCAGCATGGCCACCGTCGCAATCAGCCTCACCAGCGGCATGGCATGGTCTGATGCCAGCATGATCCACCGCCGCCTCCTCCTTGCGTGGAAGCGTGGTCTGGACGCTGCTCTTGCGTATCTACGCCAGCCTGAAACAACAAGGTTTACCCGCCTATCTTTTTGCTGTTCGTTTCTGTTATGGATGGATGGCACATATTTATGGAGTCATCTATGTGACTTAAGGAGTATTATGATTATAGAGAATTTCTAACTAGACTAGAATCGGAAACTGCATGCTCCCATTTTACATCCAAGTGTTTGCCCGTGGCAGTGTTGTGCATACATTACTGTGAAAAATGTTTGCCATCGGCAAAGTTGTGTATGTATTTCCAGGCACAATTTGTGATCCTCTTCTATTTGATTAAGGCAATTGTTAATCATATCCTTCCCTCTGTGCTAGGATGCATGGTTTAATATTATACCATTGATCATTCACCCTAAATAATATTGGCGTCTAGATTATACAGGTTTACTGTCTTAGTTTATCACAGGTTATAAATCTAACATTTCATTCTCACATGTTTTCTGGTTCATGTCTTGCACCATCACAAGGTTAAAGCGTCAGAATGATTTTAAACTATGGCTGCATTCAGAGATATTATAAGGTTCTTGATGTTGTTTTGGAACTGAACATGTGTTGGTTTTTACATCATTATTGATGCCAAGCCATGCAGTTTCTTTGATTTAGTTATAATTTCATTAGTTCTCCAGAAATAATTGTCATCGTATTGTTTATTTGCTAGAGCTTGACAACATTGCTAATCTGTTTCTTTTACAAGAACATTTGTTGTCTTCACAATTCTCATTGTTTTTTTTTTGTAGTGAAAACATGCAGTTACAACTTACAACTCTTTTAGGTAGACTGGTTCGTTAGAGGTGAGGGCTTCAAGGCCTGCTAATCATGACAAGGGTAGTCCAGTTGAAAAAATATATAGAGAAACATGGTTGGTTTGAACCAGAATTTGCTTGAGATGGCGAAGAAGTTCATCAAGCCCAGCTACATCGTGGAGTGGCAGATGAGACGCCGGGATCACGTGCATGAGCAGCCAGTGGCGGATCCAACCGCCCCTATGCCCGGGTGCTTGCCCGGGCTTCCGGCGGCCGACACAGCCTAATTCACTAGCAAGTTTGATCAAAATTAGTGTTATTAGGGTTTAATTTTACTGTTTGCCCAGGCTTTGAATTATTTCTGGGTCCGTCACTGTGAGCAGCCATGTCGGTTCATCGACACAACAGTCTTGCATCCATGCTGGGGGTGGCAAACCCGTGACCCCGTCGCCGTGGTTCACCTCCGTCATAAAATAGGGCAGGTGACTGAATGGAGGCATGAAAATCTATGCTATCAGCTTCTCGGCGTCAGGTGACAGAAAGACGAAGAAGACCCTATGTTGTTGCCTGCATACTATTTTCTGTTTCTTCTTATTTTGGGACTACGGTTGCAGTGTACACAGCAGATGTATGTGACAATCTTGAGGGGTTTGTTACTTTCCTGTGGCAATATATCTGCCCGGTCTTTTCTCGATGTTGTCCCACAACTTGTGCGTCTGGACGACTTTGTTCAGCAACGTAAAGATGTGGTGTGTGTTAATATTGGTCCTTTTCAAAAAGTTTTTAAATTACAATAATTTAGCACCAGTCATATTAGAGAAAAATAATCTGAAACATATGTATACACATTTACACGGTTCATTCAAACGAGTTTGTTGAGACCCGTCAGATGCATTCAGGTACAACTCTGGGGCTCCCGTCTCACTGACCAAGTCAGGGTTTGAAAAACTCGCTGGAGAATATATCACGACAAAGAATCTGCAGCTAAACCAACATGTACACCACTGGATTGGCAAGCTGATAATTTACTACATACTACTCACGTTTTTTGTGTACTTGGACACAGGAGCTAAGTTTCTTTGCCACATAAAAAAAAAATTGTAATATGTTTGGCTGAATATTATTAGTTTCATACGTGTGTGCACGTGCAAACTTACTAGTCATATATTAAGTTCCTTAGTTATTGGGGTTATTTATATTGATAATTAACAGTCCATATATAGTTTCTACATCAGATAATCCAGCTTGCTCCAAGTACATCACCTGGCCGCTTTTTTGCATGGGTTGTTGCTGATGGGATCATGTTCAAGATTCCTATCAAAGTGCCTAGAGTTTTCTACCTAAACTCAAAAGCTCCTGTCACAGACGAGTTTCCAGGAAGGCGCGTAAAGAAGATTCTTCCTCATGGAAGACCATCTTTTAATCTCATTGAGGTGAAAATGGTGAACATTAGCTGAAAAGCAATTAAGGGTGCAGTTTCTTTGTAATATAACATACTAATGGATACACATTCAGGTTGTTACTAGTGAAGAACAGTTCAGGGCTGAAGGAAAAAAACTTGCTGCTCATCTTGCAGAGCCAGATATCGAAGTGAGTATTTTCCAACTTGTGCATGTGGTTTAATATTGTTTTCATTCTATCGCCCCTTATAAACATTCAAATTGCATTTAGGGCATATACGAGACAAAAATCCCACTGGAGCTTAATGCTATTCTCCAAATTGGCTGTGTCTGCAAAGTGGACAAGTCTGCAAAGAAACGGAGTACACAAGATGGATGGGATCTTGCTGAGTTGCAAATGAAAACAACTGCAGAGTGCTCATACCTCGAACAAGCAGTTTCATTTTTCTATCTATACCACAGGTAGGCCTGACGATAGGCTATGATAAGACCTACAATACTGATCTAAATCAATTTCAGTGCTTTATTACCAGCTATATATGTCACTCGTAAAAATTATGGTACTACTAATCTACTATTCTCATTAGCGTTTAAGATGTTCTGCATGAGAGATTATCATTTCTGTAAATGCCTTTTTGTTCATTATCTTTCTAATCTTCACCCGGTATATACTTTACCTCGAGTCATTACTTATAGCCATTATTTATCTCTGTTAAAGTAGAAAAGGCAGGAGTAGTTCATTCATTCAAGCATTTACACGTGGCCCGCCGAGGAAACCACAGAATAAAATGCTATCGCCGAGGAAACCACAGAATAAAATGCTATTTCTACTCCTTTCCATGACCCAAGAATTGATTCTCATGAAAAGTTTATCGTGACCTGTAAACCTATGTTTACCCTCTTATGTGTATAGCTGGATGAACATTAGTGACCTTTACCTATAATTTTACCAATACTAATAATCTTGACTACTGATATACGCTGGATAAGTGACAACTTGAGTACAAATCTTGTTTGTGGATAAGCCACTGCACTCTTCTTGTGACTGACACATGTTAGTTTTAATTTGAGACTGATTTATGGATTCTCTTATCTCCAGCTTGTCTGAAGGAAGGGCCGTATATATCATGTACTTTCCTACATCCTTTCCGCAATAAAGAACTATCTCCGGCATTTCTTGAAAAGCAATTTCGAGATGCTTGCCAAACTCCTGGCCCTTTGCATGAAAATCTTACTTTCCATGTACGACGAAAAGATTGTATGTAAAACATCAATTTGACCATGCTTTTAGCATGCTAAGTTCTGATTCTTTGCTTCTCTCTTTTAGGTGGACTATCACACGTCAATTGATGCAGGTAGCAAATATGTGCAAAGAATGTTACTTGAGTACAGGTATGCACATTTTCTGCTTAAACCAAGCATCAATCATAGTCCATTGGTTCTTTCCGGTGAGTTGTTTACATTATCGAATTCCTTCAATAAACTGTGACACTGACAAGTACAAACATGTATATATGCAATTTTTACTGATTACGTATACTGGCTAATAATGCTTAAGAAAACTAAGTAATTAAACTGCAAATTTAGGGATGAAAATGGCAGTTCGGCAAATACCACCAAATGAAGAAGGCAACAGATATACTATGGTGGGCTTGCTATAGGACTGAATGTTTTTAATTAGCTAACTAATCAGCTTTCCTTCATAACTGCACTCAATGTATCATGGAAGACAAGATAAAAGAATTCAATCATTAGCAGATACCAACTACACACATTAGGGATGCATGTCCTGCTAAAAGCTTGCACTAAAGCAAAATACAGTACAAAAGTGATGCTATTTTCATCTGATTTGAGTTACAATCGTGTTTAAGATCATGAGAAACATAGCTTGTGCAATCTTCAACTATTACACGTAACAAGAAAAAAATGTGAACAAAAAAGGAAAGAAATGTAGTAGAAACTAAACAACACCCCAAGTAAAAATTCTCTGACCTTGAAGAGAGCCTCTTCTATTGCCATACCACAAACTCTCTTTGATAGCTTCAAGTGGTCGACATCTTGGCCTTCACATCAAGGTTCTCCTTGTCGTTAATAGGCTTGGTTGTCTGACTTCTGATCCTCTTGATCTTGGGACTTTCTAGCCCCTTATGCCCGAACCCATAGAGTCGCAGCACCTGGTTATCGGCAAAGTTAAATGCTCGCTCCATACTCTTGAGACACCGCTCTACTGGATAATCACCATAGCTTCCGCACGGCTTGCACCCCACAAAATGAGTCACAAACGGCCACCGCTCATCCCCAAGCCCTGGGTGGTGGTTCTCCATCATCTCCTCATACTTGTCCACCAGTCCAGCCCAGAAACCATGCAAGTAGTAGGAATTCTCTATGAACACCTTGTCCATCCACTTCTCCTTCTGAGAGAGCAAGAGGTAAATCAGTGCAGACTGGTCGTCAGCCTCAAATGCTGGGCGACCCTTGAGGTATGCGGTGAGTATTTTCCCGGCCTCCTCGCGGATGAACCCCTTGGGCCCCATAGGGGCCCACGCGTCGAGTAGGTCGAGTGACCACTGGCAGTTCCGGAAGAGGAAGCTGCCGGTGTTGAGCGCAATCCAAGAGTGCTTGTCAAAGAGGAGATCCTGATAGCCGTGGATGATGAGGTTATGCTGGTGATAGCGCGCGAGAGGCAGCTCAAATGCCATGTCGGTGAATAGGGCATCGCTGTCCATCCACCAGATCCACTCGACCTCCGGGTGGGAGAGCATAAGTCGGCGGAGCAGCGGCAGCTTGGCCCAGTAACCGGCGAGCTCCATGTCAAGGTGCGCGAGGTTGTGGACAATCTCGATGCCGTGGAGCCGGCAGTAGTCGATCTTGTTCTTGGTGGTCTTGAGCGGGTAGTGGTCGCCAAGCGCGTTGTCGCAGGGGCCAGGCTGCGACCCCGTGACGAGCAGGATCCTGGGCTTGCCGCCGGGAACGGTGGCCGGGAAGCCCTTGTTTTGCCCGAGCCACCGTCGGCGCTGCTCGTCCCAGTCATAGATTTTGGGGCCGAGAGCGTAGGTCCCCACGGCGGCAGCGTAGGCTGCAGTGGCCTCCGAGGCGTTGAGCGCAGTGGCGTTAAAAGGGAGGCTGGCGGCGTCGAGGTCGCTATCGTCGGTGCGGATCTCGCGTAGGATGCGGTCGATGTCCTCGACGGCCTTGGCGCCCGCGAGGGCGTCTGCGTCGGAGGGGTGAGACGGGAGGGAGAGGTTGAGGCCGATGGTGCCCCGGAGGACGAGGATGGTGACGAGGCCGCAGAGCACGGTGATCTTGACGTTGTTGAAGGTGCGGCTAATCTTGCGCGACCGGTGATGGCTGCTGAGCGGCGAAGCCCCCCTCGCCCGAGCCGCTGCCATCGGCAGGGCCCCTGTGCCGCCGCCGCCGCGGCCACCGCCGGCCTTGCCGCTGTTGTACCCCATCCCCTCCTGCCCCGATGGATTTAGTAGTATTAGGTAGGAGTACGCCCAGTCTCCGGCTGAAATTCGCCCGTCAACGGGGAGTGAGTGAGTGCGAGCGGCGCCGTGAGATGCGATCGGAGGCTGGGTAGGGTGGGGAAACCAGGGCGTGGGAGGAAGGGACCCATTTGGAAGAGAGAGAGAAGGTATATACAAAGAAAGGGCGTGGCTAGGGATCAGTCGACTGAGATTTCTCAGTCGATGTACAACGACCACGGTACGTATTCATTTTCTCGTTTCTCCCGTGCAATATGCTTATATGTTTGTTTTTGGGCCGGCCCAAGTTTGTTTGTGTGTCTTGGCTGTGCACTGTTACTTTTCTGCTGAGTTTAGCTGGGCTAGATTTTGGCTGTGTGCCTCGATTGCCTTTTTTTTGAACTTTTCTAGTGGTTAACTCACAGGATTCGCTTGACTTAATTTTCTTTAATTACCTTATTTTGTGTGTCTATGCTTGTGTCCAAGCCAACAAGTTTAACGACTTACCCGCAAAAAAAACAAGTTTAACGACAGAACACACCATCAAAACATTGCGGCAGAACAAACTGTTCATTACTACTACTAAGTGTTCTTTAGATCTTGTGGAAACCACAAGGCATCAGCACTCTGAAGATGAGAGCAACGAGAACTAAATGAATTATAGACCGGGGATGAGGTACACCTTGGCTTGAAAGAAAAAATAATCCGACTTTTGAAAACAATTTAGGGAGCCACAGAGATAGGAAAATTTGCAACTATGTTGAGATAACATTGAGAAGCTAAAAATAAATGGACTATTTTATAGCCGAGGTGTGGAAAAAGAAATGTGCGTTAGGCAGGTACAACGTCGGGCGTTTAGCGGGGGCATTAGGCCCCCCTCTCCGTATTTCTACATGGAGCATAAGCTGTAAATTCTACGGACCATGTCAGGTCCGGATTCTATCCCGACGGAATCCGTCGTTTTGGGATAAATAACGACAATCCAAGCGAGGCCTTAGGGGTTAAATACCAGGCATTTTGTGTACTTCTTATTGGCATCGACGAACAACTATGTCTGCGACGCTCAAATAATGCAGTAAAATTACGAACTTTAGATAGAGGACACTTGAAGCATGTGGTACCAACTAAATTAAGCGCCACGGTAAGAGGCTAACACTGTACATGGCCTTAAGGTTAACCCATTTGCAACTCACATCTAGCATTAAGCATAGCACAAAAATGAACATTTTTCTCGGTTGTATCCCACTTACAAGTGAAAATTCACTTGCAGCCCACTTGTAACTGGAAAAAAACCCAGTTGCAACTCTCTTGAAACTCATAACCAACACACATCATAACATAAAGATTAAAAATTTCTTAGTTGCAACCCATTTGCAACTGAAATAACTAAGTTGTAGCCCACTTGCAACTCACAGCCCAGTTGCACCTATAATGCAACTGGTGACTAAAAGCCGATCAATAAAATTCTCAGTTGCAACTAGGATGCAACTGATAAATAACAACTAATCATGTTAAATTCTCAGTTGCAACTAGGATGTAACCGGTGAAATAAAAAAGCAAATAAATTCCCAATTACAACTAGCATGCAGTCGGTGAATAAAAAGAATTAAATTCCCAGCTGCGACTAGGATGCAACTGATGAATAAAAAATGATAAATTCCAGTTGCGACTAGGATGCAATTGATGAATAAAAAATGATCAGTAGAATTCCTAGTTGCACCTAGCATGCAGTTGGAGAGAAAAAAAATGAAATTCCCGGTTGCAACTAGGATGCAACTTGTGAATAAAAAACAATCAATTAAATTACCAGTTGCAACCAGGATTCAATTGGTGAAATAAAAACAAACAAAATCCCAGTTGCACCCATCATGCAACATGCAACTGGTGACTAAAAAGCCGATATAAAATTCTTAGTTGCAACTCGAATGCAACTGATGATTAACAATTAATCAATTAAATTCCAAGCTGCAACTAGGATGCAACTGGTGAAATAAAAAAGAAAATAAAATTCCCAGTTGCACCTAGCATGCAGCCGGTGAATAGAAAACAATAAAATTGCCAGTTGCGAAGGATGCAATTGATGAATAAAAATGATAAAATTCCCAGTTGCGACTAGGATGCAACTGATGAATAAAAAATGATCAGTAAAATTCCTAGTTGCACCTAGCATGCAGCTGGTGAAAAATAAAAAAATTGATCAGTTAAATTCCCAGTTGCAACTAGGATGTAACTTGTGAATAAAAAACAATCAATTAAATTACCAGTTGCGCCTAGGATGCAATTGGTGAACAAAAACCAAATAAAATCCCAGTTGCACCTATCATGCAAATGGTGACTAAAAAGCCGATCAATAAAATTCTCAGTTGCAACTCGGATGCAACTGATGAGTAACAATTAATCCATTAAATTCCAAGTTGCAACTAGGATGTAACTGGTGAAATAAAAAAGAAAAGAAAATCCCCAGTTGCACCTAGCATGCATCCAGTGAATATAAAAAAAATTCTAGTTGCGACTAGGATGCAACCGATGAATAAAATTCCAGTTGCACCTAGCATGCATCCAGTAAAATTCCTAGTTGCACCTAGCATGCAGCTGGTGAAAAATAAAAAACCGATCAGTTAAATTCCCAGTTGCAATTAGGATGCAACTTGTGAACAAAAACCAATCAATTAAATTACCATTTGCGACTAGGATGCAATTGTTGAAAAAAAAAATCCCAGTTGAACCTAGCATGCAACTAGTGACTAAAAACTGACCAATAAAATTCTCAGTTGTAAATAGGATGCAACTAACGAATAACAACTACTAATCAATTAAATTACCAGTTGCAACTAGGATGCAACTGGTAAATAAAAAAAATCTCAGTTGCACCAAGTATGCAACTGTGACTAAAAGCAAGCAATACATTTCTCAGTTGCAACTAGGATGCAACTGATGAATAAAAATGATCAGTAAAATTCCTATTTGCAACTAGGATGCAACTCGTGACTAAAAGTCGATCAAAACAATTGCAGAGTCGAGTTGCAAGTAAGATGCAAAGTCATAATGGTTGTGTCCCCCTACTTGCAAGTATACAAAGTTGCAAGTCAAAAAAATGCTAAGATGCATTTCGTTGTCTCCCCATGTTATATATATCCATATACTCTAGCAAAACACACAAGCAAATAGACGTGCAAGAATAAAAGCACACTTTATTTTTGGAACACACGTGCTTCATCTTGTTTGTTTTGGACTCAGACACAGAATGCCAATGCAGCATCATCAGTACATGGTTTCCATCAAAATACATTAGGGGGTCCAAAAGGGTATCATATTCCACATACATACTTAAAAAACTCTTTGTGATATTACACATGACAAACAAACACGATACTTAGAGCTAAACATAACCTAGAGCTTGCTTTCTAGGAAGCGTGGCTTCATATATAAGTAGTTTTAGAATAAGTCTTCTTAAAGCAAATAAATTGTTCCCTCCACTCAAGAACTGCTCCCCTTTTTCACCAAGAACACGGATAGGGAGAGAGCAGCAGGAAATGAGAGCCAAACATGGGAGAAGAGCTACGGGCCTGGAGTAATTGCACGACTCCACCGCCGTTTCAATGTGTGCGCATAACTTCCCCCACCCCACTAATTACATATAGAATATACCGAGCTCACCATGCGAACATGGCATCGAACGGACGATTTAGAGATAAAAAAACACCACACACGCAGGCGTGGTTCAGACAAAAAAGGCCCACAAAAAAACAGCCTGCTTAACAAAACGACAGACAACCCACTTACCAAACCACCTCGCGAGAGAAAAAAAGGCCCACAAAAAACTAGCCTGCTTAACAAAACGGCAGACAACCCATGTACCAAACCATCGAGCGTGAGACAGAAAAAATAAGGGCAGAAACAACACTCATCGTGACGTGATGATCAATGGGTCTGGACGTGACTGAGATTTAGCTTAAATCTCAGGCGTCTAGGAGCTAGCAAAACCGAATAGAAAAACACTAGTACATTTTTAGGGAAACTGTTACAATAGGCAATATCAATAGTGAAAAACTAATTAGATAATGGGGTAACCATAATATTTGGAGAAAAGCTAAAAATAAAAACGAAAATGAAGAAACCAAATGTAAACTAAAGGAAGAATATTGTAAATATGAAATAAGAAAATATTCAAATCTAAATGACACGAAAAAGCATGAATCAAAATAAACCACAACCATCAATAGCAACACCAAACGAAAAAGGAAAACAGATGAAAATAAAATGACAAGATATACACTCGATGTCTACATGTACAATAGCACGAGGAAATAATAACTATAAAATAGACCTGAAGACATATTTTCATGCCTTCATTTATTTTTTAAATGTATACGTCTACTATAAAAGTTGACCCTTACAATTGATCAATCAAAATCTCCTACAGAAAAGAATGCAGAAATATATATAGGAAAAAAAGAGGAGGAAGGTGTGCCCCGATCCTCCTTTCCCGCTTCTTTTTTCTCCCTCTGTGTGATAACTTGAAACAACAAACAAAACCCATTAAAAGGCCCAGGCAAAAGCAGCCCATGCACTCCACGCACAAGAAGAAAAAAGGAATAAAAAAGCAGCCAACCAAGAGCCCATAGCATGCCCAACAAGCAGCAACTGCCCATGTCCACGACTAAAACCAACAGCGCCCATCGCTCGCACAACGGACAGCCAAACGTGAACTGAGCTCCACGAATCGTAGAACACTAGATCTAACGGCCGATTTGGTGACTGAGATTTAGTTAGTTCTCAGGCGCCTGAGAACTAGCAAAACCGACAAAGAAAATATTAGGCAAGAAGGTGTACAAGTTTTCTATAAACGTGCCATCTTCGTGGTGTTTTGTGCGTTTTGGTCACTCTCTTTTTTTCCGCACAACACTACAAATGTCATTTTAGAATTTTTAAATATGTTTTCGATTTTTTGTTAGGTCAGGAGCAGCTGAGCTCGCGAGCCAAATTGAATTTCTTTTCATTCATTTTTTTTTCTTTCTCTCTCAGCTTCTTGAGCAGTGGGTTGTCGCCTGTCGGTCGTTGACTCGGCTTCAGCTATGGTAAGAGCATCTCCACCGGAGCACCAACATAGCTACCAACAGAGTTATTGGGCACTTCGACAATAAAATGTCCCTCACCGCGCTTTCCAATAGCGGCAAGTTGTCAAACAAGCCCACTAGCACGTCCGGCAACCCCGCTTTGCACCCCCGTCTGTAGGAGGCAGCCAGGAGTGCCGTCAATCGCGGCAACGCGCGCCACGTCAGATTCTGAAAGGCGGGACCGGCCATCTGACGCGCGGGACCGGCCAGTCAGCGGCATAGCGATGGTTCTATTTCGCTTTCCTCTTCTGCCCACCCATTCATTCTCCCAAATTTGGCGGTCCACGTCCGTTGTCGATGTCTCCCGCGGATAGGGCAAAGCTGTTCGATCTTTCGATGAGATAAGATACATCGATTTGGGTTCGAGTTCGACCTTGGCAATCCGACTACTACGTACACGTATGCAGCGCCAATGCATTCGCTAAACCAATCTCCGAAGTTACCAGTCCTGCGGGAGCATGATCGGCCTGTGGGACTCCACTCTACCCCATAAAATAGCAGAGTGACTGTAGAAAAAAGTAGAAATGCTGAGTCTCCACACCCATAATGATGTAGCCCGGGTCACGTTCATCACCATGTCAAGCAACCCAACATATGACAAGTCGTCATTGAGCTCAAAGGTGAACTCCTTCCTCTACGAGAACCCATTTCGTGTCCCTTTGGATGGTATACTATGTGAGCATCTACCCCATTGCTATGATAGGTTTGACACGACGAGTACGGACGTCCGGGGAGATGCCGACAAAGACCAAGACTCAAGATCGTCGAAGGCGTGCGTGTGGAAGAGGAGGAGGAAACAAGAAGATCAAGTTTCAGGGCGTTGGTTCAACCGCCGGTCCAACCAACCGCCGCTGGTTCAAAATCCGGTTCAACCAGCCACGACCGGTTCAACCACCGGTCTCACAGAAGGCCATATCGGTTCAACCGCCGGTCCAACCGGGCACGGCCGGTTCACGACCGGTTCCAGGTCGGTTCAGCCGGAATTCCAGCCGACAGACTGTTGACATGCGAGTCAAAGAGGGCTAACGCCTTCTAACCATTTCCCCACTCCCCTAGACTATAAATAGACCCTCTCCCCTTCAGTTCTAGGGTTAGAGATAAGATATGAGATAGAATAGAGCTTGTGCTCATGCCCCTTGTGGCTATGATTTCTCCCCTTGTGGAGTTGATTCCTCCCCTTGTGGAGAAGATCCATCTTGTGGATTTAAGACCTCTCCTTAGATTCATCTATTGAGTTGTATCAAGATCTCTTCTTGTAGTTGTGATTACTTGTCAATCTTTCCCTTGTGGATTCTATTAGATCCGTGGACCAGCCGGTGAGAGGAATCGGTTTCATTAAGAGTTGAGTTGGTTTGGTTTCTTGATTCAAAGGCTTCTCTATTTGAGAGAGTTGTTGTTGTTGAGTAGGGATCCTTGCAGGCTCTTCTAGTTATCCCCACTATTTCCCACGAATTCCCCTTTGTGTTCTTCGTGTTTTTCGTGTTCTTCGTGAACTGCGCATCAAATCTGTGAAGTTTGGGCCAACCCTAGAGGTTAACCCTCATCATATGGTATCAAGAGCAAGGTTGACACGGATTTGACTTTGTTTCCAACCCAAATCCCCCAATCTTTTTCTTTGATTTTGAGAAATTCTAAAATTCCACCAAAAATAGCCCCAAATTGCATTTGTTCAATTCGGTAATTCTTGTGTGTTTTGGTAGGTTTTGATCCATAGATTCGTTGCTAAACTTGTTGATCTACCTTCCTTTGCTTTTCCATGGCCTAATTCTTCCATTTGCTCACGAATTTGAGGATTTTCGAGTCAAATTTCCGCTCCCGGAACTCGCGGTTGGCCGTCGGTTTGCCACCGGTTGATCTGATTTTGGCCGGTCTAACAGAAGCCCATATCGGTTGAACGGCCGGTTTCGGCCTGGTCAAACCTGCCACCACCGGTTCAAAATCTGGTTGAGCAACTTTAAAACCGGAATTCCCCGGTTCAGCCCAGAATTTCAGCACACCTCAAATTTCGTTTTGGCATAACTTTTGCATAATGATTCTATTTTTGGTGTTTTTGGCTTGTTTCGAAACTACGGACAAGATCTACGTCACCATTGCGGTTGATCCATCATCCACCACCATCAAAATCCGTGGGCAAGCACGAAACTTCTACACCAAAGGGTGAAGATCGTCGACAAAAGGTATAACATCCCGACTCTTTTCCCCTTGTCATTCCTTTGTGAGCCACACTATATCTTTGCGATTACCATGTCCTATTGAGACTAGCTCTTGATGATTGCTTGGGCTTTGCACATCTGCACCGTGAAGTTTCCGAACAAACTTGCATGCGCTAGTTGGTATATCTATATGTTGGCACAAAGAAGTGGGTGAAGCAAAAAGCAAAAAGAGAAAGGAATCAAAGAGAGACAAGAAAAGAAAGAAAGAAAGAAGAATCACCACTTGCCATATCTTTTGTAGGAAGTGCGCAAGCTCGATGAAATATGTAGGTGGTACATTTTGTGCAAATCTTGTAGCCGACCAATAATTTTGCAATCGAGCTAGTGGCTCTCCTTGTACTTTTGCAAAATGAGCTTATAGTGTTCGCTAGGATCATATGGTTCTTTAGCTCACTTATTGGTTGCATGAGTCCCATTTATCTCTCCGTACGTGTGTTTCCATGAGCTACATTCCTATCTTTTGAGATTGACTTGTATTTGCTTTGTGACCATCGTGGTTCTCTACTTGCCTTTACAATATCTTGGTCTCGGGTTGTTTCGATTTTCTTTCCACCTACCATACCTACCTATACACTCAAAAGCCGTGTGTGTTTTGGAGTTTGTTTTTGGATCTTTGAATCTCAATAAACTCTATTCTTTGTGTATCGGTTTCTCTTGGCTTGGTCCACTAGTTCCAATACTATCTTCAAGGTGAGAGGTTGAGATCTTAGTTTCTTTCCACTCCGCATATACACTTATCTTGTGAGTTAACATGTCTAGGGAGAGCGGATCCAACTATGGGGATGACGATGATGATGAGAACATCATGAGCTACATCGACAATGCTGCCTCGAGCATAGAGGACATGGGGGACTTCTACACCGACAATGACCCCCATGACATGATGGAGCATCACCAAGACTTCCCACTAGTAGGAAAAGGCCTACCGCAGGCGGACGGAAATGGTCTACCGCTGCCGGGCGGGCGCCCGCCAGCGGTGATTACGCCAATGGTAACGATTTACCGCTGGCGGGCGCCATCCGCCAGCGGTAACGATCGTTACCGCTGGCGGGCACAATTTCCGCCCGCCAGCGCGAGGATAGGCAGCGCTGGCGTGCAGCAGCGGCCGCCAGCGCTAAGATATTTCGGCCGCCAGCGGTACGCCTCGCTGGTTGGAGTTCTGAGAGAGCTGTCCGCCAGCGGTACGCCTCTGTGTCCGCCAGCGGTACATTTTTTGTGGTATTTTTTGTTTTTTTTTAAATAACGTATTCCATGCAGCATATCAAATATAAATACAGGATATTGAGGTACAGGCGACGAAAATGATAATAACATAGAAATTTCCACATACAAACGCGTCAAAAGTTGTCATACACGAATACATGTCGATAGATTAATTCATACACGGAAGTTTTCCAAATGGATTACTACTGTCATCTAAAACACAATCTTATACAAGAGAATGCCAATAATGATCAGTAAGAAGGGGATCACGATGAAGTTGGACTTCATCCGGTTCTTCCTCTCTTCCGCAAGCAGGTGATGCAAATATCTAGCTTCTGTCTCCGCTTTACTTTCGTAAATGTTGTGGTTGTTCACGATGATGTTGGACTTCATCATCCGGTTCGTCTTTTCTTCCTCAAGTAGATGGTTGGCATACCTAGCTTCCGCCTCCGCTTTAGTCTTGTAGCTCTTGTGGTTGTTGTCTTTGAACTCGTTCACTTGCTTTTTACAGTCTTCCCACTTTTCATATACTCCTGGAACACGACCTTTGTACACCACATACCACTTCCCCATTTCTCTGTACACAAGACACATATAAAATTACAAGTCAAATAAGAGTTGTAAGAAAAAAGATTTGTGTACATAAGAGAGAAGAAAGATTAAAGCAAACAAAAAATTAACTAAGCATGCATGCATCTAAGAATAAAGATTTGTTCCTCGATCACCTTCTCTCTGGTATCTACGGGAATGGTTCACAACCATTTAACGAGTTGAATGGCCTGTCATCACCCGAATAGCTTAAGCGCCTTTCTATATCGGCATTAGCTGGTGGTTGTAAGCCGTAGTAGAATTGTCCATCTTGATCTAGGACGTCACACATGATGATTCGCGCGATCATGTTCTGAATGTATCGGAACTCGGCTCTGATAACATAATCAGCGGAGTCCTTTAGTCTTGCAACCCATGCGTTGAAATCACGAGAAATAAATTGGCCTCGTCGTTGAAACTTTAAAAACCACCTCATTTGATAGAGGAGGTACCATGACTCCATGCAACTACTTGAATCCTGCTTCATGCAGGGGAAATACGTTCTGTGCGCGAACCTAAACCTTCCATCCTCTGACTTTCTTGTTTTTAAAATCGGGCCACCCTTCATGGCGTAGCCGTGGAGAGCATTATTCAGAACAATCTTGATGTCGGTGTAGTCCCGCTTAGACTCCGCCCTGTCTTCATAGCGATCCCCGCTATCGAGATACAAGGCAGCTAAGCGTTCCATGTCCAAGTGGATGAGGGTGCCGTGTTTGTTTCTGCGCAAAACATCACCATTGTAGACGCAAATTCAACGATGGAAATCTGTGGAAGCATGTTATGACAGGTAGGCATGACTTACTCGGGAAAATAAGGCAAGAGAAATGAGCACGGCGGGCTCGACGCATTGTCGAGGAAGAGCTTTTGGAGATAACCGGTCGCGGATTTCCTACCCTCAGGGTTGTTCACGAACATTTCTTGCATGTAGTAGGGGTCAACCATCACTATGCCGGGGGTATTCTCCATTTTGATTTGGTGCGCCATTTGGAGCGCAACAAGACGGACTATGGATGGGTGGAGCGGAAGACTATGGTACACTGCGAAGATATCATCAAATCTCACAAAGAGCAGGTCTGCGCCATTTTCCCTGACAAAGCCCAACCGTTCTGGTACATTTGCAATGAAAAGGGGATATGTTGGAGCTTCTTGGTCGAGAAGTTTCCTCTCCACAACAAGAACAACCTCATGTAGGTCCAACAAATGTCCTCTCAACTGTTTGACACGATCCGCCGGCAGGATCGATCTACCCAAGTGATGCATCTTATGCCAGTCCTTGATGGGTATCCTGTCCACAAACCAGGAATCAGTCCCCTGCTCCGGTGGGACGGTGGAGTCGTCCAATTTTGTTTTCTTGTATCTTTTACGTGCCTTCTTAGGCTTGTTCACCGGCGCATCTTCTGGCGTCCCATGATTTGGCAAGATAGGAACCAAATTGGTGATAGAGTTGCCGCACCCGTAGCCGATCATGGGGGGAGGTCCTACTTGGCCTCCCTTCATCCAAGTCCCAACAAACTCACGGACAGTAGGAAACATGGATTTGAAGGTATTTCTGAGTTCGTTCTCTATGAACGCCTGCATCGGATCCTCGTCTTGTATATGAGAACCGCCGGCCTCGTCGTTGTCCGCCATGTTCACACTAACGAGAAAAGTCGAACTTTAGTATAACGAAAAAATTCACGATTTTTTTTGGCATGACCTTTGCTACAATTACGAGATATGGAGTACCCGAATTTGCCGAAACGGAAGCTAATCAACGTTCCGGCAATCTCAAGGGACTCAAGGGTACCTGCAAACATTTTATATTCATCACAACCACCAAAATCGGCATTTCCGAATCACATCACAACCACCACCGAATCACATCCGCAACCATATTCACATGCATACTTCATATTGTCACCACTAACCACAAATAAGGGGTAAAAAATAGTAATGGCATTTCAACAAACACCTTCCGTGCACGGCGGTTAACGGCTGGGAGGGGAGGGAGGAGGCGGCGGGTGAGCTCACCGGGAGGGGCGCGGCGGCGTGGAGGAGTAGGCCGGCGACGGCGGCGGTCGGGGAGGCGGCGAGTAGGCGCGGCGAATCGGGCGGCGCGGGGCGGCGCGGGCGGTCGGGGCGCGGGGCGGTGAATCGGGGGGGGGGGGCGCGCGGGCGGGGCGCGAATCGGGCGGTGCGGGGAGGCGAGTCGGGGGGCGCGGCGAATCGGGCGGCGCGGGGAGCGAGTCGGGCGGCGCGGCGAATCGGGGCGGCGCGGGGAGGCGAGTCGGGGCGGCTCGGGGCGGTGGGGGGTGGGGCGGCGGTCGACGGCGGCGGCGGCGGCGAATGTGGGCGGCGGGGCGGTTCGGAGGCCGGGGCGGCGCGGCGGCGGCGCGGGGTTAGGGTGGGGGAGCTGGGAAGATGGAAAGAGAGCGGCCCGACCGGCCGGTAAGTGGGCCGGCCACACTTACCGCTGGCGGACGGGCCAGGTGTCCGCCAGCGGTATATGGTTACCGCTGGCGGACGGAAAGATTTATCCGCCAGCGGTATGTTTTAAAATTTTCTGTTTTGTTTTTTATTCTGTTTTTTGTTATTATTTAGTATTTTCTAGTATAGTTGTGCGTATATAAATAAATAGTTGTGTGTATATAAATAAATATTCATACACATCACATTGTTCAAAACATCTTAATTAAATTACAACTTTTTACAATAACACACATGCATGTGTCTCGCGCTTTTCTCTTAGCGTTTGGCCTTCTTCTTGCCTTTCTTGGTGGTCTTAGCTACATAATTCAGCCCCACATTATGACCTCTTCTTAAGAATGGAAGACCTCCTCTCGTGGGTAGCGTGGTTCTGCTTCTTCTTGATGTGTATGGCGTGTTATCATCATCTTCATCATCTTCAATATTAGGGTCACCGTACTGGTCGAAGTCGTCCTCGTTCGCGATTCCATCCATTCCAATGATGTTTCTTTTGCCTCTCCTCACGACTACACGGCTAGGCTTTGACGGGTCGGTTATGAAGAAGCACTGAGACACGTGCTTAGCCAATACCCATGGCTCATTTTGTGCGGTGACGTTCGTGCTGCTTGATGAAGTGCCGGCTTCCGGTAAAACCATGGTGGTGAAGTATTGGTCTTCCTTTTTCACGGTGGATAACCTAGCCCATCTCACACGGAACATCGGCACCTTCTCTCCAGAGTAGTTAAGCTCCCAGATGTCCTCTATCCTTCCGTAGTACTGAACTTTTTGTCACCGACGTAAGATAGCATTGTTACCCCTGAATTTTGATAGTCAGAAGTTTTGTCCTTTGCCTCTGTGTAGAAAGTGAACCCGTTGATATCATATGCTTGAAATGTCGCGAGGTTGGGGGCGGGGCCACGTGACAAGTCGTATAACCATCTACCTTCTGCATCATCCGTTGGCGGAGCGACAAGCTCATCTTTGAACCAACTCAAGAAAGAGGAGTTGTGCTCTCTGATTATTTCTCCTTCGGTCCTTTGCCTGCCCTGGCCAATGTACTTCTGCTTAATCTCCAGTTTGTGCTTTTGCACCCAAGTATCGACCATTTGAAGGTGTTGGAGAGCTACTAAGTTTGCCCTCTTAAAGTCGGCCATTCTCTTACTGAAGCCCACATGTAAGTCCCGCGCGCCATTTTTGTGACCTGACCCACCTAACTTGCCAAAGTGCTTGTTTGGGGGCAAACCAACAGGGTTATCAATTATCTCCAGATGATTCGTGCAGAAAGAGATGCACTCTTCAGTGAGAAAGCCTTGAACGATGCTTCCATCCGGACGGGCCCTGTTACGAACAAATCCTTTTATGACCCCATTCATCCTTTCGAACGCCATCATGTTGTGGAGAAACAACGGTCCGAGATGAATGATATCATCCACGATGTGGACCAACAAATGCACGCAAATATCAAAGAATGCGGGCGGGAAGTACATCTCAAGCTCGCATAGTATCACAACAATCTCTTCCTGCAGCGTTGAGAGTCTCTTTGCGGTGATTGACTTTCGAGAGATCACGTCAAAGAAGTTACAGAGTCCAAAAAGGGTCTCACGGACGTGCTTGTCCATTATCCCTCGGATCGCAACTGGGAATATCTGTGTCATCATCACGTGACAATCATGAGACTTCATACCGCTGAAATTCTTTTTCTGCCAGTCTAAGAATCTGCTTATCAGCCCCGAGTAACCCAAAGGCACTTTGACTCCTAGAAGGCACTTCATCAATTGTTCGACCTCCTTTGGACTAAGAGTGAAGCAAGAGGGGGGACAGTAATAGTCATTCTTCTTAACCCTTTTGGCATTGTGACCGTCCATCTCCTCATCCAACTGGTCGTCTACCACATTTTTGCGCTGCGCATGAAGCTCTTTCCTGATGTCCATATGTTTAAGGTCCAATCTTGCTTTTGGCCCATCTTTGGTCCTGTCCGCCATGTGGAGTACAGTGCCAAACATACTCTCGAACACATTCTTCGTCACATGCATTAGATCAAGGCAATTTGGCGTAGTGTAGATGGGCCAGTATGGCAAGTCCCAAAACACAGACCTCGTCTTCCAAACACCACAGAGCGGTTTTGGCGCCTTTCGCTTCTTTCCCGGCTCAGGGCACTCTTGCCATTCATTCAGCAACTCGTAAATGTCATCGCCGCTCTTCTTAAGTGGAGGTTCTCGGAGCTCATCTTTACCGTTGAAAAGGTCTCCACGCCATCTCCATGGGTCTTCATCGTCTAGCCACCTTCGATGGCCTATGTAGACGGTTTTCGAAGAACCGTCTTTCTTCAGCTGGAGGTATGTCGGATCATCCAGGCACCTGACACATCCGAAATATCCGTGGCACACCTGGCCGGCAACATATGCGTAGCCGGGCAAATCGTGCACTGTACACAACAAGGCAGCTCTCATAGGGAAATAATCTTCTGCGACGGCGTCCCAAGTGGGAACCCCTTGGGACGACCATAACGTGTCTAGCTCATCTTTCAGTAGCTTCAGATACAGATTGATGTCGCTGCCAGGTTGTTTCGGCCCTTGAATTAGCATGCTCATGTGTATGTACTTCCTTTTCATACACAACCAGGGAGGTAGGTTGTATATCCATACAAACACGGGCCACGTGCTGTGTGAACTGCTCTGGTTGCCAAACGGATTGAGACCGTCGGTGCTGCAACCCAATCTGATATTCCTTGGCTCGTCTCCAAAGTCTGCATCGAAAGAGTCTAATGCTTTCCACTGGCTTGCATCCGAAGGGTGTGTCAGAATTATCTTTTCACTCCGGTCTGAATCTTGCACCACTGCCGCCTTTCTTTCCGCGTGCCAGCGCATAAGCTTTGCTTCCTTACGGTCTGCGAAATATCGCTGCAGACGAGGAATGAGCGGAAAGTACCACACAACTTTGCGAGGGGCTTTCTTCCCGGTCTTGTATCGATTGGCATTGCACACTGGACATTTGGTCATTCCCTCGTCCTCTTTCCGAAATATGTAGCAATCGAAGATGCACACATGGTACCTCTCGTGCGGTAAATCAAAGGGGCACACGACTTTCTTGGCTTCGTCACAACTTTTAGGACACGTGTTGCCCTTCGGAAGGATACCGTGCAAATATTCCAGGTTAGCGTCGACGCTTATATCGCTCAATTTGTGTCTTGTCTTCATCTGCAGAAAATCAAGCGATACTTTCAAGCGGGAAGCTTCTGGGTCGCAGCCTGGATACAACGGAGTATTTGAATCTTTCTCCAATTGCGCCAGCTTAGATTCCCTGTTAGCCGTCTTCTGAAGAAACAATTCTGTTAGATGAGGGTCCCGCACGACTGAAGTTAGCGGTGTCCGTGTGTCCTCCTCTTCTAGTACCACACGATCATCATCGTCTTCTTCTACTTCATCATGTTGCACGGGATCCGGATCAGGCTCTTCGTGTTCTGGCCCCTCGTTGTTATTGTCTTGCTGCCCTTGATCCTGATTATTTCCTTCCGGCGCACCATCATTTCCATCATGTTCATCATCTGTTAACCAACGAGTGTGGCCATCCATGAAACCACGGAAGAGCAGGTGTTCCAGCAAAGTTCCGGTAAATGGACTGATGCCGACCTCGAGTTTGCATGCGCGACACGGACACTGTATATCTTTGCGCTTATTCTGCAGCATGTCTTCCGTCGCGTGTCTCAAGTATGTATTCACGACATGTTCACTCATAATAACCATTATCACCTGCACGTTGTATAATCAAGACAATAATTAAGCACCATTTAATATTTTATCGGGTTTATTTCACGAAAAAATTCGCCATGACCTTCCTACAAATAGGACCCAAGGAGAGTGCCAAAAGTTGCCGAAACGGAAAATGAATCAACATTCCGGCATGGTATTGGCACCCTCATTAATTTTCACACATCACAACACAAATTTATTCATCACAACTCAATTTCACACATTCCAAGCCATTTTTCATCCAGCATTTCGCATGGTTACGGCGGGCGCATTTATCCGACCAAATTAATTTTAAGAATGTGTTTTAACTTATATCGCTAAAAGATCACCTTAAGAATGTTAAAACACACGTCAAAATAACCGCGGAAGTCGGCCGAAGATGAAATCTTGATCTTGAGATCTGAGTGACTTGAGTGGATTTCTTTTGGTCAAAGTTGGATGTGGGGGAGAGATCTAGTGGGATCTATCAACTAAATCACTTTTTGTTGGCTAAAAGTGATTAATTTCATGGAGGAAATGATCCACAAATGGGGGAAACTCGAGCTAAGAGAGAGAAGAGTGAAGTGCAATAAGTGAGCAAGGGTGGTAGGTGCGGCCGCAACTTATGTCACTTTCCCAGGTTACCGCTGGCGGACGCTTCAGCGTGCCCGCCAGCGGTACTGTCTATCGGCCGCCATTTTTTTCCCCAGCTGAGCTCAGCCGCGGCAACTACCGCTAGCGGGCCCTGTCTATCGGCCGCCAGCGGTACGTTTAATACCTCTGGCGGGCGCGTATTGTGCCCGCCAGCGGTAGTTTGCCCGCCTCGTCCCAGATTCCTGTTCCTACCGCTGGCGAGCTGTGCTGGTGTCCGCCAGCGGTACGTCCAGAACCAGTGGCGGACAGGAAAAACCGACCGCCAGCGGTCGTAGTGTCCGCCAGCGGTACTCTGGTGGCTATAAGCCTTTTCCTACTAGTGTCCGCTACCATGATTCCGACTACACAAGCGCCAACGACATAGAGCGGTACCACGACTCCGACTATACAAGCGTCAACGACATAGAGGTTCAATCCTCAACATATGGTACCGACTTCGACTACAACGACATGGTGGAGCACCACTACTACGACTACAACCCCGATGACATGGCGGAGAACAGCTATGGCTACCACTCCTCAAGCATGTGCGACGACATCGACTACACTTTCGACAACATGCAAGAGGAGAGGACACCCACACTAGTAGAAAAAAGGCTTATAGGTGAAATGTTATCTGTGGCGCACAAACTTGTGTGTGTGCCACATATATTCTCTCTCCTCCGTTGGAGGGGTCTGGCAGAACTTACCTGTGGCGCACACCATTTATGTGTGCCACAGGTAAATTTTTACATGTGACGCACATGGAAGATGGTGCGCCACAGATAAGTTCCCCAGATCCCACAAATTTCCCTCGAAGGAGAGAGATTATCTGTGGCGCACAGATAACCTGTGCACCACAGGTAAAAAATTGGAGAGAATACCTATGGCAAACGGGATAGGTGTGCGGCACAGGTAAAAATAGGAGAGAGATAAGCTGGCCTTTAACACGACACCGACGCCATATGTTCCTTTCACATGACCCGGCGTCCAGCCGCGACACGAAAGCTGGCCTGCACCATCTCCTCGACTCATGGCCGAACCAACCAAGTCCGCATCTTCCAATGCTCCTTGAACCCAGCTCACCGTTCCTGGGAACGAACAGCGCAAGCATGCGATTCGACACTGACAGAACACGCATATGTTCCAGACTCCAGAGACAAGATTCAGATATACCTCCCAAATCACCGTTCCTTGGAACAACAGCATGTAAACACTGACAGAGCACACACACGCATGTTTCAGCAGAAGATTCAGACATTCTTCTCGCCAAATCCTTTAGCTACTGCATGCCCAACGAAATGCTTCGTGGATCTTACAATCCCTAGTACATAACGAAAGGTCTGGTAAGGAAAAAATGTGCCTGGAGATTACACACACATCTCGTCCCATTCTGGGAGCTCTTCTTCTAATCAAGCGAAAACTCAATCTATAACACCTCCATGGAACTCCATTGCATTGCAAGTGGCAAAGAATCCGCCTTCAGAGTTATAACCTCCACGTTATTACGATCTCCGCCATTGTCGTTCACACATTACTAGATGTATTTGTCTTACTATGGAAGTCATGTTTTTATAAACAGTCGGTATGTACCTGAGTAGCGACATTTTCACCAGCCATATTATTTCGTTATTAATGACGTGAGTAAATCAACATGAAAGCTAACAAAGTCTAGTAACAATGCCTGGCACATACATGTCATTCGGCAATTCTAACAAATTTAAGGCATTGTTTGTCATTATATATACCCATTGTGAAACATGCGGTCTAATACTCCTATTCTATAAGTGTGGTTTTGATCGAGCTACTAGCAAATGTAGAGAGACAGTTATAATCTTGCACAACTTCGTTTTGTTTTCTACAAAAAAGAGAGCAGATGAGGCGTGCGATTGATGTGTCATGTGATAGCAATCCCTTCCGGAAATAGTATGCACTGGGAATATGAAACAAACTAGGTCGTTTGTGCACGGATTGCTTGGCCATGTTGCGCTGATAAGAAATTGTCTTTGTACCTTGTAGCTGTGAGAATCCATGTAAACTCGTGAGTGATTCCGCATCGCCTTATATCTTGGTGAGGTCGAGGACCTCTCTTAGGTGCACGTCGAGCTTGCCTAGCGATGGGATTGTCCTTTCAAGGGAGCTGCAACATGTGGCCTTGTGTATCCTCGGTTTCTAATTATAAGATATATTCGAATTAAAATTATTGAACATACATAATAAAATGCATCTAGATACATATGAATATTTATAAATTAGCATATCCTATATTATAAATGGAGGGACCATTTTTTCACTCAAAGTGTTGTTATGTACTCCTCCTCAAGTTCGACCTATGGCTCTTTGAGAAGCACACCACAGTGCACACAACAGCTCCGGACCACCTCATTGACTCGCTTGCCAGCTTGTCAGAAGGAGTAGCTGCATGAATTCTTCCAATTTTAAACGGTGACCCTGTCACGAGTAGCGGACAACATTCAATTGTTAAGGACGGCGCGACCGCGACTAACAAGGATTTGACGGATATGGCTACACGTCGTAAGGCGGAACACAACCTCCATATATCAGCTACAAAATCGAACGAACACAAGAAAATGGGCCGCACACGAGCCCACGAAGTAACCAAGCAATTCCGCGGGAAGGGATCTATTAATTGTCGCTGAATTAAATATGGCTAGATACATGTGGATCGGAGGGACTATTTTGTTTACAATATCCGAGGGATTATGTTTTCTTTTGCTGTATCTATGGGTGGTAGTATTTAAATTGGTCCAGAAATTGTCGTAGGCTGGTGGGGTTGTGTGTACGCGGCAGTCAATATCCCAACAACAACGGCAACCAAAAAACCAGATATGACAATAGGCTGGCCATGGCACCCTCGGACGCGTAGATATCGCCAAAACGTAACATACGGCGGTGCAGCGGAAAGCAACCGGTGGTGGCAGCGTAGCAAGCAACAATCCGCTTCAAGCGGCAAAGAGAAGCACTCGTCGCGCTCCACTTGGATCTTTCCGTCTCAAAAAACTAACATTACTCATGTTTTTTAACAAATGTATTTCTCCTCCTAAATAAAGATTGAAGATAGTGGGTGAGTTATTTGTCTTCCTATTGAAGGTATGTTTCTATAGACAACCGGTAAGTAGAATTAAATTTATTTTATTTTATTATCTCACCAACAATGTATCTAGTTATTTATGACAGGACTTGATTAGCATAAAAGCTAACCAAGACTAGCAGAATTGTTCGGGCACATACATATGATTCAGTAGTTCTAACAAAATATGGCATTGTTTATCATGATATATACCCATCGATGAACCTTGTTGTCTAATACTCCTACTTTATAAGTAATTTTATTTTGTTTTCTACGACAAAGAGAGGATGAACCATGCGGTGTTGTTGTGTCATCTGATGATAATCCCTTCCGGAAATAGGATGCACCGGGAATACAAAACAAACAAAGTCAGACCTGCATAAATTTCTGTGCGACAATACGCTGACCAGGATCTGTCTTGTTACCTTCTAGCTGTGATAATCCATGTGTTCAATTGTAGGATGATGTAGTGACTCTCCATTTGAAAGTACTGCACAGTAGAGTAGTCTCCATCAAGCTTCCTTGAGGTGCACGTTGAGCTTGGCCTGTCCATGGTGTTGTTGTTTTGCACGACTGCATGCACGGCTAAGATTGGGGCCTTGAGTACCTTTTTGCACTCAAAGTGTTGCCCGGTACATCTCCTCAAGTTCGGCCTATGATTTTTGAGAAGCATGCCACACTGCACACAGCAGCTCCTGGACCGCCTTGTTGGCTCGCTGGCCAGCTCGTCAAAAGGCGTAGTGGATTTAGCCAATTTTAGTCTGTCATTTTGCAATTCCCACCACCATCACCCTGCCCAGCAAGTAAAGTTGTCTCATATTGTAGATGCTGCTAATTATTACTCCCTCTCTATCAAAATGTAAGATTTTTTAAGCTTTTCGACTTTTTTCTGATTCGTAAGTAGACATGTTTTTGCGTGTTAATTCACCCATTTAGGCCTTGTTTACTTAAGGCTATGTTTGTTTCTAGTATTTTATCAGGAATTTGTGGGGATAATCTCCACAAAGATTGGGTGAAACCTCTACCTTCACCCAATCCCCACAATCCCCCTCTCAGCGCTCTTTCCTTTCAATTCCCTTCCTCAAGAGCTCAACTCATTTTCTATACACACGGACGATCCAAATAGAACTTCGGGTCTACGCGAGGAAAAGCTTCAGGTCAGAATAGAAAAGAACAGAATCGTACTGAAAATAGAACTTTTGTTCATAATGAAAAACTGCTGTGCATATGAGTAGAGGGACAACAGGGAGCTCAACGGCGAATACCCCAAGCAGCCGGCGCTGCCGATTGGTTTCTTCTTGCGGAGCATCCGAGTTATATTTCAGCAAGTGATGGACGTGGGGAGCGGAGAGAAACCTTGCCTGCATAACGGCGCCCCTCGCTTCTCACCTAGTGCAGCTCCTCTCGCTACGGGCCTGCGACATGGCCGGGATAAAACGCGAGGGAAGGGTCGCGTATTGGGGATTAGTGAAAATTCACTACCAAGTCGTGGTTTCCCGGGGAAATTCAGGTATAAAAACCAGACCAATACTCTAGTAACAAACAGGGTTTCGGGATATCTACGGGGTTGGGGTTTGACCGGGATTATCCCGGCTAATCCCTAAAAATACTCTAACAACAAACAAAGCCTAAAGGGTTTTCTAGGGATGAGAAGAGTGGGGATGGGAGGGGATTTTGGTGAGCACCCAATCCCCACATATCCCGACAAATACTATTCCCCTACAATACACTAGTATGGACTAAAGTTTTTGTTTAGGCAAAAATGAGATGGTTGGTAGGGGATATCTAGGGATTATCCTTTCTCATCCCTAAAACACACTAGAAGTAAACATACTAGTGGGGATTTTCCGGATCCGGAATAATCCCCTCACATCTCCTAAAATATATTAGAAGTAAACAATGCCTTAATATGAATGAGGATAAAACAAAAAAGTTTAGAAAATGTTACATCTTGATACAGAGGGAGACTATATATAATGATGCAAACTTTACAAATTCTAACCCTGTAGGCAACATATTTGACAGTGGAGGGACTACATCGCACGATCGATCCAGAGACCGATCGGGCGGGACAGCAACGTCCGGCGGCCATGCCGCGCGTGGGCGTGGTAGTGTCGTCGTCGCCGCCGTGGCTTTGGACCGCCGAACAGTGCAGGCAGGTACGAAGCAAAGTGCGCCGGCCCCGGCCAGGGTGACGTAACCACTATTGTCCACCGGTTTCTTCGTTTGGCACCGGGCCTCTGATTTTGTCCACCGCTCTGAAAATGATCCTGAATATTTCTACGTCTAATCAGCGACAGATCCACGTAGAAATAGACAATTCGGTTGAAGAATTCGGTTGAAGTCATTTTCTTATAGACGGCTGGTAAGTGGTAAGTAGCTCAGCAGTGACATTTATTTTATTATCTCACCAGTCATATATCTAGTTATTTATGATGTGAGTAAATCAGCATAAAAGCTAACCGTGACTGGCAAAATGTGGGCATATAAATTTGGTAGTTCTAACATATATAAGGTATTACTTGCCATTATATATACCCATCCACCAACCATGCCGTCTAATACTCACAGACGAGTCACGACGATGTAATATCACAGACGAGTTAAAGATAGTATTATCAAGTAACGAGATCAAGTTCGATATCGTGGTACCGAAGATCGAGTCTCGGACAAACTAAGTATCACCTGGCAAAAGGTCTGAGACTTAACGTCTAAGTTCAAACGACAAAGTTATTCGTGGACGCACAGGGACTATCATAGCCTTCCAGGTCTCCGTGATAGTCATTAATCGGAGAAGAGTTCTCGATCATGTCTAGAGCGATCCCGAACCGCTAGGGTGTCACACTTAAGGGTAGATGACGTTTATTTAGATTGGACGTAGAAGAGAAAATAGAGTGAAGAACACCGAAAAAGTTCCGGGTAATTTCCGACGGAGTTCGGGGACCGAAAAAATGTTTTTTTCGGAGCCAGAATAAATTAGATAATATGTGTTTAATATTAATTAGTGTAATTAATAATTAAATACATTTTTATTTATTTATTTTCGGAATTTTTAAAGGCTGCACATTTAAATGGGCCTAGACCAAAGGGAAAAGGCCCATTGGGGGGGGGGGGGGGGGGGGACTTCCCCCCTTGGTGCGTTTTGGGAGGGAGCAACCCTGGGTTGGCCGAATGGGGCCCACCAGAGCCGGCGGCTCCACTTGGTGCGGCGGCACCATGTGGGAATAGTCCCACATGGCTAAGCAAAGGGGATTTGCACCCCTCCCATCCCCTTTAAATAGAGGTGCCCCCATGCCTTTGAAAATTGCACCATTCCCTCTCTTCTCTCATTCGTTTAAGTTGCGGCTCCGCAATTGGGGTTGCACACGCTTGAGAGAGTTTTCTCCACCATACGCACATCGCCGTGCTGCTGGTCTTCTCCGGTCAAAGTCTTCTACTTCGCTGCTCGGCTGGATCGGAGCCTGGAGGTCGTCATCTTCTCCGTACGTGTGTATGCCCGGCGAGGCGGCAAGCTTGGGGCGCTCGGAGGAGTTCTTCTTCACAACCTTGAGGTCGGCTACATCGGCTTCGTAAACAACGCTTGTTGCGGGTGCGTAATCCCCGCTGTCGGTCTACAAGGGTATGTATATCGATAATCTCCGTTACTCTATATCTGCATAGTAATAGATCCTGGCTAGTTTAAGGTTATCGTTTTAGGAATTTTTGTTTTCTGCCTACGATTCCCAACATTGCTTGTAGAGGAACCCTGTCTCAACTTTTTTGTGTTGTGCATGCTCAATCCAATTGACGAGTTTGATCCAATATGTTAAGATTTGGATAAAAGTGAACAAAAATGGCAAATGTCTGAGAGTGCATGGATACAAGTGATCCCATCTGAAGAACCCGAGACACATTTTCTCCATGATGAATACGTGAGGGTCACACAAATAATACATGAACAAGTACCCACATAGTTTGGACAAGTTATACAATTAAGTTGGTACATGCAAGCTAAACTCGATTAATTGAAATATTATATTTCCAAGGGACCAACTGAGATGAGTGGCATGAATTATGAACGCAGAAAAAAGCAACAGTCCTGCAGAGGTGGTGAAAGCTACAACGGTCTCAAAGAATCTATCAGCATCAACATCCTAATGCATCCACATAAACATGGTTGGCTTATAGTTTGATCGTCTATCTCCGTTCATGCACAAATCCTGATACTTCCAAGTCCTAGGATATTAGTGGTTTTAATCGACCATTACAAATTAAGTTACAACTAAATGCAAAACTTTTGTAGAATGTGTACATAGTGCATGACGATATGAATGTAGCATCGACTTAGGTTTACACTTTACACATTGATGAAGTTCAATGATGGCTTCTTTGCGAATTATGTTAATGTTACATCTCCCTTCTCACACTTAAACAGGAACACACACATTAACGTTTCATACCATGTGCTCCAACAACCATGTGATGGATGCTTTCATGAAGTTTTTCTTAAAGATTGTCTTAAGTATCACACATGCATTGGTCTACCATTATAAGGGTCCCCTCCTTCATCAAAGTGGTTTTATTGATGTCATGTTTGGGGAAGCATTTCGATTCACCATCTTAAGTCGTTTCAACATTATTAATGTATTGCAAAATAAGAAGATCAATGATTTTAATAACAAAAATAAATAGAAAAATATGAACAATGTAAAAAAAATAGAATAAAAAAGAAAAAATAGAATAAGAAACAGAAACATGAAAGAAGAACGACAAAAGGTTATAAGAAAAGGAAACAAATAGGAAAATGTGAGAACGGAAACAGAAGAAAGAAAAACAAAATAAGAATACACAAAAAAGAAAGTAAGGCAGTATAGCACTGTTATGTGACCAAAGCCGGACACGGTGTTTTGACTCGTGGGTCTAGATGCACCAACCAAATTTCAAAATGTCAAATATATTTAAACAAACAATTCAGGTGTACATATAGACATTCTATTTCGTACAAACAGTTTTGTGAAAAAAGATATTTTTCGTGGCAGGTGTAAAAATACAAAAAAAAATGTTTCGTGCAAAGTTATTTTGAAACACCCATGATTTGTCTTTTTTACACCGGCCACAAAAATGTCTTTTCTCCGTGAAACTTTTTGTACGAACATAGAACGTTCATATGCAAACCTGAAATTTTTATGTGAACTTTTTGGCATTTTAAAATTAAGGTTTTTGGATAGTGGGAGCCAGGCCCGTCGATCAGGGTGTTCGAGATGATCGATCGAACAGGGCCCCAAAATCCTGAGACCCCCAAATTAGTCCAAGTCCATTAAGTAGTGTAGAATTATGAGATTGGCGGAATATATGATGGATGTATTATTGAGACTCATGGGCGAGTATATATAGGCGTACAATGGACCGACTTGGAGTACAAGAAAGTTAGGGAATAGATGGAAATAGATCCTAACTCTATCCTAGACTACCATATCAAACCGTACACATATACTCTAACATCCCCCCGCAGTCGTAGCGGTAGCGTCGTGAACAACTGAACGTCGCGGACGGTCAGACTGGAGATAAGCCGAAGTAGAATCCAGGGGCCGACATTCCCCCGCAGTAGGAGCGGGAACATCGTGGATGGTGTCGCGGCGCGGAGCTTGGACTGTAGAGGAAGCTGATGAGCGCTCAAGCGAGGTGGTAGCCCTTGTTGCCGATGTCGAGGGAGCCGAGAGCGTTAGGCGGTGCAGCCTTGGTCGTGGTAGCCGTGCGAGAGGTTGTCGTGGTCGATGTCGTGGTCGGTGTCGTGGGTTTGTCACGTCAGGTGTCATAGATAACTTCGTAGGTGTGGGATTACGCGAGTCAAGCATCTCTGAGCTTGGGATCGCAGGAACAAAGATCGACACAGATTTACCCAGGTTCGCCCCCTCAATGTGAGGTAAAAGACCTACTTCCTGCTACCCTAGATTGGTATTGATATGATAATCGAGGTGTTACAATGGAGGCGATCCGATCTGGTACTCGCCGTATCCGCTAGGGTTTTAGGGCTTGACCCTCTAAGTCCTGCGAATCTCTTTATATACACAGAGGCTCGTCAGGTTACAAAGGAAACTTTCTCCACAAGGAATATATTAACCAGGACCTTCCCGGAGTCTAACTCGCCTCCGTGCCTTCTAGACTCTTCTCCTTGTGGCGGTACGATGTTGGGCTTGTTCCCACGTAGGCCTTGGCCTTGCGAAATAAGGTAAGTCGCACTGTCATGGGCCGCGGGTTAAACCAAAGAGTATTCCCCCGACATTACCCCCAAGTTTAGCTTGGATTTCGAGTGAAGGCTTCTTTGTCTTAACAAGCCCATGAGCCGCGCACATGAATTGTCCCAGCTGAACTCCAATTTTCATATTTCCAATCTGCGACTTATAACTCTTCTTGGCGGCTCAATAGCGCGACTTAACCTGCCTTGACGGTTGATTTTCAGATCTAAACGTCTTCCGCGTCTGGGCTATTTACCCTGGCTTATCGTTTTTCCCAGCGTTCTGCATCTAGACTTGTTTCACGCATCCGCTGCTCCTTTCCGCCGCCTCCGATGCCGCTTCTCGTACTCACAATCCTTCGGCGAAGATCTCCATCAATCTGAGAAAATGTCTCACCGCAAGTGCAACTGGGAAGGTTCGTGGATCGACGAGGATTTTCTGGAATCCTTAACTGCACGGGGCCTTCTTCCGCCAAAAGATCAATGCGAATGGCGGGCGGCTGGTGAGGAGGTAATTCCCAGCCCTCGACCAGGAGAAGTAGTGATATTCGCAGAGCATGTTGAGCGCGGGTTCAAGCCCCCAGGCTCTCTCTTCTTCCGCTCCTTGATGCAGCGGTTGGGTCTCCGCTTCCATGATATTGGCCCTAATTCGATGTTGCAAGTGAGCAACTTCCACGTCCTCTGCGAAGATTATCTGGGTATCCCGCCTTCAATAGATTTCTGGCTTGCTCTTTTCAATTGCAATAGCCAAAGGGAAACCACAGATGGTCCCTTTCTCCAATGCGGCGCCGTTTCCTTCCAACGCCGTGGGGGTAGTATTTTCCCAAAACTAGCCCTTGCCAAAAAAATTAAGGATTGGCAAAGAACATTCTTCTATTGCAAAAACACTTCTCCTGAGGGTGAAATCCCCCTTCCTCTTTGGTCTCCTCTTCCCTTCGAGGCTACCGATGCTCTGTCTTCAAAATCTGATCCTTCTTCGTTGCCCTTTATCGAATCCCTTTTGGACAAGGTGAGGGCGCTGACACTCCACGGTCTCACTGGATTAGATCTCATATCTTGCTGGACTAAATGGCGAATTCAGCCTGTGAGTCGCCGCTCACGACTTATAATGGATTTCACTTGTCATGCAAACGATGTCGACCGTACTTGCCCTGAAGATTGGGACAAGGGGGAATGGATAAATTTCATTCGCCGAGTGACGGGCGAGGATATCGACTCGTATGATAACGTCGGGCTTGCTCCCTTCTGGGCTGAGCACAAGCCTTTTGTGGTAACTAGCAAGGTGGCCCTCGCAAATGCGAGGGCAATGTCCGAGTCTGTCAAAAAACTATTTGCATCGCACAGTGCAAACTTATACAGATTTATTCAAATGAAATATTTTCTTAGTCACCATAAATATAATGATAATATTGTGTTTCAGGATTTATTCAAATTTGTACACCCACCAATGTTATTGCAGGATTTGTTTTGTCTAAAATTTGATAGTATTGTGTTTTATAAAATTGTATTGATTCATTATGTCGGCCTGTACATTCTGAAAGGTCGGTTGTAATTTTCAGAATGTCATTCTCGTTTTATTGGACCTCGAGAACTTTTTAGAGGTCTAACATTTTTCTGGGCTTTTAGGAATCCATATGAGTCTCGAAAACAGCTCCAACAGCCCAATTGAACCATTGCAAAGTTTCATTGGGACTTTTATTTTCCAATTGACCTCAAGTTATCCTAGCCTGTTAGCTATAGCTTTATACGGCCGATGCCTATATCGTGAATGTGTCTAGAAGTGATCAATTCTCTCCTTAGTTAGTAATATTAATCAAACACGAAGTCTATGTCAGGTTGGGAGTAAATATATGTTCTTTTCTTATACTTTAAGGAATCTATATGAGTTTCAAAAACACTTACAACAACCCAGTTAAACCACTGCAAAAGTAATGGTGGGGATTTTATTTTTGTAGTGATCGAATGCGCTAGCTACATGGTTGACGCGTATGCCGCCAATTTTCTCCTTTCAGTTACTATTTTCTCATGCCACGTATAATATTTGGAGTAAATATAAGTATTATTTATGGACTGGATTCGTACAGTATCCATGTGCACATGTGTCTCTCCTTTTCGTTATTGTTAATCTAACACTAAGTGCATTTAATGTTCAATCCAAATGGCACGGTCTTATAGCAATACGTGCTGTCGTGAGTGATAAAGCTCGTGGATGGTATGTACTCCTCTCGCATGAGCATCTGATGGTACCCGAGTAGGCGTCAAGGAGACACATCATTTTTGATCCAGCCATTGAATCGATAATATGATCTATCCACGGTATGGGGTGGGAAAGTTTCGGGCATGCCTTATTTAGTCTCGTCAAGTCTACGCACATCCGGAGAGACCTTGTCTTTCTTTCCTAATAATAACCGGATACGCAACCCATGTGGAATCCTTTAAATTTTCTATCTATCCAGCGTTCAGCAGCACTTGTACTTGCTTCTTGATGAAGTCCTCCCGCTTAATCTAGAACCTTCTGAGTATTTGTTCACTCGTTTTTCCCTATGGTCCAGGTTGAGGCCGTGCTCGGCTAGCTCTTGTGGTATACCAAGCACGTCAAAAGGCTTCAAGGCAGACACGTCGGCGCGCGTTATCTCTGAGGAAGGTGATGACTGATGAGGATTGACTTGATCTTGCCCTAGGTTTGAACCTATGAGACCTTTTCTCTGGTACTTCTTCTCGTAGGGCACCGTTCTTAGTGTGCGAGTAGCACAATTGTGAGTCCGACAACTTGGAGTCCTCCTCTTTGTAGTTAATGTCACACAGTTTTACAAAACTCCGGAGCTTATAAATTTTAATTTTAATTTTTATATATTGGCTAATATTTGTATGTACTACTCATCAGTTTTTTTTAGAGCCTCTTGTATGTTTTTCTGCCAAGCTGCAACGTAGCCCGCACTCCCTGACACGTACATGCACTCATGCAGATGCATCATGCATGTACAAAAATTAGATCGCGTCTGCATTGTGTTTCTTTTCTTCATCACCGATCAATTTGGAGCTAACTTTTCACACGTAATGATCAGTTTTGGAGCTTTTTTTACTGAGACATACGGAGTACATGCGTAACCAAACGATCAGCTTTAGAGTTTTTTTTTTGGGACATAGATGTGCAGCTAATCGGGAGTTGCACGTAAAGGCTATACGACCTGGTCGTAACCAATCATCATTGCACCGGCGTAACAGATCGTGATTGTACAGAATTAATTAACTATTTATGCCGTCTGAATAACGTGTCAAACGGACTTCTGCACTGTTACGTAATTATTAATCGTTAATTAAATCTTAGCCGCTCGTTTTGGATCTATCGATCAAAAATATTTAGAATGATGTGGATTAATGTGGCTGCTCGAATAACTAACTCATTTTGCTTTTAGTATATAATAGATGTTTACTTGTAACTTGTTTCCTCCAAGATTCCTTCTCCAAAATTAATTATTGCTGACCCGAGCTCCTTTTCAGATCGATCCCTATTTCTGGGTTCTTCCCTCAGAGGACGCTGACTCGAACCAAGAAGCCACGGCTGAGTCGTCAAAGCAAACCGCAGCCCTTGGCAAGGATACAATTATGCAAGATATTGTCTCCGAGCCTGAAGGTAGCGCTTCTGAAGAGGAGCAACAAATGGCCGACGCTCTTCTGTCCTCGACTCCAAATACACCTTTCTTGGAACTTCCTGAGGTGCCTCGCAGGTCCTCAAAACGTTTGTCATGCGAGAGCTCAGAAGACCCCATGCAACCTGAGAAACGCCGCAAAGCCTTGTCGCTACTGGTAGAAAGAAGAACTGCCAAATCTTTAAAACTTGCTGATCCTGACAAGACCGCTTTCCCTTCCAAGGCTGTTGCAAAGAACTGCTTCTCAATGAGCTTGGGTAGTTGTTTGCGACCTTCTCCTTTTCCTTTTGTGCTTGCGTATTTTTGGCAAGAAATTACTGATCACCATTTTTTTCACACACTGTAGGTTCAGATTTGCAAGGTTTATCTTCTCCCTCCTCTGGTTGCCTGATGAGGAGTATCCGTGTCGCCTCTGGGTATGGTTCGTCTTCTTTTCAATGTTGCGGCTCTGCTAGGTCGGCTTATTAATCCATCAATATTTTGCAGGGCCATGCTTGAAGAGGATACCAAGTCTAATTCTCGTACCGCTTCTTCTCAGCCAGCTATGAGCGAGGATGATGCTGCTGATGAAAACGTGGGAAACAGTGATGGTGCGACTCATCCAAGGCCATTCCTGGAGGAAGGTATTGCTGATGCGGCTCCTGCCACGACTCCAGTTGCAGCTCCATCCGCTACTCCTGCTGTTGGTAGGGTATCTACTGAAGATAGAATTTGAAAGGACACGGATGTCGCCTAGAGGGGGGGGGGGGTGAATAGGCGATTAAAATTCTTTGCGGTTTAGGCTTGAATAAATGCGGAATAAAACTAGCGTTTAATTTATCAAGCACGAAACCTAAACAAGCTAGGTTAACCTATGTGCACCAACAACTTATGCTAAATAAGATAAGCAAATATGTGATAGCAAGATATATTACTTCAAGCTCGATGGCTATCACAAACTAAATAGCATAAGTAAGAAGCTCGGGTATAGAAATACCGAGGCACTTGGAGACGATGATTTATCCCGAAGTTCACTTCCCAATGGAAGGTACGTCTCCGTTGGAGCGGTGCGGAGTCACAAAGTGATCCCCGAATAGCCGTCAAATGGCACACTATAATCTCCTTCGTGCCTCCACCAATGCGGAGTGCCACGAACCACTATGGGACACTTGAGGGTGGTCACCGAACCCGTACAAGGATGAGGCACACTCCACAACTTAATTGGAGGCTCTCACCGAATTCCCGCGGCTCCCAAAGCCACACAAATCACAAGGTTGGGGCGCGACTCCACAACTTAATTGGAGGCTCCCAAACTATCCCGCGAGCCACCAAAACTCCGAGATCAACAAGGACCGTCTAGGGCACTCCAAGTACCCAAGAGGACAAGCTCTAGGGCACCCCAAGTACCCAAGAGTAACAAGCTTCTCAACTTCGATTTCCACGTATCACCGTGGAGAACTCAAACCGATGCAAGAAGGCAAGACCACTAGAAGTGGTCAAATCCTTCACTCCCAAATCCCACCAAAAGCAACTAATGCTTGTGGGGGGAGAAGAGAGGAAGAACAAGGAAGAACTCAACAAATGGAACTTCAAGATCACGATCTACTAGGTTCCCCTCACTTAGAGGAGGAATGGATTGGATGAATATGTAGATCTTGATCTCCTCTCAAATTCCCTCAAAGATATGCAAGAATCATGGGAGGGATTGAGAGGAAGACAAGCTTTTCCAAAGGTCAACAATGGAGGAGAGAGAGGGGAAAAGCTAGCTCAAGAGATAAGAGAACCGTTGGGGAAGAAACCCCCTTAAAAAGGTCCTCTCAAAAATCTGCCCGTTGCAGACGAAAAAGGCCGCAGCGGTAGTACCGGGCCGATCCCGGTAGTACCGAGCCGCGTTGACTCGAGGAAGAACGAAGACCAGTCAGCGCTCCCTGACTCGGCGCGCAACGGTAGTACCGGCCACCTGGCCCGGTAGTGCTCCCTTCCCGGTAGTACCGCGCCACTACCGGGGCAACTACGGGTAAAAACTTCGAGAGGTAGAGAGCCATCTGGAGATGCGGTACTAGGCCCGGTACTGGCCGCGGTAGTTCCGCAAGGGGTCACCCGGTAGTACCGGGCGAGGGTCGGTACTACCGGCCTAAGAAGAAACTGCAGAACCAGAAAAAGAGAACCGCGATAACTTTTGCAAGGAAGCTCCAAACGAGATGAATCCAATCTCAAAGGTGGACCGATAATATTTCCAATCAGAAAACGCAACAAGTTTTTCATACGGAATCCGTTTTCGGAGAACTTGGGCTTGTCATGAAGATCACAACAAGCACCAAAACCCAACAAGGAGAAAGTCCAAATAAGAACCAAGAAAGATGATGAAGTCAAGTATGCAAAGGTTTGAGCTCTCTCCAACTGATACGCTAAAGCTCAATCGAGAGCCCCTCTTGATAGTACGGTATCTATCCTATAACCCGGTCTCCCGACTAGTACCATGAGACGGTAAAATAGAAACCCTATCATACCATTGCCTTGCGCATATCACTTGAGCTAGATGACGTCGATCTTAATCTCTTCAAGTGGACCACCTTTCTTGATTGCGCTTCGCTTGGTGAAGACTTCTCCAAATACTCCCCCATACCATTATGGGAGAGCCACGCTTAGCTCCGACTTCATGAAGATGATGTCTTGAATCCTTCAAGACATACTTGCAATATGCTCAACTCTACACATGACCATTCTTCATATAAACCCATGAAAAGAGCATTGATCATCATGTAATCTTCTAGAGTCCAACACATGAACTCCAAACTTCTTCATGGACAAGATCTATAAAGATATCTCAATGCAAACATTAGTCCATAGGGATTGTCATTAATTACCAAAAACAAACATGGGGGCGCCATGCCCTTTCAGAATTCCAGCTCCAGGAAATAATTCCAGGTCAATTGCGGATGCCATAATTGCTGCTGGAGATAAGCATGCTGCTTTACTGCGCGGCCTAGTTGAGCAATTTTCTTCAAGTCGCCAGGTACATATACCATACCCCCAAGGATCAAAACCTTGTGTCATGCACGGGGTGTTGATTCTTTTCTTGTTTCCAAATTCGAGCCCCCAAGTTCCTGGATAGTTTACCCATGCTTTTTGCTCTGTTTATTTTCAGCTTGAACTGTCCTTGCTTGATGCTTCTGGCTCAATAAAGGGTAAAGGCATTTCCATAGATCATCCTGAAGTGATGCAGTCTCCCCTGGAGCAGCATAATGAGGTCATTAGGGACCAGATCAGGAAATAAAATCTCTCAAAGGTCAACTCGACTCCTGTGAAGAGCAATTTAAAGAACTTGAAGCGATATGCAGCAGCGACTCATGGAGAAGAGACGAAGTCATTAGATCTTTGCGAGAAGGGCTGACTCTTAAATCTGAATTGATTGATCGTCTGAAGGAGACCACGCAAAGGAACTCGCCGCGCGAGATGAAAAATATAACTCGCTGTTCAAAGCCTTTGAGGGTTTTGGCTCCATCGTCAAATCAGCCATCCTGCAGCTTGCTGGTTCGTCTTTTATTCCTTTAATCATATATTTTGGGTACCCGTGAGTCTGACTTGTTTCTTGTCTTTTCTTTTTGACATAGGACCTGAGGCCCCAGTGTCCCGCTCCAACTTGAAGGATCAACTGGTATATCTGTCTGACTTCAGCCAGCGCTTCTTAAAGGTTACCAAGGAAGTTATGACGGTAATCTCTCCTGCGACTGATGGCCCAACATCTTGCGAGTATTGGATAAATAAACTGCTCAAGGCTCCGCATTATGTCTCTGATTGGAAACGATCCTCTGCTCGCACCGGAGCCGCGCATGTCTTGACATTGCTCGAGCATATTATCCAGAGATAGATGTTGGCAATTGCTCGCCACGGCCTGGCGATGAGCGCGGATGATACTGAACTGCCAATAAGCGATACTTCGATCTGGAAAGGGATGCGCGGGTATGCCACAAAATTTGTTGATAACTTAGACTTGGGCACTTATCTCGAAAATTCAATCTTGATGGGAGCAAGGTGCCAAAGGAAAAGTCCACAGGAGCTGAGTCATCCGGGCTACTACTCCATCAACAGTATCTGGTGGCCCTTCTGCCTCGTCTGGCGGCGCCCTGATTATTAGGGCACCTGCGACTGCAACGCGAGACAACCGCGCCAATTCCCACTCCTGTAGCTCGGAAGAAGAAAAAATAATTGTGGGACATGCCCGTTAGTCTGTAAGACATTCATGTTATAAACAGTATTTTGGTGACCTATAAGCAGGTTCTTTTTGATAATTCCATTAAGTAGACGCTCGCGCGGCTCAGTATTTCCTAGGAACATGTGTGTTCAGGGTCGAGAGCGGCCATGATAGGCAATCAAGCTCGATTGACGCCACACCCCAGTACTTTGGCCGCATAATGCAAGACGCTTCTAGCTTAAGGATTGCCACTAGTTTGGCAAAATTTGAGGTGCGATTGGTACTCGCGATGCTCGTAAGGAGCCCTCAAGGGTCAGTGATATATGAAATTCAAAAGACTCAGCGACTCAATGATAGTTGAGGCGAAACGACAACCCTTGAATGTCAAGGGTGCCGGCTTTATTTCATAATCACTCGATTTTACAGGGTGTTACAGGATGATGCAGGCCCTTTAATGCGGGTTTTCTATTCCCCGCAGGCCATGCATACTTGATACTCATCGCACTTAGTTGCGAATTAATACTCCTAACGGAGTGGGTTGAACACCTGATTGGTTCAATTTTGAGTCGCTAAAAGCGACTCGGGTCGAGCATGATAGCTCCGATGTGTTTCATGTTGAAGCAGAGAGCAAGTTTGTTAGGCGATTAGCCGCACTGAGCTGCGACTTATGTTGAGTTGAGTTGCTTTGTAAGGACTCACGATAACTGAACCTCTTTGGGGGTTGTTGATCGAGGCTGGGTCTATGCACATGCGCCATTTCTTGTCTTCTTTTTGTATCAAAGCGACCTCTGGGGCATTATCTTGCTGATGCGCGACTTCTCGGTGGGAATTTACCATCCGGTGGCTGCATCCTGTTGGCCGCTCCGCGGTACCTCCAACGCGACTCGTTTTGAGCTGCGATTACCGATCTGCGACTGATATCCATGTGAGGAGTTGGCGATGCAAGCTTCTTCTGCGAGTGCTGAGCCTGCGTTCTCGCATTCTAACGCTTCTGCCTGTCTCCATATATTGTAATAACACCGTTTGGTCCGGTATCTTTAACTGTAGGTAGACGTAGCAGGGGCGGCGGTGAATTTGACATAGGCTTCTCTTCCAAAGATCGCATGATATGAGCTCTTGACTGCTACAACCTCAAAGTCTAGGAGCTCTGTGCGGAAGTTCCGCTCTGTCCAAAGCTAACTTCAAGGTTATCTTTCCGATTGGTCGCGTAACAGCTCCTGGGATTATGCCTTGAATTTCTTTCCTGGATGGTCGCAGCCGCGTCTCGGGTATATTCATTCTTCGGAGCGTGTCTTGATATAGGATGTTTACTCTTCCTCCTCCGTCCATTAGGACCTTACTTAACTTGTATCCCGCGACTTCAGGCGTGACCACAAGAGCTGGCTGTCCTGGATTCTTACTTCTGGGGGGTGATCGTCGCGACTCCAAATAACGATTGCTCTGTCCAACGGGTACCTTTCTGGCGTTGAAATCTGGCACCCTCCGGCTTCCATCCGTGTTTGTACTTCCACTGTATGAAACTGTCCTATGTTCTTCTAGGTAAAACGTCAGGCCCTTGACGAGAGCTAGATTTATTCTTGTGCTGCATTGATCCACTGCGAGCCGCATCTGGCGTGTCGCCTTCTTTCCACCTCCGGTAATAATGACATTGCGCCTTTGTGTGACTCGCTGGCCTGCCATCTCTCCTGCGATGTAAGTCGCAGGGAACGTCAAAGATCCCCTTGCAGTTATTAGGGAATGGCCTTATCACTTCCTTGCTCCTTCATCTGGTGTGCACGATGTTCAGTTTGCGCGACTTGCAATTCTTCTGTTGGGTTCTGTGATAACGCCTGTCCCCTTATCTGTCTTTGCGTACTTGTCAGCTGTTGCCAAAAGCTGGTCGAAACTATCAATCTTGTGCTCAGCGCGACTTAACTTGTGCACCAGCGGCTCAAATCTACAGTTCTTCCTCATAGCTTGTATTGCAGACTGTGTACTGTTAAGTTCTTGGCGGAGCCAAGGATCTCCGCGACTCTTTGATCCAGTCCCGCTTGATTCGTCCTCCTTTTGAACGCATTGTCTAAGGTTTTTCATGTCTTCTGTTTGGAATCTGTTGATGAACTTGTCCTTCAAGTCTTCCCATGTGCTTATTGATTTTGATGGCAGTTTAACAGCCAATCCCTGGCTTCTCCCTGTATTGCCAAGTGGAAATATTTCGCACGCACTTCCTGAGTTACATCAGTCCCTGTCATGCTTGCCTCATAATCTTCTATCCATAAGGCAGGGTCTTGGTACTGTGATAGGTGGTGACTCGCTGCGACTCACCGAAGTTCGGGGGGAAACGAGTGAGCCGTATTTCCTCTCCAAAACATGCTGGTCCTTTAATAATGAATAGGAGTTTACTGGCGCTGAATCTTCATCTGAGTCAGTTTCAATCTGGGCTGGCGAGTCGCCCGGACGTCTGTGACTCGCCTTCTATCTTCTTTTCTTTTTCCAATGATACCTAAACCTGCTAGCTGGTTGACCACTTCTTCGACGCTGCACTTTTCTCTCTCCCATGATACCTCGTGTTGCGGCTCATTGGGCGTGACTCCATACATATTTGCTTGTTGTAAGGCAGCGGTTTGCAGTAGATCGATCGCATGGCGAGCTTCCTTATCAGCTCGTGTGTCTCCAACCGGTGCTATCCTCGACAATATTCCTATCGCGGCATGCACGTTGCTCTCCGGGTCGCCGTGGAACTGGTTTCATCTCTCCTCTGTCCATCTTGATCTGATGCTTTTGCTGCCAACGACGGAGTCGCCAATCTTCTTCTTGGAGTTTCTTGCGCTCAGATGTCGTCTTGGTTCGGACCGCCTGATGCTTGGCTGCCAGCGACGGAGTCGTCGACCTTCTTCTTGGAGTTTTTCGCGCTCAGCCGCGAGTCTTTGCGCCTCTTCATAGAGTTCCGTCCTGATAGCTTCAATTTCTTCAATCTTGGGTCTCCTTCCTGATTTGGTAGAGATCCCCAAACAGGTCTTGTCAGACGGGGATGGGTAGTTTGCTGTAGCTTGCTGCAGTTCCTCCAACACGCGGACCTGACCGGCCGCAGTTCTCCCCCGCTCGCTTCCTTGAGTCGCATCTATAGGTCTGCGACTGACGGATCCGACGAAAACTTTCACTGATCCGATGGGAACAATGTATCCAAACTCGATGTGATCGCCTCGGGTCCCCACTCTGAGTCGTCGATGAAGGGGACTCCATTGATGTCTTCAACTTGGCCGATGGCGATGTCCTTGAAGCCTGATTTCGATCCTGCGCGGAACGTGACGCTTTTGACCGCAGGCCCCACGGTGGGCGCCAACTGTCGTGGGTTTGTCACGTCAGGTGTCATAGATGACTTCGTAGGTGTGGGATTACGCGAGTCAAGCATCTCCGAGCTTGGGATCGCAGGAACAAAGATCAACACAGATTTACCCAGGTTCGGCCCCCTCAATGTGAGGTAAAAGACCTACTTCCTGCCTACCCTAGATTGGTATTGATATGATAATCGAGGTGTTACAATGGAGGCGATCCGATCTGGTACTCGCCGTATGAGCTAGGGTTTTAGGGCTTGACCCTCTAAGTCCTGCGAGTCCTCTTTATATACACAGAGGCTCGTCAGGTTACAAAGGAAACTTTCTCCACAAGGAATATATTAACCAGGACCTTCCCGGAGTCTAACTCGCCTCCGTGCCTTCTAGACTCTTCTCCTTGTGGCGGTACGATGTTGGGCTTGTTTCCACGTAGGCCTTGGCCTGTGCGAAATAAGGTAAGTCGCACTGTCATGGGCCGGGTGTTAAACCAAAGAGTATTCCCCCGACAGTCGGGGTTGCCGGTGTCGAGGTAGACGCAGAAGAAGCCGCTTGCGCATAGTACGCGAGGAGAGTGACGGGGACGCGTTGAGGCAGTCGTCGAGGATGCCGATGCCGGGGACGACGCAGTACGAGCCGTTGAGGACGAGGTGCGGCCATTGTTTTGCCGGAACAAGGCGCACGTCGGGGACGAAGGCATATTCCGGTTTTGCCAGAACCGAGTACGCATAGAAGAAATCGGTGACGTGGTCGAGGCACTCGTAGAGGAGGAAGTCGATGCCGAAGACGTTGTCGAGGCCGATGTAGACGAGGCGCCGACCCGGGCTTGCCAGACCCGGGGACGAAGGCACGCACCGGTGTTGCCAGTACCGTGCATGCGGGGGCAGGGACCATCGTGAACCATACGCCAGCGTCGGAGGGGCCAGCAGAGGAGGACTCGATGACGATTGCGGCGCCAATCAGCGGGGGGGGGGGGGGGTAGAAGGTTCCGATGTCGTCCGCGGTTGTCGGAGTAGACGTAGTCGGGGACGAGGATGATGACGCTGGCGACGTGGTCGTGGTGGACGAAGATGTAGAAGGCGGCGAAGGCAGCGGCGGCCGGGGGTGGCCATGCTGGACGCCTGGACAAGGGGTGGTCGGCGGGACCTGCGACGGCCTGAGGTGGCCATGCAGGTTACCTGTAGATGGCGGCGGCGTTACTCGAAGTAGGCGAGGAAGAACCCGACGGCTTGACGAAGACCATGTGCGGACGGTGGCGTTCCCACGCCGAGGGAGTCGGTGCGGCGCATACCACGTAGAAGTCGACGCGCAGGGACAGCGAAGAGGACCGCGTGCCGCGGCGCTACAGCCCGAAGGGGCGACGCAGCAGCAGAGCGCGGGTCGGGGCGATGGCGGGTGTCGCCAGCGGCATACATGCCTGGGAAGGCGCGTTGGCTGCCGGCAACATGGACCAATGGCGGCGGCGCGGCGGCCCGAAGGGGCGACGCGGCGGCAGCCTGTAGCTCGATCGGTGGTAGGCGCGTGCTCGGGGACGTGCTTGGCGGTGCAGGCGCGCGATCGGTTGATCAGACCGACGCAGCGCGGAACGCGCCATGGCGGCGACAACGACGCGCAGATCGGAGTCGATGGCGAAGTTGTCGATGAAGTCCCGGTCGATGACGGCGAAGACGAACCGGCGATGGAGACCTTGCAAGCGAGAGAAGCCGGCGGTGACGCGTCGAGACGTCCCGTGGACGGCGCGTCCGGCCTTGCTGCGCGGTCGGTGAAGACGAGCCGGTCAGTGCGGAGTCGGCGTCGGCGTGTCGTCCGCGATAGCCGGCTTGGAGGAGCCGAACGGTGCGAAGTCGGCGCCGGCGAGTCGGCCGCGATAGCCGGTTGTCGAGGAGGGGGCCGGTGCAGATCGATGCCGTTGTCGGAGTAGTAGAGGCGCGAGAAGACGACGACGGTGGTGGGCGACGCAAACCGATCTTAGATCGGAAAACCAAAAAGAAACGCTGAAAAAAAACGACCGGCGAGAGAGAAAAAACAGATCAAGAGATCGGAAAAAAAAAAACACTAGGACAACCGATCAACCGATCGGCGGACGAACCCTAGGTACGGGTCGCGCGGCCCCCGAGAGAGATCATGGAGATCGATCTCCGGGGGCGACGCAGTGTGGAAGCGCGGCGGCGGCTAGGTCAGATCGTGCCGCTCTGATACCATGTAGAATTATGAGATTGGCGGAATATGATGGATGTATTATTGAGCCTCATTGGCGAGAATATATAGTCGTACAATGGACCGACTTGGAGTACAAGACAAGTTAGGGAATAGATGGAAATAGATCCTAACTCTATCCTAGACTACCATATCAAACCGTACACATATACTCTCTAACAAGTAGTTCCCGTTCAAAAAATCAAATACGTGCTTGCTTGTGTACGCTCGTTTTCCAGGCAGCAGCCCAACACCAACATGTAAAACTCCAGCGCTTCCATCAAAGAAAAAAGTGCTTTACCCCAAAAAGGCCACGATCTCAATCCCAATACGTCCTAAACAACTTGAGGCTTGTTTCTTATTTTAGTGATACATTTACTCTTTTAGAATTAATATTTGATATATTTCTGAATATTGTATGAAATAATACATTCTGAAGTTATCTAATAACAGTGTATGTTTTGTTATACCGGTTGTAATTTAAAAAAAAAATATAAGGCCCCATTTTTCAATTCGCACCAGGCCCCCAATTCCTGGAGACGGCCCTGTGGGAGCATATGGTCCTATGACCCAAAGCTGATTTCTAGATCAAAGTCTACACATATAGCAGAGTGGAGATTTTTGGCTCCCGAGCTCCAGTGCTCCGTCTAATTTTAAAAATTGGAAAATAATATTTATGAGTTTAAAAATTCTGAAAAAATGTGAAAATGTCCATTTCAAATAGTAAGTATTATGAGCTACACAAAAATAATATTTTTTTTGAATTTTAAAAATAATAAAATTGTGGATCTAAGTATGCACATTTTCAAATCTCCAACTTTTATAAGATTTTGTTATTTTTGTGTAGCCCATAATATAAGGTATTTCAATATTAAATTTTGAACCTTTGTGGGATATATCATTGGCTCCATCCAAAATTAGTTTCATAATTTTTCAAAACTCACAAATATGATTTTCGAATATTTGTTTTTACGGAGCCAGCACTGGAGCTCGGAAGAAAAAAAAAACACTTTCCGGCACACATACCACTATTGTATTTCGTGCTGTGAATGATGTGTCACTTACAGTTATACACACGGAGCATAAATTCGACAGTGACCACACGCTCTTTGTCCAATTATCAATTCCTTTTTCCATAGCGAAAAACAACTAGCTACACGCTCGAGTCCTCGAAGTCCCTAACCGCAAAGCTGGACCAACAGTGTCGATCGCCGTAGAACATGTAGACAGCCGAAACGAAAGGAACAAGGCAATAGTCAGTTTGCTCCCGACACGACATCTACTAGACACATCCCACGCACATATAGAGACCGGCAGCCCCACGCGAAAGCGACGCCCGGCGGCAACTCGATCGGCACCATGCCATGCCGACGTCGAGCGTGGCCGTCGCCGCGCCCGGTCGATCGGCGCCATGTCATGCCGAGTTGCCGTCGTGGGTGCAGGCATCGCCATTAATTTGATCCGGCTAGCTTGAGCAGCGTCATGCACGTACGTCCAGCGCACTTCACGGCTTCGTGGATCGTCGAGATTTAAGCACGATCGGTTCATTGCGGCATTGGCGGTGTGTACGCGTGATACAAGATGCAGCACCGTGACTGAAGAAGAAGGCATAGGCCAATAGAGGTGTGTACGCACGCTTTATCTAGCAGCACCACCAATAGAATGGCCTTTGAGCCCTTTCCGCTCGTGAAAAATGAGTGAGCATCAGTGTCCGTGAACACCCTAGAAAAAGTGTCAGTGATCGAGATGACGAGATCACACACGCATGGACACTGACTGATGTGCTACGGGATCGGAGCCACGGCGATGGATCCCAGGGGGAGCAGCCGAGCAGGAGACGCGGCGGTTTCGTCTCGCCGGCCGGGGAATCGATCGAGCCCTAGAAAAATACTCCACACTCGTGCGCCGTGTGGGTGCGTGTGGCGGCGACAACGGCCGGCGTCCGTCACCTCACCTCACTCCGCGCCGCGCCTCGGATCTGCCGATCGATGCAGATTACTGATTTCATGGTGGTCGCCGCACGGAAAGATAGACACTGCACGGATTAGTCAACTGTTCAAATTCTAGCTAGCGAGGTGCATCGGGCGGTGGATTCTTCGTCAGGGTTCCGATGGATTGACCGGCCATTACGTTGTTGGTTGTTTTTTTTGTTTCAAGCACAGTGCGATCGATCGATCTTCCATGGACATGATGCGGGAATTGATGGACCTGTCAAGTTCGTACCACCTAGTCTGTAAGTTTGCACGCTTGCTTAGAAATCGTTACACTTACACGCCACTTCTTCTTCTTCTTCTTAATTGGAGTACTACCGATGGACAGTCGTACAGTAGAATCATTTCATTTCCCTAGGGATCCTCGATAGGCTCGATCGGCTTTCAGCCCCACGAGTAGTCGCCGGCCCGGTCATGGTCATGTCCGGTCCAGTCCGCCACTCCGCCGCCAAGCCGGGACAAGCAAGATCGAACGCGGCCCTCGCCGTCCGTGAACGATCGCCGGGCCGGCCATGGCTTCTGCTTTCATCTCCCGGTAGTCTCTTTTTCGCCAAAGTGCAAAAGCGTGTGGTCCGACTCCGACTAACCCACTAGATCCGTGCACCTCTCTTTATCTTCTTTTCTTCGGATTGAGCACGCTGAGAAAGCACGACAAGCAGGTGAGTGGTATCCGTGAAAGCATATAGGAGTAGTATAAATTCGACCGTGACAACGCCACTAGCTTTGTCCCCTTACTATGAGTGACTTTTTTTTGGGCTCCTGCTTATGCATAAGCCGGCTTATGGATTTTGGTAGGAAAAAACTGTGGTGGGTATAAGCTACTAGAAACTGCTTGGACACTTCTTTTGGGCTTGTGAAGGTTTAGCTTTTGTTATTTGTTGGGATCAATTGTGAGATGTCTATAACGCCCCTGCCTTGCATTTGATATGTTATTTAATAAATGAGAGCACCATGTATAAACAGTACGAGCGTGTTTTGTTGCTCGCATGGATTTTGAATATATGACTGATGAAATGAAATAATATAACACGAAAGTTGTGCGAAACGCCGAGATGAACCTGTTCGTCAAAGGATAATTCAAACGGTAAACCAAGCGCGATGAATTTAACAAAATTTATATAAAATAGTTTTGAATATCAGTTTGAAATTGACAAGTTACAGTTGACGGAATTTGAAACAAAGTACGGGAATGGAAACCTACTCGTCGATGCACATATTTTCCGTGTACATTTTATTTTGAATGAAAATATGGTTGTATAGATTAGGGACACACTAAATAAATGGAGGTGATAGTCAGGTAGCAGGTAGCCTGCGTGACCAGCTGCTCACAGACGGGTTGATTTGCAAAGAAGTCGTACAGAAATCGACGCCTACTGTCTGTCGCTTCCTGTTGGTAAACCACTAACCAGTGTGTTCGATCGTTGGTGGCAGTTCGCAGGTAATTTCTCCCAACGACATGTCCCATCTCACATAACGCTTCGCTCCCCTCATCCAGAAGCTCGGGAAACTGCTCTCCATCAGTTTCTGCCCACTGCACTGCCGGTTGCTTCTGGTGGGCTTCTCGGTGGAGAGAAACTGGACACTTCTTTTGGACTTCTTCTTCGGTTTGGAGTCTATAAGCCAGCCTAGAAGCCCAAAGAAGTCACCCTATGTGCTTTTCCGTGGACCAAAAAGACAGCTACAGGCTCGTCGGATCCTCGAGTTCTTAACGGCGAAGCTAGCAAGCTTGAACACCACCGGTCGATCAATGTACGCAACAGAGTTGAACAGACGAGACGAGAGCGACGAGACGCGCGCACTGGTGGCCGGTGAGTTGCTCCTCCGACACGACGTCTACTACTAGCCAGGCCGAGTCCGGCCGGCCGGCAGCCCCACGCGACAGCGACGGCCGCCATGCCGACAGACATCGCCTTCCGGTCTCCACGCGCCGCGCGTGGTAGCGTCGTGGTCGCCGCCGCCGTGGCTTTGGACCCCGGAACAGTGCGCCCACGACCGAGCGAGATCCCGCCGCCACTGGGCCGGGAGGCCTGGCGGCGTACGGTGCGGTGCGTTTTGCCGCCGGCAGCAGCAGGGCATGGCGTTGGCAAATGATTGATTTCACGCCGGGATTCAGAAGCCCGTACGTGCAAGAGGGGTTCTGTGCTCTACTGACAATGGGATTACTGGAAGAATTACAGGCTGCACTTCTCGAAGAATTACAGGCTGCGTTTTCGCATGCATGTACAGTACGGTACGAAAAGGACGGGGCACGGCGATCACGTATAGTACGTGTTTTACATTCTGGGCGTTTCGAACACTGCGTGCGTGTAGCTAGCCGGGAGACTACAGTACTGAGAACTACTGTAGCGTAGTTGGGTTGTTCGACAACAGAGAGAATGCAACGTGGGTACGTAGGTTTTCTCTTGACCTGGTACATAGGTTTTGTTAGAATTTGGACTTATTTGTGGACAGCTTAATAATCATTTTCTGAACTCTTAAATAGCCCATGTGTATGGTAAGTGATGTGAGGTTGTTAAAGTTTAATCTCACATAAAAAGTTGGAGGGGGAGTAGCACCACGTTATAGCAAGTGAGAATGGGAGGCTCTCTCACGCACTCCTCATCTGACCGCTCGCTCGTCGCGTTTCATGAATCGAGTCTCGAGTCGTGTAACATTTTTTCTATATTTTTGCTATTCGAAAAAACTAAGTCGTTAGCGTATGAGTACAGCATAGCAAGTTCGGGTCACACCGAACCAATCTAGGTTTTGCCACAGTCTCAGTCTAATCCATCCCGAGCGCTGCCGTGCACCGCCAATCGGGAAAGCAGGTCATCGGAACCAATCGCTCTTGTGATCCTGTACGGGAGAGTGCGGATTAGATTTTTCGGAAACGACTCGCGTGACTGCTCACCGCTTCCACCACGGGTCGTCTTCCGTCCAAGTCAGGTGGTGTTGTGTTCCACCGGCTCAAAACGCCGTCTACTAGAATCTGTTTTCACCAACATCGTCGTTAACAACATCACTGCTTTGGGCGCGGTGACCTTATCTGCATCGACGGCTACTTACTCTACAAACGTTCGGTACGTGCGACGTTATTCCGAACTTCTGTTTTACTGTGGATGTGTTTGCTTATAAGCTGCTATTGTTCATGTTAATTAGTACGTCTAGTATGTTTGAGTATCACATGTTAGTAGCTGTTGTTTTCATGTTTAACATTCTGAAATTAATCATGAAATTATTGTCTAATTATCCAACAGGGTCTTGGGGTAAATACGGCATCTGACCCTTTTCTAATCTTTTAGCATAAAATGAACCAGATTTGTAAAAATATCACAATCTGACCCTTTTTTTACTACGCCCCGGACTAGGGTGCCATGCTCATGTAACGCCACTGGCTACCATAGCTCAAGGACAGGGCATCCTTGGGGCAGGGCATGAAGGGCGACGGCCCAAGGCCCAGCCTACCTAGGGGCCCACACTGTGTGCAGATGTTGGTATATATTCTAGTATAAAAGTTACTAGCAAAGCCGCAAATAATCAGCTATGAGGGTCCAGAAGAAGTGGAACAATGAACTAAGAAAAAAAAGGCACTTAGACTACCCATAATGGGAGTAATATAGCTAGTAACTTCAATATCACGTAGGCAAAAAAGGTGATGTGGCAAGTAATTAATTAGGAGAGAGGATGTTGGAGTAACATAGCTAGTTACTACCGTAAATCACATATCCAAATGCAATATGAGTACTACCTAATTAATGAAAACTTGCATGACACACAATTATGTTAATACCCACTATATATAGAGGTAGTAACATAAACTAGTAGCATGTGCATGTTACTAATTTATGTTACTCCTCACTATGATAGTCTTAAGCACCATCCAACTAGCCTAGAAACTCGAGGGAGCACACAGTTCGATCAATACAGTTAAAAATCATGCTTCATTCAGAGTCGGTCTTCACTTTAGTACCACACGAGTAGGTGGCCACAATTTCTTCTCCCTTTATTGCTTCTTTTCCATTCCCCAGACACCATCTAATTAATAAAATTGCAATTATTTATATTTTTGATTTACTATTAGTTCCTTCTCTCGTATGAGTTTCATATGTCTGTAAGCACTACCATCTGGTAGGTGGGTCATTAACTCATGGATTTTGAATTATATACCCTTTGACTATTTGATTTTTTGGCAATCCAATGGTTTCCTCAGCATTCACTCTTCCTTCCGACCTCTTTTTCTTAAATGACTGGACATGGAATCAAGAACACTGAGAGCTGATAATTTCTGCTATTTTACCAATAAATTTAGATGATCCCATTCCTTTACTAAAAAACCTTTGTTTTGCTTGAGAAAAGGAAGGTGTCAATTTTTTTCATTGTCCTTTGTTGAACTGCTTTGCTCAGCTTGCGCCAAGTCATTTGGGACGGTGATGGGGGGCTAGGGAGTCACTTAGTTTTTGTCAGGGTGTAGAAGATGGGCTAATAATGTGATTTTAAGGAAACATTTGCAAAACATAAATAGTTTTAGTTACAAAAATCTTAGGCTGGAGTGTGGGGGGGGGGGGGGGGGGGGGGCAGTGGCCCCCCCGAACACATAGCTCCTTCATTTCCTTGCTCGGGATTATATTATCAGCTATTTTCTCATCGAGCAAATCAAGTGGGCATCGCTGTCGCCGGCCAAGGACTCGGTCGAGTGTCCACTTCATCCAAGTCACAGAATCAGCCTTCGCACGCCACTTTTCAGCAGCCTCGATGTCGCCCTCCTGGTCCTCCGCTCGATGTACGAACAGAGGAGGTACGACGTGGTGGAGAGTCCGACGGCTAGAACGACTACCCTGAGGTAGAGCCCAGCGAAATATCAGCTATCTCCCCGTCTGGTATGGCGTTGGTAGCCATGTCTGCATAGACAAATTAATAATTTTAATGCCCCATGTAGTAACATATGTTTGCATAACAAGAATAATGTCCTAAAAATATGTTCGCGGACGCTAGGATGCTCTGGAAGGTGTCAGCGACCAAATTTTGCTTGTCAAATCCCTGCTATATATGTTGCAAAAATTGTCCACCCGCTAAGTGCATTTGCTATCCAACGAATCTCGAATTTTCAGGAGATTCAGACAATGTTCCTAGTACGCCCTTCGGGAACTGCATGCATTCGATGGATGGTATCATAAGGATAAATCCCGATTGTTACATTCGAGATTTTTTCACAATTTATTTAAACTTGTAAATATAGTTTTTTTATTTTTTTGTTTAAAACCCAGGTATCATAAGGATAAAGAGTTTACACCCGGACTCTACATATTACAATGCACATAGTTAAAAACAATTTAAACCGGTATAAAAGTTAAAACAAGACCATCCATCCGAATGCATGCCGGCCACGGCGACACTTTGGGATCCCGACCACGGCGATGGATCCCAGGCGGCAGCCACGCCGCCAGCAAAGACGGTGTCTTTCCTCTCGCAGGAGCGCCTAAGAGTTAACACGCACACAAACAAAACTCGAGCCGCAGCTACAACGGCGCGCACGTACGCCGGTCATCAGACCACGCTGCGCCTTGGATCCGCCAATGGAAAAAGTCTATTTTAACCTTAAATTTGTAGGGGTCAGGCGGATTGAACCCTGAAATCGAAATCTCTGTTGTTTGCACCCTAAACTGTTTAATCCCGGTCTAAATCGAACCCTATGCCTGTTAGGTACACCGGGAAAAAGAGCATCCCGACCGGGAATACCCATTGTCTCACTGACAGGACTGGCCCACATGTCATATCCATCTCCTACACTCTCCCCTTCTCTTCCCCATCTCAAATCGAGCTGCCCGCGGCGGCGGGGACAACCGGGACGGCGGCGCGCGGGCGGAGCGAGGGACAAGCGGCGTGGGTCGTGACCAGCGTCGCGGCTAACTTGGCGGTTAGCGGGAGCGGCACTGGTTTGCAGTTCGCGGACGGCGCGGCAGGGGCGCGGGCACGACGGCCGTCCCGCAGCGCAACAGGTCCGCTCGGTGCAGGGCGCAAGCACGACCAAGACGCTAGCGCAGCGCCTGGCGCTCAAAACACGTCGCTGCTGCCGTGGCCGCCGTGCTCGCCAAAACGTTCGGCGAGGCCGGGATTGCGATGGCGTCCAGGCTGTTCCAAATCGAGCCTAACGCGCGCACGCTCACGGCGGCCGGCCGGCCGCCCACGTGCTCCAGCTCACGATTGATCAACGTATACAGGAGCAAATTCGCAGAAGAAAAAAACGTATACAGGAGCAGCATCGACGCCCAATGTGCCACTAGTAGGAAAACAGCTATCAGTGGCGCACCAAATTAGGATTCTGTGGCGCACCCCAGAATTGCTGGGTGCGTCACAGAATCCTCGCCACTATTTTTTTTTTGTTGCGCGCACCTGGCCTGGTGCGCCATAGAATTCTGGAAAAATTCAAAAAATTCAAAAACTGCAAAAAAGAAAGTTTCAAAAAAAATCAGAAAAATCAAAATATGAAATAATATGAAAAATCCTAATTATTGGAATTATTTTCAGATTTTATAATTTTTTTGAACTGATACCTTCCCGTTAGGTCACCCATCCTCAATGCTCCAATCGTAGCACGCTTAACTTTTAAGTTCCACCCACTTCACCTACCCTTGTGCTACTCAAGTTCTTATTGATATATATATCATATGAATCCTTTTAACTCTTCTATGTATATGTTATGTATATGTTATAAACGTGTGTTTTTAAATTTCAGATTTTTTAAAAACTTCTAAACTTTTAAAAGGAGATTCAAAAGTTTCAAAAGATCCAAAAAAAAATCAAAAAAATTCAAAAAATTCAAAAAAAATCTAAAAAATCCAAAAAAAATTACAAAAAATCCAAAAAAAAAATTTAAAAAAAAGTCAAGAAAAGTCAACAATCTTCTTTGTTATACATTTCTGTGTCTTTTTTGGAATTTTTTAATTTTTTGATTTTTTTGAATTTTTTTTTGATTTTGCTGCGAAAAATCGTCTGTTTGAAATAACTTTTTATTCTTTTGGAATTTGAGGAATCTGTGAATTGCTGACCGGGTAAACCCTGGTGGATTCGAACTCGGATTTTTCTCACTTTTTTTGGCATATAAACGCGTTATTTCGATGTCGTATGCAAAAGTTATGGCCGTTACAAGATTTCTTTTTCATTTGTTGCAGCAAAGGTCAAAATTCATATTTCAAAATTTCTATACCTACTAGACACTCATACCTAACTACATGTCGAAGGATTTTATTTATTGAATTTTTTATCATTTTTTTTACTTCCTGCAAGACAAAAAAAGCGATCCACTGGGGGGTGGGATTTGAAAAAAGTAATTCTGTGGCGCACCAAGCTTGGTGCGCCACAGAATGTCACCTTTCTGTGGCGCACCTGCCAGGTACGCTACAGAATTATTTTTTTCAAATTTTAACCCGCCCCCGGATAACTTTATGTGGCGCACCGCACCTGGCTAGGTGCGCCACAGAAATATGACTTTCTGTGGCGCACCAGAAATGTGGCGCACATGGCTAGGTGCGCCACACAAATATGACTTTCTGTGGCGCACCAAGCCTGGTGCGCCACAGAAATATGCGCACCAATTAAGGGTGCGCCACAGAATGTAACCTACCTATAAGGGTTTTCCCACTAGTGTGCGCTCTAGCTGTTTGTTGAAATGCTGGGTCCGACATCGAGGCCAACATCATTTTAGCTACACCATCATGATCCAGTTCCTTGTGCAAATGAGTAGGTGTTTTGTGCAAATTAGTAGGAAAAAGTTCGGCCTAACGGGAGTGCGAGGAGTCGGTGAGAAGATTGAGGAAGAAGATGAATATGACATGTGGGCCAACGTAGTCAGCAAGTGTAGAAATTTATAATTTTCTCTCTCTGAAAAACAGCTCCAAGGTTTAATTTAGACCGGAATTCAATAATTCAGGGGGCGACGACCGGGATTTAGACTTCGGGGTTTGATCCATCCGACTTCTACAAATTCACTCCGCCAATATACTCTACAAACGTAACTTTGTGCTGGTCACAGGACAGAAAGATACACGATCTAGGGTTATTTAAATTTCATTCAAGCTAGGTGCATCGGATGGATTACTTAGCTACGCGGATCCTGATCGATTACTACGCTGTGGGTTGTTTAATCGTTCCGTTCGCTGCGAAACAGTTTTGTTGTTTCAGGCAAGTACAGTTACGGTGCGATCTCCTACGGATCCCGTCAACATCTTATTAATCCTCTGCTAGTACTAGTACGGAGTAGTTGTTTAAGTCTGCACGGTTTGCTTAGAACTCAGTCCCACGCCACTGCTTTTTAATTACCCGACGCACACGCACGAATTCCTCCGCTGTCCTGCCTGCGATCTGTACTACGTTACCGATGTGGTGGCAATGTCAAACACTGGGAGTACTACAGAAAATCACCTCGGGATCGCGGCTCGCCTCGATTAAGCTGATCGATCGCCGAGGCAGCGACGCCAAGGCCCCTCTGTGACAACACAGCAAAACCACGTACTCGACCGAAGGTACCAACACGGGCGGCGACGCGGTGTACGTTTCTCCTTTCAAGACCTCACAAAACCAAAGTCAAAAGTCATGAAAAAAACCTAACCAAACACTGTAAGGCCGATGGCGAGCGCGGCTCCTCAGGCCATCTGCCGCCCGATGTATCGCTGGTTATGGACCTTTTGTCATTGGTTGTCGCTGGCATGTGGGCCATTGGAAAAAGTCATGAACCAAAGCTCAACACGTCTTCTCCTCTCTCACGAGCTCCCGAAACACCCGCCCCTCTCCCTTTCTCTCCCAACCACCTCGCCGGCCTTCCTAGCCTCGCCGCTCGCCGGAGCAGCTCCTGCCCTCTCCCGTTCGATCCCACCTCCGAAGCAGCCGTTCTGCGCCTTCTATTACTGCCACACGCAAACCCTAGTACCATTGACTCCCGTTCTATCCAAAGTGCAAAGAAATGTGCTTCGGTCCAGCAACCCTACTACCTCCTTTATATAAGAGTACTTTTTTTTGGCTGGTGCCTATTTATATATTGAATGATTCTATTTCAATTTTACGATTCAGTTTTAGATGCTCTATCACAATGATATTTATGTGTAGGTTAAAATCTCACGACTCCATCCCATCCAGGTGTTGACCATGGGAATTCGATGTTTCAGTCGCGGATTTTTTATCCCACAAACATTTTGGTCTTTACGCGCGAATAAATATGTCTCACGACACTATGCTGCCCTGGTGTATCCTACGGGCCGAGGGTTGACATAGCGCATTTTGTCTTAATGTGTCAGCATGGAGTCTGTGGTGTTCTAGTCTCCCATGGATCCCCTTCGACTCTTTGGTGGTATCAAGTTTTGAGTGGTTACTGTTCGTCCTTTCATACTCGTAAACATTTGCTGCGACGATATGGTATTGGGTGTTCATTCGTCAACCTATCTTGCAAGGGGAGTGTGTCCATGCTACAACGAGTTGTGATCAGAGTTATTTTACGGTGCAATTTACTAGTCATATGGGTTAGTAGTATTAAGTCATATCCAACGTTGATTGTTGGGGTATTCTGGTTAACTACTATTTAGAAAAAACGTGTCTTATCTATGATAATCTTCGCAATATACAATAACATAAAGACAAAAAATCATTAAGTCATACAAATGCCTAATTCTCTCCTCTAGAGATGACACAAATAATAACTTTAGTCAAGAATGCACAATTCCATCACCGACCACCCTGGACCCGCTTCATCAATGTACCGATGGCGTGATTGCCACCTCTCCGCCTGACAGCCCCCGTTGATTGTCTTGGCAAGCACAAGAGAAGGCATCGTCATGCCCTTCCATGATGTGTGCATGTGATCAATCCAAGTCAACATGCCACAATGGCAAGTGTGCCACTACAAGAAATATGTTAACTTTTGACCCTCTATTTTGGTCACTAAAAGGTCACAAAGTTTCATTCGTGACCCTTATTGAGCAAAAAATGATGGTCACATACTGAGCATCTTATTTGCTCAATCATGACTTTCCTTAGTGAAATGGTCATAAAGTTTATGGCCAAATTAGAGGGTCATACATTTATGACGAAATAATTTGGTCATGCGCTCTCCGTCATGCACACATCAGATCTTACGTGGCAAATCCTACGTGCCACATAATCGTCCGAGTCTAGTTGGATCCTTTACATGGGCCAAACCCATAATTCAACCTATTTATAGTTTTTTCCTGTCAACTTTGGTCAGCAACACAGGCCAAGCCCAACATTTCAGCCTTTTTATTTTTTTGGGCCGGCCTTTTTGGTTCCATAGATTCAGTTTGCTTTATTCAAAGTTGGTTCTACTAGTCAGAGTTGGGTCCCAGTTGTCACGTTCTAATGGTGGGTCCCTGTTGTCAGGCTCCAGTGTTGAGCCCCAGTAGTCAGGAACATATTTTTCAGATATTAATTTCCAGTAATACAATAAACAATATTTAAAAAGGAACATGAAGAAAACATAAGTAAATACTATGAATAGAGCAAATCATCAAACTTTGCACCTCTCCGCCTGACAACTCCCATCGATTGTCCTGGTAAGCACGAGAGGCGGCATCGTCATGCCCTTCCATGATGTGTGCATGTGATAAATCCAAGTCAACATGCGACAATAGCAAGTGTGCGACCAAAGTGAACAAAAATGCCCAAGCATCGACATGGTCCGGGCAAGTTATACAAGTTCATGGTTCTCTATTTTTTGTGATGATTCCGCACTACTTACAACAAAAGAAGAATCTAGAAGTCACAGTTTTTTTTGCCAAAAGATCACAACAAACCTTGATAAAAGATACATCCACTATATAAGGATCTAATGTCAAGATTCCATCTCCAAAGTTTGTAATGTCGAAATGACCTACAAAATTATTCAGCAAGGCAGATAAAGTTTTGTCCCCTTAATTCTCTCGGAAGTATGTTAAATGTAAATTTCAATTATTTTATGATAAAGAACCAACATCAATGTTCTCACCCTTACCGACACACCACACTGCAATATACTGATTTGGTCAACTTGCAATATTGAGTATCGATATGACACTACTTTCTAAAATGTCCTAATAAGTATGAGTACGAAAGCGTGGAACCTTTAAAGTTGTCCTGATTTAGAGGTAATTTGCATTAGTTGAATTTGAGTACCACTTGATCCATATAAAATCCAAGAATACTCAATCTACAGCCGGTCATCGTGATGATATTTTTTGACTGGAGGATCAGTTCAGTAGAGTAGAAAATCTTGATGCTTCCAAGTCCCAGGATGTTTGTGGATTTCATTGGTGGTGCAAAAGAATTCCCAATAAGATGCATTTTTTATGAAATCCTTAAGTTATGACTTGGGTATGTATGAATACTTCTTTGTGAATTATGTTCATGTTCCATCTCTCTTCTCGCGCTTAAATAGGAGCACCATAACATTAATGTATGATACTATATATGTGTTCCAACAACCATGCAGTGGATGCTTTCATGAAGTTTATTAAGAAGATATGTTTCGAAAGATCGTGCATTACATTTTTTCCATTAGGAGCACATGGGGATTAATGTACTCCTGTAAAAAACCCCTCCTAAAACAGAATTTCCTTGATGATAGACATCTTGATCATATCAATCAAGTTCTCCCTGGTTTCTTGTTAGATTCCACATATTGGAAAGAAATTTCCATTTGCCGACTTAAGTTGTAGCGTCACTGACAAGAAAAATCTTAAGTTGTGGCTTCACAAACAAGAAAAATGGGCCAAACCTGTCAAATATTTGCAGTATATTATCATGTTGACGAAAAATAATGAAACATCTTTAGCAAAAGCGCTAACTAATTGATGAGGTTCTATCGATGGTCTCTAGTGGATTATCGCATTCCAATGCACCCTGATATTCTTGCATTTATCAGGAACACTAGGCTAAGCACTCATAATTTTTGCAATATGCAATCATGTTTTAACCAAATATCATCTAATCAAGTTGCCAAAATCACTAAACTAGTAAATATAGAACAGTTCCATCATCGGAATCCTATCAATTGCCGCCTTGCAGCGCATGCCAACAATGCACTTGGTGCTCGTATGTATGATCGTGAGCTCCCCACCTCACAGCCACATCGATTGTGGCATTGATTGTAGAGGCACCCTGTCTCAACTTTGTGTGTTGTGCATGCTTAATCCAATTGATGAGTTTGATCCAATATGTTAATATTTGGATACAAGTGAACAAAAATGGCAAATGCCCGAGACTGCATGGATTCCAGTGAACCCACCTGAAGAACCCGAGACATGTTTTCTCCATGATGAATACGTGAGGACCACACAAATAATATGTGAACAAGCACCCACATGGTTTGGACAAGTTATACAAGTTGGTTCCTGCAAGCTAAGCTCGATTAATTGAAATATTATTTTTCTAGGGTACCAGCTGGGATGAGTGGCATGAAGTATGAATGCAGCAAGAAGAAATACACATGTAGAATGGTGGTGAAAGCTACAACCGTCTCCAAGAATCTATCAGCATTATCATCCTTGTGGCATGCATCCACATAAATATGGTTGACTTATAGATTGATCGAAAACCTATGTTCATGCACAATTCCTAATACTTCCAAGTCCTAGGATATTAGTGGACTTCATCGACCATTACAAAAGAAGTTACAACTGAATGCAATTTTTTTGTAAACTGTGTACATAGTGCATGATGATATGACCGAATTATGGCTTCTTTGCGAATTATGTTCAAGTTACATCTCCCTTCTGACACTTAAATAGGAACCAACAAATTAACATTTCATATCATGTGCTCCAACAACCATGTGATGGATGTTTTCGTGAAGTTTTTTTGGAAGATATTCTCAAGGAGCACACGTGCATTGGTCTACCGTTGTAAGGATCTCCTCCCTCAATGAAGTGGTTTTATAGATCCCCACATTTGGGGGAAGCATTTCCATTCACCATCTTAAGTCATGTCGTCACTGACAAGAAAAATTGGGGCCAAGAAACCAAATATTTGCAGTATATTATCATGTTTTGACCAAAAGTATTAAATCATCATTTAATAAAACACTATCTAATCAATGAAAGTCGTAACCAAAAGTATGTGCGGTCTCTAGTGCTCTGGCTTCGAATGCACTCTGATGGTATGTTGAGTGCTCGTATTTACTAGAAACACGGGAGCTCCTATTTGACTCTCTCACTAGACATGCATGCTCAATTCAAGTGAGAGTTCATATTTGGATAAAAGTGAAAAGAGATGGCAAATGTGGGTGCATGGATTCAAGTGAACCCACTTGAAGGACCCTAGGCACGTTTTAATCCATGATGAATACGTAAGGATAACACAATAATACACAAACAAGCATCCACATGGTTTGGACCCTAGTTGGTGACCACAAGCTAAACTCGATTGAAATATTATTTTTCTGGGGACCAATAGGGCATCAACCGCATGGATTATGAATGCAGCAGTGAAGTAATATGCCTTCACAATGGTGGTGAAACCTATGGCCGTCTCGAAAAACTCATATGCATCACCATACTCGTGGCATGCATCCGCATAATTATGGTTGACTTATAGTTAGATCCTGAAGCTTCGTTCATGCACAAATCCCGATGCTTCCAAGTCCTACGGTATTAGTGGATATCATCGAACTGTTACAAAAGAAGTTACAACTAAATGCAATGTGCACATAGCGTATGATGATGTGAGTCTAGTATCTAGTGAGGTTTACTCCTTACAGTATGATGAATTTCACAAATTATGACTCATATACGACGAATGATGGCTTCTTTGCGAATTATGTTCAAGTTACATCTCCCTTCTCACACTTAAGTAGGAACCAACACATTAATGTTTCATACCATGTGCTCCAACAACCATGTGATGCATGCTTTCGTGAGTTTTTTTTTTTGAAAGATTGTCTTAAGGATCACGCATGCATTGGTCTACCATTGTAAGGATCCCCTCCTTTAGTGAAGTGTTTTTTTAGATGTCCACGTTTGAAGAAGCATTTCGATTCACCATCTTAAGTCGTGTCGGCACTAACAAGCAAGATGGCTCCAAGCAGCCAAATCTTTGCAGTATAATATTACGCTTCGACCCAAAAATCATGAAATCATTATTTCATAAAACACGAACTAGTCAATGCAACTAGTAACCTTATATGTGTGGTCTCTAGTGGATTACCGCCTTCAAATACGCTCTGATGGTATGTTGAGTGCTCGCATACAAGAAACACAAGAGCTCTTATTTGAATCTCACATACATTAGGGTGTTTTCCTTTTCGGATATTTTGCTTCTTATTGATTTCTTTTCTGTTTCTTTTATTTCTTTGTTCTTGTTTCTTTTCTTGTTTCTGTTTTATTTTTATATTAATACGAATATTTAGGATGTTAACATAATATATTTATGAGTTAAAAAATGTTCACGATGTTTATAAAAAAATTCAAAAGGTTTCAAAAAATCATGTAGTTTAAATATTTATTTATATAGTTCAAACAAATATTCAGGAGGTTTAAAAGTGTGTGTCTAATTCAAACAGAATGTTCATGTGAAAATAAAAAATGTTGACCCAGCAATTGTTTGAAGAGGTTCAAAAATTTCACGTATTACACAATAAACATTCATATGATTTTAAAAATAAAATAAAATAATAATGTTTTCACGTCTCAAGATAATTATTCACAACATTCAAAATTATTCATGTATTACAAAATTATAAAATCAAATGTTTTTTATAATATACAAGAAAGGGAAAATATAAACAAAATAAAAACTAAAACAGAAAATAAAAACAAAAAGAATAAAAGATAAAATAGAACCAGAAATAGAAACAGAAAAGAAGAGAGAAAAAAGGTGAAAAGAAAAGGAAAAGATAGGAAAAAGGAGAGAAATGAAACAAGAAAGAAACAAGAAATAAGAACACGGAAAAAAGTGAGGCAGTATAGAACTGTTACGTGACCAAAGCCTGCACACATACCACTAACTGTGTACTGTATTTCGTTATGTGAATGATGTGTCATATACGCGGGCAAATAGCTCACATGCGACGTTTTTTTCACCCTATTCACTGGGGAACGACGGCGTTGCTTGTAATAGCTCCAGTGCGACATCTCATGAGCTCAAATAACTTCCCTAACTCATTGCTCTTAATCAGTTCCTACCCCGGTGTCAGTTAGGATTAAGGGGAGGCGGGTGGGACCCACAATTGTCCACGTCAGCAACGACGACCGTTTCATCTCTTCCCCCGCGCGCGCTTTCTCTGCTTCTTCTTCTTCTTCTTCTCCGGCGACATCGATGCAGCGCGGCAACGCCGGCGAAACAAAACATAAATAAATGCAGATAAAATAAACAAGTGGGGCGCATATAGTAGACAAACTATATATTCGGCATAGACTGCATTACAGAAGCTCGTGGCTCATCGGATCAAAAGCCACACAGAGATGAACTGAAAATACAAGGGGGACGATTCGCTGCTGCTCCTACCCTAGCTACGACCCAAAATTGGGCTCACACCGGAGCCCCGGGGGTGCGGCAGCGGCAACGAGGCGGCGGCGCCGCTCAGTCCTAGTCCTCGTCGGAGTCGAATAGCCCGGCCCCGTCGGAGTCCGAGCTGATGTCGATGACGTCGTGGAGGGAACTGTAAATCCCGACCTCGAGGCGGCGTTGCTCGAGCTCAATCTCCATCTGACGGCGCTTCTCCTCCTCTGTGCTGCGCTGGAACACCTCCAAGGTGACCCAGGGCAGGTCCTCCTCGGAGACGAAGTCCCCGGGCAGGAGGGGGCGGCCGCTGCGCGGTGGGCGCTCCTGCTGCTCCTCCTCCTCCCTCTTCGGCGGCGGCAGCGGTGCCCGACCCCGAGCAATGGAGGAGCTCCCCGCACCGGAAGAGCTTCCAGCCATCGCCATGCGGGCCGCCATGCGGCGGTCGTACTCAGGCAGCTCGCGGCGCTCGTACGCAGGCGGAGGCCGCATTCGAGGTTCGTCCACGCACGCGCGCCTCGCTTACGAGCGCCGTCGGAAGCGGCCACGGCCTTCCTAGCGGGGTCAGCCGGAACCCGCCTCTTCCCCTTCCGCTCCTCGTCGCAGTTGCCACCGCCGGAATGGCCACCGCGGCCGGCGATTCGACCTCCCCTACTAAACATCGGCGGGCGGCGGGGCTGGATCTACAGGCGTAGCTCGATTTGATCACCGGCGGCGAGCTAATGCGAGCGGCGGCGAGGGTGGGGAAATAGCTCGGGCACGACAGGGTGGGGAAATAGCTAGGGCACGACAGGGTTAGTGGATAAGAAGAGCAATAGCTAGGGCACGACAAGATTTGGGCCGTGGGCCGTCGAGTTTTCTGGGCCGTAGCCTATGTGCGTTTGAAATTAATAAAACACTGCAGCTAAAAAAAATTGTTGGGCCGTGGAGTTTGTTGGGCCGTGGCCTATGCGCGTTCGAAACACTGCAGATAAAAAAATTCAACAGCCTCCTCTCAAAAAAAAATCAACAGCCAATCAGAGCGCAGAACTGGGACTGGCGCGGATCGGGGGGTTTCCTTCTAGAAGGCATGATCGGACGGCCAGGGTTAAATCACAGAAGCTTCGTAGGATTTTGTGTGGGTTGACCAACTAATTCATAACATATTCAAAAAAACATCAAAAAATGAAATTCCAGTGCACATGGTTTTTATATATAGAGTAGATGTGTAGGATAGTTATTTGGCTGATTTAGAGAAGGTGGAAAAAATCTTGCTTAGAAATGGAGCCGTTTACACTACCTTTAGAGCTCATTTGAACTCTCATGTGTGAAGAGAGGTGGTTTGAGATTTGCAACATGAAATTGTCCAAAACCTCACCAAACCTTCATTTTGGTGTGACTAAGAATGATCCAGGCTTAGTTTTCCATTTTGGTGTGTAAAACTTGTTTAAATGCTGATTTGGCTTGAGTTTGGCCGAATTTGAAATATTCATGAAATATTCAAAAAAACATCAAAAAATGCAAATCCAGTGCACATGGTCTTATTTTGTCATGTACTAACATCTCCAACTGATAAACAAGGTCTAGACACATATTAAACAAGAAATGCTTCAATATGGTGTGAAATCATACATTTCAAACAATGAACTCTCATGTGCGAAGAGAGGTGGTTTGGGATTTGCAACATGAAATTTACAAAAAAACTCACCAAAGCTTCATTTTGGATTGACTAAGAAGGACCAAGCTTGGTTTTTCATTTTCATGTTTAAAACTTGTTTAAATCACTACAAGAAATGGGATATTTGTTGACGAAAACCCTGGTGACGAAAATGCATACCGTCATGGATGTGTCCTTATAGGTGACGAATTCATCTTTCGTCATGCATTTACGGTAATGCTTGACGGTATGATTTTTCGTCAACAAAAAATCGTCACCCATTACCCAACCGGGAAGGGCTTCCATCGTGTCTGTTAATAGGTGACGAAATCAAAGATCGTGGTGTATGTAAACCGTGATTTGAATATAAAACGGACCCACATAGAAGGTAAATAATACTAAGTTACTTTATTAAATGTTATTAGTTTTATATATCATGCGTGACCCACTTGTCAGGAACATATTTAATTAAGTAAAAATTATGGTTTGGAAGAATCGAACCCAGGGCTTTGGCGTGACCGACGCGGAGTGTTACCGCTGAGGTAGATATGGAATTTTGATCTGGATCCGTAACTAGTCTATTTGATATATACATTAGGGCAACATATTTATTTCAATGGTGTGATCTAGATGTTACGACATAATAATTTCCTTATTAATATTTATTTCGGCCGCGGGTGCCTCGTTTAAGTCGCGCCGCTAGCAGACACGGCCTATCTAGGTGATCTTGCTAACAGTCGAATCGAGTAGGGTTCTCGTCGAGGTGAGAAGATATCCGTGAAGGCTCCATTGTGGGGGCGGCGAGCCGCATCATCGGTGAGTCCTCCATTGTTCGTTAGGTCTAGATTTTTTAATCAGTTGTCAAGATCTGTTCTGAAGAACTTTGGCATGTTCTTAACTGAATTGTAGGCAATGGATCGAAGTTGGATAACTGATGGCACCAAGAAGTTGACAACAAAGTACATGGCAGGTGTTAGGGATTTCATCAAGTTTGCGCGAGAACACTTGGACAATACAGATGAACCAATCTTGTGCCCTTGCCGGGACTGCCTAAATCTGATACGTCAGGATATAAAAACAGTCGAGGATCACTGCAATTGTTCAGGTATGTCCATGACGTATACAAGATGGACTAGACATGGGGAAGGTTTTAGTGATGACGAAGGGCGGGATAGAAACGATGATGGTGCGTATGATAGTGACAATGATGAAGAGGAAGACAATGCTGATTGTTATGTTGATGATTCGTCTAGTATGATCGATGAACTGCAGAAGTCTGGAAATAAAGGTCCTAACCTGCCAAATTTGTATGCTAATCTAATTGAGGCAGCCAAAAAAGAACTTCATGAGGGATGCACCACTTTCACTAGGTTGTCGTTCATTATTAAGCTCCTTCATGTCAAATCATATAGCCGGATAACAAACAGAGGATTTGATCTGTTACTTCTGGTTTTACGTACAGCTTTGCCACATGTGGACTTTCCCAAATCCTATGCTGATGCTAAGAGTGTTCTTTCTGATGTTGGGCTTGGTTATGAGACAATTCATGTATGCAAGTTTGATTGTTCTTTATTTTGGGGAGATCACAAGGACGATACGCACTGCCATGTTTGTGGATTATCAAGATATAGAGACCCTACTGGAAAAAAGAAAATCCCTCACAAGGTGTTAAGGTACTTTCCTATAATTAAAAGGTTGCAGAGACTATTTGTTAAAAAGGAAATGTCGACACATACTAGATGGCACAAAGAGAAGAGGGTTGTTGAGGCCAATGTACTGAGGCACCCTGCTGATGGTGAGGCATGGAAGCACTTTGATGACAGGTTTGATTGGTTTGCTAAAGATCCTCGTAACATAAGACTAGGTTTTGCCACAGACGGCTTCAGTCCCTTTGGAAGTATGACTAATCCTTACAGTATGTGGCCTGTTTTTGTCATTCCTTACAACTTCCCACCATGGATGTGCATGGATCAATCCAATTACATGATGGCATTGCTAATCCCCGGAAAGTATTCCCCAGGGAAAGATTTTCATGTATTTATGCAGCCACTGATTAAAGATATGATGGAGCTATGGAGTGGTGTGCAGACATTTGATGCATGCACAGAGGATAATTTCACATTGCATGCTGCGTTTCTTTGGTCTATTCATGATTATCCTGGATATGCCACTATGTCAGGCCGAAGCACAAGAGGATTTCATGCGTGTGTGCATTGCGATGAGAATCCTTGCTATGAATCTTTGAAAAACAAAATTGGATATATTGGGCATCGGCGATTTCTTCATGAAGATCACCCATACAGGAGAAGCAGACTTTTCAATGGTAAAACTGAGATTAGAGATCCACCAAGGAGGTACACACCCAAAGAAGTAGCTGAGAAGGTAGAAAGGGTTAAGGATTTTGAACATGGGAAAAATCCAATAAGTAGAAAGCGGAAGCGTGCAACTGTACCCGGTGAACCAACATGGCACCTGAAAGTCAGCTTACATCATCTACCGTACTGGCCAGAACTTAAGTTAGCTCACAACTTAGATGTGATGCATATTGAGAAGAACATATGTGACAATATTGTTGGTACACTACTTGAACTTGAGGGCAGGAATAAGGACACTGTTAGTGCTAGAATTGATTTGAAGAAATTAAATATCAGGGAGAAGTATTGGTTGAAGAAAATTGTGAAGGATGGTAATGATGCACCAGTAACTTATGCGAAGCCCCCTGCACCGTGGACGCTTTCGAAGGAACAGAAGAGACATTTGTGTAGGTATTTGGCAAACACTAGGTTCCCAGATGGTTATTGCGCAAACTGGGGAAGATGTGTGGATATTGATGGTTGTAAGGTTACCGGTATGAAGACGCATGATTGCCACATACTTCTGCAGCGAGTGTTGCCGGCTGGGCTCAAGGGAATTGCATCTAAGGTAATGTATGAGGCTATTGCAGAGCTAGGAAGATTTTTTAGGGAGCTGTGTGCCAAAACCCTGAAAGTTGATGTGCTGAATCGATTGAAGGTTGAAATTGTTGTGATCCTATGCAAACTTGAGAAGCTCTTCCCACCAGCTTTTTTTGATGTAATGGTGCACTTAGCTATTCATCTTCCTGACGAGGCTCTTTTGAGGGGGCCTGTTCATTATGGTTGGATGTATCCAGTTGAGAGAAGATTAGGTTATCTAAAGTCTACGGTCCGTAACAAAGCAAGGCCCGAAGGTTCTATCGCAGAGGGCTACATTGTTGATGAGTGTTTGATTTTTTGCTCTAGATTTTTCAAGGATGACACAGAAACAAGATTTAACAAAGATGATAGGAACCAAGACATACGGAGAAAACCTGATCGTGATGAGATGGAAGTATTTTCAGTTGGAGCTAAAGGTCTTGGGAAATCCATTTTGAAACATTTTGACAAGGAATTTGACAAAATGGTTTGGTATGTGCTGAACAACTGTGACGATGTACAATGTTATATCAAGTAAGTAGTTAGCTTCACTTTACTAACTACTTCTCAATGTTGCAGACATAATTGTCTTGTATTTCATATGTGTTTTTTGTTTGTTTCAGTGAATTCCGACAAGAATTGAGAGGTAGGGGTGTGCGTGACATCGAGGAGACGGTTCAGAGAGAGTTTGCAGGTTGGTTTGCAAACCATGTGAGACAGTTGGACAATGCATCAGACGATTTGAAGTCTCTGGCTGCTGGGCCAGACCGGCGTGTAGTAGTATACGCTGGTTGCAACGTAAAGGGTGCGAGGTTTCGCACGCTTACTCGGGATAAAGACCTGAAGACTCAAAATTCGGGCGTAGCGACTAAGGGATCTTTTGGTGATGGAGATGAGAGCGAGTTCTATGGTGTTCTGCAAGAAGTTCTTGAACTGCAGTACGGGACTAACAAGCACGGCGACAGGTCTGTGTACTTGTTTCGTTGCGACTGGTTCGACCTTGCGGGCAGGGGTTGCAAGATAAAAGATGATGGTTATTTTAAAAGCGTTAACACTTCTGTCCTATGGTTCAAGAATTCACCATTCATATTGGCCAGTCAAGCTGAAACATGCTTCTATTTGGAGGATACAAAGTTTGGTCATCCGTGGAAAGTGGTGCAGAAGTTCAGCCATAGACACGTGTACGATGTTCCAGAATTAGAAGTTGCTAACGATGATGCATTTGTACGGAATGAAGACGCATACCAGGAGGATGAAGGTTCAGTGGACCATACATTTCATGATGTTGTGGACCTAGACGAGGAAGCAGAGGTGGAAGAAGAGGAGGATGATCATCGTGTTGATGAAGTTGTACATATTGATGATGCTCGTACAATTCGTGAACTAGAGAATGAGGAAGACAGTCCCAATGTTGACATGGATATGAGCGAAGATGAACAAGTTTTCATATTGGAAGAGAACATAAATGATGACGAGGGAAAAACTTCAGATATAGATAGTGATGTAGATTGATAGAAACGTGTAATGCATACAACTATATGTTTTGTTCCAAACATTTGAAATGTTCTTATTTAGATGTTTACGATCTCAAACTTGGCATTGAATTATCCAGAAGGGTTTAAGAGCAAATTAATATAAGCTAAAATATGGACAGATATAAGAAAAGCCAACATGTAGGTAACATAACTTCGACAATGGTTTTAATTAATCGACACTTGACAGGATTACAACCAGCAGCACGATATGACTAAATATTGTTTTAACACAAGCAAAATCGACAATCGCATAAAGAGTCTTAACACTGAATTTAAACCTAAAGGGGCTGCATAGTTGGACACACGGGCACCATGAATCACTGACTAGCTACTCCAGATCAATTTCAGGCAGATGGGTAGCAAACAAGTAAACCCCTGCATTTCCCAGGTAAAGCAAGAACAGCATCTTGTCACCCATCTGAAGGTGCTTTTCCTTGTCCATGAACTCCTTCCAGCCACTGACGCAGAGACGACCATCGTCAGAAGAAATTGCGTAGGACGCACGCACCAAAGTACTGGGATGGCACACAATATTGATTGCACCATATTGTTCCATATCTTTAGGAACCAAACGGCTAGGGATTTTCTGTTCCAACAGTAGAGACATAGTTTAGTTAACGCATGTACGCAATGTAGCTCGCAAAGTTAATGAAATGATATGAGATCTACTGCTTACCACGTGTTTGTTGTAATTTTCACTGTTTGTCCAATTCAGAGTATGCAGCATTGGGACAACTAGTGCTCCTTGATCATAATCTCCAGCATTGTGGTACTCAACAAGGTAGTCCAAGTTGTCCACCTGAAGAATGACGGTATGCATCATCCTCCAATTTATCATTGTTCCATCAGTAGCACTGAGTGAGTCAACAATGTCACGCTTCGTACGGGACAACTGGTAGTAAGCTGCATAATTAAAATAACTGACATAAGATGGAATAATTAATACAATCAATCATTCTGTCTAAAGGTGGAAAATTACCTGGATGGATTAGTGGTTCAGTTCCAGTTATTACAAGAGTATCCTGACCAGATGAGTTAATTTTGAAAATTAACTCCATGCCAACCTTAAAATTGTACACTCTACCAAATTCGTTCCAAAATCTTCCGTTGATATAGGTTCTGCCAGCTCTGTTGGTAACATTAACAACAAATGCATGGCCATCTTTGGTTCTAAGTGCAGCTTCAAAAGTTGTCCTGTGGGAGGTCTGGACACCATACTTCTGAAGGAAATACGGTCTAAAGTAGCAAGGGATGACCTAAATTCAGTAGAGTTAATACAAAAGTAAGTTAACTATTCTGAAAATTCAATAAGACAGAAATATTGATCATATAACAGTAATTGTTTGTACTTTTTCCTACAAATAGTAGATGATTTAGTTGTTCTGCACTAGAAACATGTGAATGTTACACATCGTATCATATTAGGACCTTCAAGAATCAGAAATTGCATGTAGCTACACTAAAACTCATATGAACGTAAAAATTATTACAACTATCCTAAAACTCAACCATATATATGGTGAACAACAATTATTACACACATCTGAATAATAGTACTAAACTAGCAATAACTACTAGGATCACGTGTTAAACTTTGATGTGGCGGTGAATTAATAATAACATCTGAATGAATTCTAAACTTATAATTGCATGTACCGTCTTCTCCTCAAAACCCTCTTGTAGTGTTTGCACGAAAAAACCTAACGTGATTCCCCCTCCGCCGCACATCCCCTTCTTGTCAAAGCAAACTGGACACTGAAAAAATATGAAGAAAGATTACAAATCGGAAACAACGATCGCGAAACGTAGATGTTATTTACGTACTCCATTGGTAGGCGCCATCCTTGGTCTCGACGCGGAGCGAGAGTCTTACAAATTTCGCCGGCGAGAGATGTGGCGAGACGTGGCGGCGAGAGATGTGGCGAGCTGTGGCGGCGAGAGACGTGGCGAGATCTGGCGGCGGCTAAAGGAGGTCGTGCTATGATGGCCAGTTATTTCGTGGAGTAAATTGCGGTAGGTCAAGAGGAGAGGCAGATGGGCGGTGCTGGGTTTTGACGTGACAACACGATTGAACGCGCAGGCCCCACTGGTCAGTTGGACTGCACGTCACACGTCAAGACCCGCGACGGCCCAGTGGTTAACACGGAGTAATGGGGATGAATATTGTTTATCCCCAACCCCCTCCCCTATCGTCTCAATATTCCGCACCGCCCCCTGGTTTCCCCACTTCTCGTCGTCTCCGCTCCCTCCCTCTCTTCGTCTCCCCCCGCCGCGTCGCCATGGACATGGATGAGCAGGAGGACCACTACTTCTCCAGGACGCGCCCAGTCCGCATCCACGACGGCCAGGACCTCGAGGTGGTCTACACCAACGACCCCTGGAAAGTGCGCCGCGTCCTCGACATGTACACGGAGTGGCTCAAGGAGGAAGACCACAAGTTCGTGGGCCTCGACTTCGAGTACACCAACCATGAGCCGAGGACGAGAAGAAGATCGCCGTGGTTCAACTCTCGATGCGTCGACATGTGCTGGTGTTCCACTACGCAGCGTAAGGATTAATCCCCTTTTTGAATCTTTCGATTACGGGTTTTTTTTGTTGCCGCCGTTGTGTCTCTCTTCGACTCTCGTTAGTAATAGGTTGTTGCATACGTACTGTGCTAGATCCAAAATCACTAGATTCCCGATCTAAATATGCTAGACATTGTTCCTGATTTATTAATTTGTTTCATCTTCGTCTCCTGTGTAGGTTCTTGCATATTTGTAACTCAAATAAATGCATTGCAACGAGATTTATTTGGTTCGTAGATTGGTAGTAGTAAGTATGCTTGATCGACACCCAGTTCTGGATCTGATCTTTCCAAATATGTAGTTTATCATTGCAGGACATAGCAAAGCTACTTAGTTTACTTGATTCCTCATTTACTTGACTAGTTCATAAGCTCGATCTATGACTCCTTTTTAGTTTACTTGATCCCTAATTTGTACATTACTTTGTTTACTGCAGTGCTGACTGGTGGGAATCTCCGGCTATCGCCGATTTCTTTCGAGAAGGAATTACGTTTGCGAGTGTTGACATCCGTGGTGACAAGGGAGTTCTGTGGAGGACATGGCACATGAGGATTCCTCCTGAGTACTACGTCGATCTCCAGGTCGAGTACTTCAAGTACACTGGTCATGAGAAGGCTGGCATGAGTACCATGGCAAAAAGACTCATTGATTCATGGTACGGTGATATGAAGAAGAAGTTCCACCACAATCGGCACAGATGTGGGGGACATCCCACTTCCAACGATGAACATCGAGTATGCAGCCATTGATGCTTGGGTCTCGTACGAGCTCTACCGCAAGATCGTGATCGACAGAGCCCTTGATCGTCGGGCCAACAAGCTTCGTTGGCATACTTAGGACCCCTTCACCTGCTGATGGTGGAATGATCATCTCTTCTGCTGCATGACCCCCTGATATGTTGGTTTGGTCTCCCTCCTGCGTGAGGTGCTTCTGGCTCCCTGGACTGTGTCCAAATAAGCCATGTAGTCAGTTCTTTTGAAACTCTAGCTGCTCTTCGCTACTTGTTTAAATGTATGCATGGTCTGCAACCCAGCACTGGTTTCTACTATATATAAGTAAATATTTTGCCATGATATGTCAACAATTGTCCTCTGAGGTTTCAATTTTATGTTGTGTACCTCCTAGTACTTCAAAGTGCTAGTAAACTAAATGTTCAGAACAGGAGAGTTCTTCAAATCAAAACATTCCAGACGTAAAACTCAGCAAAAATTGTGATTCAAATTTTCTTTATGACTTTTACTCATTTTCTGAAATTTTCATCGACAAAATCTCACAGTGGTGAACAATAACATAAATTGGAATTTTCCACATGAATGTGACTACATTTACTCAGTCCCACTAGTTCATGATGATTTTACATTGAATTTAGCATTTTTTACGAGTTTTACTCGTTTTCTGTCATTTTTCATCGAAAAAAATAAACAAACACCTACAATTGTCAGAAAAATCTGAAACTCCTCAAGCACACATACCTACCCTTCATGACCACTCACAAAAATTGGCAGCTCAATCTGAATCTTTGAAGTGCAGCTTGCTTGAAAAAGAGCCGTTCACCGACATGATCGATGTGGGTCCACACATGGGTGGATCCAACCAACATGAGGTTTCACAAGTGTTTTCAGACAAAATCTCACAGTGGTGAACAATAACATATATATGTGGGATGTGTTCTCACAAAACCTCATATGCAAAGGTTTTACAACTTCCGGGTTCGACGATTCGACCGTTATGCCGAAAATGCCCTTACTTGTGTAAATTCACATCAAACTACACCAAACCTCATGAAATTTTTAAATTTGAATTTTCCACATGAATGTGACTACATTTACTCAGTCCCACTAGTTCATGATGATTTTACATTGAATTTAGCATTTTTTACGAGTTTTACTCGTTTTCTGTCATTTTTCATCGAAAAAAATAAACAAACACCTACAATTGTCAGAAAAATCTGAAACTCCTCAAGCACACATACCTACCCTTCACGACCACTCACAAAAATTGGCAGCTCAATCTGAATCTTTGAAGTGCAGCTTGCTTGAAAAAGAGCCGTTCACCGACATGATCGATGTGGGTCCACACATGGGTGGATCCAACCAACATGAGGTTTCACAAGTGTTTTCAGACAAAATCTCACAGTGGTGAACAATAACATATATATGTGGGATGTGTTCTCACAAAACCTCATATGCAAAGGTTTTACAACTTCCGGGTTCGACGATTCGACCGTTATGCCGAAAATGCCCTTACTTGTGTAAATTCACATCAAACTACACCAAACCTCATGAAATTTTTAAATTTGAATTTTCCACATGAATGTGACTACATTTACTCAGTCCCACTAGTTCATGATGATTTTACATTGAATTTAGCATTTTTTACGAGTTTTACTCGTTTTCTGTCATTTTTCATCGAAAAAAATAAACAAACACCTACAATTGTCAGAAAAATCTGAAACTCCTCAAGCACACATACCTACCCTTCATGACCACTCACAAAAATTGGCAGCTCAATCTGAATCTTTGAAGTGCAGCTTGCTTGAAAAAGAGCCGTTCACCGACATGATCGATGTGGGTCCACACATGGGTGGATCCAACCAACATGAGGTTTCACAAGTGTTTTCAGACAAAATCTCACAGTGGTGAACAATAACATATATATGTGGGATGTGTTCTCACAAAACCTCATATGCAAAGGTTTTACAACTTCCGGGTTCGACGATTCGACCGTTATGCCGAAAATGCCCTTACTTGTGTAAATTCACATCAAACTACACCAAACCTCATGAAATTTTTAAATTTGAATTTTCCACATGAATGTGACTACATTTACTCAGTACCACTAGTTCATGATGATTTTACATTGAATTTAGCAGTTTTTACGAGTTTTACTCGTTTTCTGTCATTTTTCATCGAAAAAAATAAACAAACACCTACCCTTCATGGCCAAAAGGGGAAATATACGGTAGCGTCAGAGGGAGAGCATAAGAGGAACTATACGGTTGCGTCAGAGGGAGAGCATAAGAGCAAAAGCGTCCCCAAGAACCGCCTCCTCCTCTCCACTTCCATAGCGAAACCCTAGACGGTTCCACACCCCTACCCACCCGCCATGAAGAGATCAAGGGAATCCTTTGACGCCGAGGCAGATCAGAAGGCGGCGCCCGTCGTCGGCGAGCCGTCTGTTGCTGTCGGCCCAGTCGCGGCCGGATCTGGCAGTGGGACTGCTGCTTCCGGCGAGGCCCCGCCGGTGGACGCGGGGGTGGCGATGTCGCTCCCGAGCAAGATCGGAAGAAGACCGTGAGCGGGGACGGAGGGGATGGCCCATCCGACGCCGCCTTGCCATCGGAGCTCGAGGCGGCGTACAACGAGATTGAGGAGAGCTACGAGGAAGCCGCTGAATACGCCATGTGGGGGCACGTCTCCGCCGCGCCGCCGCGGCGCCGACCGCCGCGCCGACCGCCGCGCCGACGGAGGTACATCTATGGTTTTTAGTGGTAGTACATGCTCGAATCTACTATTCTTTCTAATTAACTGCCCTCGAGGTTTGGTGATTTGGGTGTGAACTGAACCATCCGTGCAACTGAAGGCGAAGAAGATAAACAAGTCTTCATACATGCCTTCAATTGCACATCAATCTACTATTCTTTCTATGTTCAACTACCGTCAAGTTTTAGTACCCAAATTATTTAGTAATATGAGGGCTTTGGTGATTTCGGTACGAACTTAACCATCCCTTCAACTGAAGGAGCAGCAGATAAACAAGTCTTCATAGATGTGCCTTCAATTGCACATCAATTCATAGACGGCTTCAATTGCATATCAATTCGGTGTGTAGTTTTTTTTAATAAAATTCAAGGAACCTAGCTTGGTTAATTAGATCCGCAAGCTTTAATTGATAATATTGTTATGGTGACCTAGATTAGCTTGCTGCTTCATCATTTTCAGTCCACACTCCAATATCATCCTAGATTCCCCAATTAATAGTGTTACAACATTTATAGGTTGCAATAATCTTTACCTTATTCTTCTGCAATAAATTATTTCCAAGTTAAAAACGAATGAGGAACTTCAGTTCTCATTTAACATATTGCCTTATTGCATGTTAGGAGCCGAGAGTTGAAGAAGAGGCATTTGATGAGGGACAGGTTTCCCCAGAGGGTTATGCTTCTCTGGATGGACGCGATGATGAAGACGATGAAGAAGTACCTCCACCATCACCGTTAGTTGATGAAAAATCAGCAACTAGGGTCAATGTCTCCCGTTTGGTGATTCGTCAGCTTAAGGTGGGAATTGATTACACTCACCAAGTTCTTCAAGCCGTGGTAACCCCGAACCTGCAACCAGCGTGTTTCGTGGTTTCGCGTGTCCTTTTTAGCAAGTTGGGTAATACCAACTGGCGCATCGTTCAGTCTCATGCCGCTGGAGACAGCGCACATATCTACATCAAGATGCGTGAAAAGGACGTGCAGAGGTGTCACGGAAAGAGGTATGAGTGGATGGGAGAACAAGTCACCTTCTGCAAGGTGATTTTACTCACGCCGCTTATTCCCGACCCCATGGAAGCTGGCCCGGTTGTTAAGATCTTTTAAGCTGTGGTTGTTAAGACAATGTTGCACTTGTTTAAAATTTATGTTGCTTCCCGTACTACTGAATGTTGCACTTTTGTTAAACTTTATGTCCATTTTATGTTCTGGATTGTAAGAACTTAATAGTATTGTTGAAGAGTTGCCGTTGTGTTTTCAACCAAATTATTTTCTCTTATGCTGATCCTTGAGTCAACTCTACAAATAAGGCGTACTGCGCAAGCAACAGGGTAAATTCGTACTACATATGATTATGCCAATATCAACTGAAATCTGAATGTGAGTATCTGTTGGTTCTCATGTGGGCAGTTGTACAAAAGTAGGGGTTTTATCAAAGAAATGTGGGTAGCATTCAAAAATTCGACTAAAGTAGTTCAAACCTCATGTCATAGTAGTTCAAAGCAGTGTTGACGTAGCATAATTGGCATCAGTACTGAGATTGCAGCATAGGTGATGTGATCCCAGTTCAAACCTCATGGGCTTGAGCACACGGTACAACTCGACCGCGAGAAACCCATCAGTTGCAGCATAGGTGATGTGATCCAAGTATAGTTTCTTGTTGACTACAAATGAAATTTAGATTTTTTTTCATGCGTCTCATTCATTTTCTGGTATTTTTTAATTAAAATAAACATGTACAGTTCCATTTTCAGAATAATCATTTTTCTTTCACGGCAAAATCTTGTTCCCTCCAAATTGTACTCCGATGGCTGCCAAAACGCCCAAATTTTTTCGTTCCCTCCACTCCTCCCGCGCACCCCACCTATCAAATATTTCGCCCTCCCTTATATACGTCGTGCCTCTCCCCATGATTTACGAGCATCTTAACTCCCCACCCCCATACCTCATCCTCTCGTGCTCACCCAGATCCGGTGTCTTCGCCGGACGTTCTTCCATCTCGCATCTATCTCCCCGGTGGTCGCCATGGCCGGCAGTCGTCGAGGCGTCAGGGGGAAGGAACATCGCGCACAGACGCCGAAGAAGGCGCCCAGCTCGAAGAAACCCCAAGGTAAATCTGTCGGTGATCGGCTTGTTGTTGTGTTTTTCGGATGCTACGATCGAGAGATCGGTTTTACATGTCTAACAGGTCCGTTTTGACCTATATCTAGATCTTGCATATTTGATAGATCAGGGCATGATAGCATTAAGTTGTACGTGTTCATGATTGGATTGATTGGTTCCGAAGGTTGTACGATCCAATCGCCGACATCATACGTTTAGGGTTTATCGATTTTCTTCCAGAGACAATCATGCCGTGCTGCTATACAATCTTTGCCATCCCGCATCGTAGACTCTTATGTTTTCAATCATTTGCTGCTGTACAATCTTTTGCATAGACAATTATTTGCTGTTTTCTATGGAATTGGCCCCCTCTTATGTTTTGTTCACGCTCCGCTCTTCCGATTATTTCAGCGGAGACAGAAAACCCCGTCAAGCCGGCATATGAGCTTGTCAAGGAGAGAGAAATGCAAGAAAATATTGTACGCATGGGAAAATTTTGGCTGAAAGATATGGACCTGGACACAAAATTCAGCAAGATTTCTCTGGTTTTGCACGTTCATTAGTGTATGGTGGGCGACAAATAGGAACAAGTAACAATCTAAAGGACACAGACTGCCAAGACAAGGAGGTCGAAGAGGACCCTTCGTACCAACCGAATCCAGAAGAGATAGCTACTGCTGATGATGATCTTCATTCAGATGAGGATCAGCGCACTGTCGGCAAAACTTCATCTCAGGTCTGTGGAACTATTTCTGAACTCTGATAGCAAATACATGCTAAATGTTTCCTACTAATGTAGCCTCTACTTTGCTTGCAGATAGTTGCTGGTTCTGCAACAGTTGCACAGAAGAAGCGTTCCAGACCAGAAGTTCCACCATCCAACATTGCAACAAGATCAATGGCAACAACTGAACCTGAAGCTGGGTCATCTGATGAGCCCACGGCCACTGCTGGTCAGAACACTGAAGGAGCACCCTCACCTAACCAGATCATGACATCTGGAGGCAGCAACTCATCTCCTGAGGACAATCAAATTGTAAACTTTCAACGGCAAGGTATGAAAGTTTGTAAAAATTACACACTGTACCGCATATTTTCATATAGAAGATAATCATTTCATCTCTCTTATTTCAGAGGCATTGACAGCATCTGGCCATACTAAGAGAAAGAGAGGTGGACGCAGACCTACTATGGGCCATGGACTACATGAGTTTACAAGAAGAAATGGTGGCAATAAGATGCAAATTGACTTCACTGCCGGTGTCAGGAGACCCAAGGATTATATCCAGTCAGCAAAGCTGAGCAGTGAGGTTGGGATTCACATCCGTGCCAAAATGCCGCTTGCAACACACTGGACACAGTACAAAAAAGATGAAACTCTCACACATGTCATTCCTCATGCTATAAATACAGTAGCGGTGAGTCCAGTACAATCTATGTTTAACCTAATTATTATGTTACATGATCAACTCTCTAAGAATCTACTGATTAATGCATCACTATTTTGCAGGGAAAGTTTAATATGGACAGAAATGATGAGGTGGCCCAAGATGTGTGCACTGATATGCTGCAAGTTAGTATTCGGCAGTTCCGATATAGGCTTAAGAAGGAGTATTGGCCAAAAATAAAAAATCTCACAGTGGAGCAAGCATATCTGAAGAAGCCAGATCATGTAGAAGAGAAAAGCTGGCAAGAACTGGTGAACAGATGGTTTGATGAGAAGTACCAGGTACATAAATCTTATTCCTTTCAATAACAGTTACTGAATTCTTACATTTCTCTGATCTGGATAAATAAAATGCATGTACTGAACATAGGGAGTGTGTGTAAAAAATGGAAAGAACAGAGAAGCTGTGAAACAGTTCCATACCACTGGATCTCGAAGCTATGTTGCTCACTGGGAACATGTAGTAAGTGTTCTGAATTTCCCCATACAGTTCATACTTCTGTCATACACAGTACACAATGGTAATGTGCATTCTACATTTTTTCAAGCAGAAGGCTAAGCAGCAGGAAGAAGAAACCTCTCCAATTGAATTTTTTAGAATGACACACACTAACAAGGATAACATTATGAGTGCTGAAGCAAAAAGTGCATATGTAAGAAATATTTCATATTAGCACAATATTATATATTCCAGTTTTGTATGTTGTCCATGCAATGATTGTAATCTTTATGCAGGATAAAATGGTGGCAAAAAAAGCGGCGCCACGCAATGAAGATGAACCTGAATTGACTGATTTGCAAATTGTTCAGCTAGTTCTGAGCGAGAAAAGCCCATCCACCACCTGCAACAGCACATTCCTACCAAGATTGGGCGTCGCAACAAGCTCCAGGAAGTCCTCTGTTTCAGCTACACGCATCCGAGAGCTACAACAAAGACTGGCAGATCAAGAGCAGAACTCCATACAGGCAGCTGAAAGGTACCACAGTGAGATGCAGGCAAGACTGCAAGAACAAGATCAAAAATTTGAAGAGATCAGGAAGAAGCAGGAGGAAGAACTTGAAGCTGTGAAGAAAGCCCAAGAAGAAAAGACTCTGGCTTATGAAAAGAGGCAGAGAGAAATGGATGCCGTGCTTAATTTGCTCTTGAGGACATCCCAGCCACCATCCATGACAGAATCCCAGGGCAACTAATCTATTGCACCGCCATCCTACAACATTCTTAATCATAGGTCTTTTAATTTCTTTGTGTTCTTTACCCAATTGTAATTTTTCTTATGAATCTTTCGGTCTGTGAGAGACATATATACTTCTTGTGCCACCATTTATGTATGATATTTATTGTCTATTTTTTTTATATTTCGCCAGTTTTTTTGTTCCCAAAATTTCGCAAATAATTCAAATGCTCTCAAATTTTGTCAAATTCAAAAGGTGACGGAAAATGTCACAACGTCACTATTAAATGAAACCACGTGGCACCAACTTCTGGTCCCACTTGTCAGAATTTGTGGGTCCCACCAGTCAGCATTATTGGGACCCATATGTCGGCAACAACCTGGTCCCACTTGTCAGAATTTTGTGGATCCCACCGGTCAGAATATTGTGGGTCCAGCTTGTCATAATATTTTGTGGGTCCCACCAGTCAGCACCATGCCGGTCCCACATGACAGATATCCACGTCAGCGCCGTCGGACCCATGTTGTCAGAAGCCAAATGGGACCCACATGTAAGGCCACGTATGCTTTTTTTGGACCAATCAGAAACTTCCCAAGATTTAGATATTGACGAAAGTTGCAATTTTTCGTGACAAATCTGTCTGTCAACAATCAACCTTCGATGTTGACGAATTTTCAGGTCGTCACCATCAAACGTTTGACGTTGACGAAAAAATGCATACCGTCACCCCCGATATTTTATGACGGAGCTTTGTTGACGAACCCCATGACGATCAAATTTCGTCACCGCGATGTAATCCTTGACGAAAATTGGCCTACACATGACGAAAGTGATTTGTCAACATATATATTTTCCTTTGTAGTGAATGCTGATTTGGCTTGAGTTTGGCCGAATTTGAAATATTCATGAAATATTCAAAAAACATCAAAAAAATGCAAATCCAGTGCACATGGTCTTATTTTGTCATGTACTAACATCTCCAACTGATAGACAAGGTCTAGATATAATTAAACAAGAAATGCTTCAATATGGTATGAAATCTCACATCTCAAACTAGGACTATAGTTTGAGATGTGAGATTTCACACCATATTGAAACATTTCTTGTTTAATATGTATGTAGACCTTGTTTATCAGTTGGAGCTGTTAGTACATGTCAAAATAAGACCATGTGCACTGGATTTGCATTTTATTGATGTTTTTTGAATATTTTAAACAAGTTTATCAAACCAACTTTTAAACAAGTTTTGAGTTAAAATTTGGTCTAGGACACTATATTAGTGCAATAGATGTTAACCCTAGAGTTTGAGATCATTTGGAGAATGTCGAAAAAATGACAGGATTAGAAATGGGTCTGTTTGGGCTTACCTTTGGGGCTCTTTTGTAGCTCATTTTGAAGAACCGATTAGAAAAATGACAGGATTAGAAATGGGGATGACCAAGTTAGATCGAAATCATTGCAACATCCAAGTCTAGCACAAATAACAGGTACATTTCAATTTTGGTTCATAGTTGAATTCAAATATTCATAAATTAGCACAAAAGAATCAAAATTTAAAAAAAATTAAAAAATTCAAAATAATTTGTCCAAGTGCAATATTTTAATGGATGGGACAACTCACTATTATAGAAATCTTTCTATAATAGTGAGATGCCCGACCCACTAAGCTACTGGATTAGGACATATAATGTGCAACACCTAAATTGCGAGAAAGGGGACTCGAACTTAGGTGGGCAAAGGGAGCATCAACCCTTTGCCACTAGGCTATGCCTCTATTTGCGACAAATCTACCACCATTAGAAGGTTAATATTTACAAATGAAATCCTCCTCATTGCAACATCCAAGCCTAGCACAAATAACATGTACATTTGAATTGTAGTTCAAATTTGAATTCAAAAATTAGTATGAAATCATTGCAACATCCAAGCCTAGCACAAATAACATGTACATTTCGATTTTGGTAATAGTTACAAATGTTTACATTTTGGTAACACTAGCAACACTAGCAATATTTACATTTTGGTAAGTTAAATAAAAAATTAAAACATTTTGTCTATAGATGACATAAGCCTCTACCTAGTTGACAATGTTTCAACTCTTGCAACTTGTTTTCAATCCGACAGCGTGCGAATGCCACAATCGGGCGTGTCCAGAGCGCGCTCCCAAAGGTGTTCGACAGTGTGCATGCCACAATCTGACGGCGTGCGAATGCCACAAGGAACACAAAAACAAGGAACACAATAATTTACATTTTGTTTACAAGGTTTCACCTACAAAAACAAGGTTTCACCTACCGGAACGTGCCACGGCACGTCCAGAGCACGTCCAGGGCACGTCCAGACCACGTCCAGAGCACGGCCATTTCACAAAAGAACTCCCACACACGCTCCCAGCGCTGGGCAAACACTGCCTGAAATGGTTTCAGGCACCTAACAAAATTCACTACACTAGTTATCTACAGAATGCAGCACGATCTTCCCTCCGCCATGGCTCTGCAGCACAATCTTCTAGCTCGATTTCATCTCGCAGAGGATATCGGAGTAGAACAATCTATCCGCCGCCATCCCGGCAACTAGGCTGAAAGCCTCTAGGCTCAACGCGGCATCGAAGTCCACGCTCGGGAATGAGCTTGCTGAACTGCTGCTCGATGAGCTCCCGCCCGAGCTGCTCTCGTCGCCCGCGGCACCGCCCGAGCTGCTGTCGTCGAACGCAGCAATTTTGCGCATCGCGGCAAACCTCTGCCTCGTCATCGGCGGCGAATCACCGCCGAGCGGAAAACCCTTGGAGCTGTAGTAGCCGTGACGCTTCCACGCCTTCTTCAGTACCTGCTGGACTGAAATCCGGTAGGGTCGCTTGCCGTCGAGATAGATGGAGCCCCTCGCCGCTGCACGAGACACAAATCGGGCCGCCGGTCGCCTCTGTGACCGTGTACCCGCACCGCTCCCTCGACGCAGCACCCCAAGCTTTGCGTCGCCGCCAGCTTGCTCGACTCCGGGTGCCGCTGCTGGACTCGCGCGGCCGCTCTTCCCTCCGCCGCAGGACTCGCCGCCAGCTTGCTCGACTCCATTGCCGGTGCTCCAGTCGCCCGCGCCCTCGCCGCAGCTTTACTCGCCCGCTCCATTCCCGCAGCTCGAATCGCCCGCTTCTTTGCCACAGCTCGAGTCGCCCGCTCCATTGCCGCCGACTCGCCGTCGCCAGAATTTTTTTTCCCCAGCCCGGAGAAACCGAGACGACGGGACAGAGTGAGCTCCGCGGGACGCCGGCGCGTGGCAGAGAGGGTTCCCCCACGAACAGAGGCCGGTTTCGCTGACGCATGTGTCCCACTCGAGAAAAACACCGGTCAAACCTGGTTTACAGCGTGGGGAACATGACTTGACGGCCATGTCGCCTCAGAGCAATTATGGCTCGAATAGATGCCGCATGTGAGCTATTACGTGCACGTCGCTGCCTGTCCAATTACTCGAAAAAAAGTCGCATCTGAGCTATTCGCCCCATATACGCACGGAGCATAAATTCGACCGTGACCACACTCTTTCTTTCCACGGAGGGAAAAACAGCTACAGGCTCGAATCTTTTTTTTTTGCAAAACATAGTACAACGCAGACGCTCACATACACGTGCACACACTCACCTCTATGAATGCACAACACACACACGCTACCCCTATGAGCACATCTGAAAGACTGAGCCGGCGGTTGGGTATTGAGATTGACGAAATCTCTACGGGCACCTCGCTGTCGACGAGAACGTCGCCTCCCACTGAAAAATATTCTCGAATCCTCAAAGTCCGTAACCGCAAAGCTACACCAACCGACGTCGAGCGTGGCCTTCGCCGTGCCCGCTCGATCGTTTTTTTACCCCTGAACAGTGCACGTACGTGGGTGCAGGCATCGCCTTTAGCCTGATCCGGCTATCTTGAGCAGTGGTATGCACGGCCAGCGCGCTCCACGGCTTCGTCGTCGAGGTTTAAGCACGATCGGTTGATTCCGGCGATGGCGATGCATGTGTACCGTGAATGAAGAAGAAGAAGGCACAGGCTAGGATAAGGCAACCAGGCTGGATTCACAAATCCTGATGCTTCCGAGTCCAAGGATATTAGTGGATTTCATCGACGGCACAAAAGAATCTAGCTTCTAGCATCGACTGAGCTTTACACTACAATGAAATTCACAAAGTATGAATCGGGTACGCATGATGACTTCTTCGAATTTTGTTCATGTTACATCTCTCTTTTCGCACTTAAATAGGAATTCACGCATTAACGTTTCGTACCATGCGCTCCAACAACCATGTGTTGGATGCTTTTGTGAAGTTTTGTTTTGGAAGAATGTCATAAGGAGCACATGTGCATTGGTCTACCCTTGTAAGGGTCCCCTCCTTCAAAGAATTAGCTGTATAAAATGTTCATGAAGTTCAAAAATTATTTATATACTTCGAAAGATATTTGGAGTTTTTAAATATATGTGTATAATTCAAATAGATTGTTCATGTGAAAACATAAGATGTTCATGCAGCAGTTGTTTCAAGAGGTTCAAAAAGTTCACGTATTACACAATATAAATTCATATGATTTTGAAAATAAAATAAAATAATGAATGGGTTCACGTGTTCAAGATAATTATTGACAACATTCAAAATTATTCAGGTATTACACAATAAGAAAATCAAATGAATTTTAATAACAGAAAAGAAATAGAAAACAGAAAATAAAAGAAAAGAAAAACAAAAAAGAATTAAAAATAAATATAGCAAGAAACAGAAAAGAACGAAAAAAGGTTAAAAGAAAAGGAAAAATAGGAAAAAGGAGAGAAAGAAAAACGATATAACAAAACAGGAAAAAAAAGTAACGCGGTATTTCGTGCTGTGAATGATGTGATATATATACACTGAGCATATATTCGACACTCTATCTGTCCAATTGTCCCCTCCTTTTTTCCACATAGGGAAAAACAGCTACACGCTCGAATCCTCAAAGTCCGTAACCGCAAAGCTACACCAGCAGTGTCGATCACTGTAGAACACACAGCGGAAACAAAAGGAACAAGACAGTAGTAAGTTGCTCCCGACACGACATCTACTAGGCAAATATAGGGACCGGCACCTCCACGCGAAAGCGAGGCCCTGCGGCAACTCGAATACTCGATCGGCGCCATGCCATGCCGACGTCGCGTGCGGATGCACGCGGCGGCAGCGTCGTCGTCGTGGGCTTCGCCGCCGGCGCTCGATCGTCGGCGACCCCTCAACAGTGCACGCTCCACTGCTTTGTCGATCGTAGAGGTTTAAGCATTTGACGGCGCTGCACGATCGGCTGATTCTTCCGGGCAATGGAGGTGATACAAGATGCAGTACTGTGACTGAAGAAGAAGAAGAAGAAGAAGAAGAAGAAGAAGAAGAAGAAGAAGAAGAAGAAGACGACGAAGAAGAAGGCATCGGCCAATGGGCGCGTATGCGCACGCGTTATCTACCAGCAGGCAGCAGCAACCCAAAAAACAGGATACGACAACGGCTGACCACGATTATAGCTAGGGAGCGACCTTCAAACTTTCAGAGGCGTAGCTTTCAGAAGCACCGGCGGTACAGCAACCGACGGTGTCACCGGTCGAATTCAAGCGGCAAAGGGAGGGGCAGCAGACGTCGCGCTCCATCGACCACGGATAGCTTTGTTCGCTCCCTCCTCCAGTCGCGACACGACACGGACGCCATATGCTCTTTTCACATCACACAGCGTCATGCCGCGACATGAAAGCTGGCTTGCTCCATCTCCTCGACTCATCGCCGAACAAGTCCGCGTCTTCCAAAGCTCCGTGAATCCAGCTCACCGTTCCTGGAAAGAACAGCATATGCATGCGGTTCGACACTGATCTAACACACGCATGTTTCAGAGTCCAGAGAAAAGACTCAACATTCCTCCCAGATTCTTCAGGAACCGCATGCATTCGCCGAGACAATTGGTTCGTGGATCACACGATCAGTATGGGTTTCCCAAAGAGCATCAACTGGGTGAGTGCAGCCTTCTTGACATCCGATTTCTTGTTGTTATGGTGATGATTACCAATGGTCAACACGCACGAGATGTCATCTCGAGCCGCCGCCGGGTGACGATGATAAGCCCAGCGGTGATCCTCGGCTGCGCGCCATGATCGAATTGGTGAAGCCCTTGCGGTGACAGACTCGACTGCAGTTTGTTAAGGTGGAGATCTGATAAAGATATACCAAATTGAGCATGCCTGGCTCCCTGTATGCCTGTAGGAGTTTTTATTTGACAATTCTTCGTCGGAGGAGGAAGAAGAAGAAAATGATGACGTGGAAATGGCCGTTGCGTTGATAGTGAATGAAGATTTTTGGCAGCCAAGGCTAGGATCACAGTTCGGCCGTATCTACATCAACCGAGATAGAGTCGAGGGCCATGCCAAGCTTATGAAGGATTATGAATGCAGCAGTGAAGTAATAGGGCTACACAATGGTGATGAAAGCTACGACCGTCCCGAAGAATTCATCTACAAGATCATCCTTGCTGCATCCATCCACATAAATATGGTTGACTTATAGTCTGAATCTTGAGCCATGTTCGTGCACAAATCCTAGTGCTTCCTAGTCCTAGGATATTAGTGGATTTCGTCGATGTTACCAAAGAAGTTAAAACTAAATGCAAAACGTTTGTAGATTGTGTACATAGTGCATGATTGTATGAATCTAGCATCGACTAAGCATTACACTATGATGAAATGCACAAAGTATGAATCGGTTATGCATGATGACTTCTTCGAACTATGTTCATGTTACATCTCTCTTCTCTCACTTAAATAGGAATTCACAAATTAACGTTTCGTACCACGTGCTCCAGCAACCATGTGATGGATGCTTTCGTGAAGTTTTTTTGGAAGAATGTCATAAGGAGCACGTGTTGCATTGGTCTACCCTTGTAAGTATCCCCTCCTTTAGTGCATTAGGTCTATAAAATGTTCATGAAGCTTAAAAAATTATTTATACAATTCATAAAATATTCAGGAGGTTTTAAAAATATATGTAAAATTCAAATAGAGGTTCAAAAAAGTTCACGTATTACACAATAAAAATTCATATTATTTTGAAAAGAACATAATAAATGTGCTCACGTGTCCAAGATAATTATTCACAACATTCAAAATTATTCACATATTACATAATAAGAAAATCAAATGATTTTGATGACAAAAAGAAATAGAAAAGAAAAATAAAATTTCATAAACATAAACAAAAAACGAAAAGAATAAAAGATAAAATAGAACAAGAACAAGAAAAAGAAACAGAAACAGAAAATAAGAACGAAAAAGGTTAAAAGAAAAGGAAAAATAGGAAAAAGTAAAGAAAGGAAACAAAAGAAAGAAAACGGAAATAAGAAAACAGAAGAAAAAAAAAAGTAAGGCAGTATAGCAAAACACGGTGTTTTGTCTCATAGGAGCATCTAGTCTCATTATGAAAAGAACATTTTAAAAAAAAATTAAAATGTCAAAAAATCTGAAATAAAATTTCGGGTAACATTTTATGTTGGCACATAAAATTTCGCGAAAAATAATGTTTTCGTGTTCCGTATGAAAAAGGTAAATTTGATGCTCAAAACTAACTTTTTACTGGACATTTTTTTGTCTTCTTTTCTCAGGGCGCAAAAAAATTTCTTTTTGACAAAAAATTGTGTGCCTACATAAAATGTCTGTATGTACACCCGAATTTATTTTCGGACATTGCGAAATATGTTTTTTCATAGTAGGAGCATCTACACCTACAAGTCAAAATGGATTTCCTAGTACAGCACTGCTATGTGTCCGATAGTCCCCTCCTTTCCGCTGAGGTAAAAACAGCTACACGCTCGAGTCCTCAAAGTCCGTAACGGCAAAGCTACACCAAGTGTGTGGATCACTGTATCAGTATCACACACAGCGGAAACGAAAGGAACAAGGCACTAGTAAGTTGCTCCCGACACGACATCTACTAGGCACATCCCACATATAGGGACCGGCAGCGCCACGCGAAAGCAACGCCCGGCAACGGCAACTCGATCGGCGTCATGCCATGCCGAGTTGCCGACGTCGCACCGGCACGCACGCTCGATCGTCGGCGACCCCTCAACAGTGCACGCCGCACTGCACCGTCGTCGAGGTTTAAGCATTTCACGGTGCACGATCGGTTGATTCCGGCAATGGGGGTGACACAAGATGCAGTACCGTGAATGAAGAAGAAAGCATAGGCCACCGGCGGTGTGTACGCACGCGTCGTCTACCAGCACCCAAAAGAACAGGATATTATCTATCGTTACCGAGCGACCTTCAGACCCGTAGCTTTCAGGAGCACCGCCGGAAAACAGTGGAAAGCAACCGGCGGTGGCAACACTTGAATTCAAGCGGCAAAACGTCGCGGTCCATCGACCACGGACAGCTTTGTTCTCGCTCGCTTCCCCTCCCGACCTCCAGTCGCTCGCCACACGCAACACGACACGGACGCGGTCCATATGCTCTTTTCACATCACCCGGCGCCCAGCCGCGGCACGAAAGCTGGCCTGCACCATCTCCTCGACCAGATCATGGCCGAACCAAGTCCGCATCTTCCACAGCTCCGGGAATCCAGCTCACCGTTCCTGGGAACGACGGCATATGTATCTGATTCGACACTGACAGAACACACGCATGTTCCAGACTCCAGAGACAAGATTCAGGCATCCCTCCCAAATCACCGTTCAAGAGCATGTAAACACATGTCTCTGGTTCCAAACTGACAGAGCACACACATGTTTCAACTTTCAACACAAGATTCAGGCACTCTTCTCCCCAAACCCTTCAGCTGCTGCATGAATCCGGCCACAGAAATGGTTCCTGGATCTCACAATCTGTACCAATACATAATCGAGGAGTGGACACATAGCTAAGTCCGATAAAAAAAATGTGCCTGGATATTACACAACCCGTCCCATTCTGGGAGCTCTTCTGCTAATCAGGCGCAAACTGAAGCTATAACCTTCACACAGAGTTCCTCACCACTTCTTGATTTGCATGCAACTGGCAAATTCGCCTTCATGCAGGGTTTGCCTCCACGCTACTACGCTCCCCGGAGAGTTCGCCTCCATGCCGCCGTGCTCCTCCCCAGCTGTACAAGTGGCAAGAGAGCTTCCTCCTCCTAACACGCTAAGCTATCGCCGCCGCTCGTGTCCGTCAGTATGGTCAGCCTACGCGCCGCCTTCATGAAGTCGCTGCAAAATGCGGAGCAAAATTTTAATATGCCTGCCCTGAACATGAGGACGGATGGAGAAAGGAACCAGAAAATTTCTAGAAGAATATGATGTTTTCCTTGGACAGTATGGAAACACGCTGTTGTCGAATTCCTAAAGTCAGTACCGTAAGGGGGATGCTTCCAAGGCAAGAACACCTAGAGTGCCCGTGCTTAAAGATAGGTCGACTTGGAAGTACTTGATGGCAGATCTAGGGACATCGCAACTACGACAAATGCGGCAAATTCCCGAGGTGTTGCAATTCATGTTTGAGGCTAGCAGATGCATATTATTAATGCAAAAATAGGTCAAATGGAAATCGCCGTCAAATGCCATAGTAAAATTAGGAAATTGGCACTTGTATGTGAAGATTGAATTTGACCAACTAACTGATTCTAAAATAGCTACCATCTTCTGATAAAATGCCACAGTAAAATTAAGAAATTGGTACTTATATATTTGAAGATTGAATGTGGCCAAGTATCTAACTATTTATAAAATAGCTACCAACTTGTCGTAAAATGCACAGTAAAATTAGGAAATTAGCACTTATTTCAAGATTGAGTTGACCAAATATCTTAACTAGTTTTAGAATGACTAGCATCTTTTTCAAAGATGAACTAAAATGGGTGACATTATGCATCAACAGAAACAGAGTACATTTTAATCTGAAATCATACACACCTGAAAGGTTCATCTCCAGTGTGTTTGAGTTCCCCAGCGGCATCACGGTAGAACAGATGGCTCATCAACTCAGCTTTCTCGATACCAAACATGTCAGAAAGCCGGCCATATAGCTCTTCATACGAGCCAACAGCAGTGAGATCGAGCGTGCGCCCAACGTCCTCTGATTGCATGAATATCTTGCAGTGCCCGGTTTCCAACCCAAGATCAAGCACCTTGTTGTCCTGGCACAATGGAACCCCTCCACAGGACAAGTTCTCTGTGTTGCTCTGTGGGCTTGCAAGATCAGAGTTATTCGCCGATTTTTCGACACTCCCATCAGAAGGGCTCTTCCTAGGAGCCGATGGAGAGAAACCTCCAGAATTACCTAAAGTGATCTGCTGCTCCGTTAGTATGGGTTTCCCAAAGAGCATCAACTGGGTGGGTGCAGCCTTCTTGACATCTGATTTCTTGCTGTTCTGGTGGTTACCAATGGTCAACACACACGATATGTCGTCTCGAGCCACCGCCGGATGACCGATGATAAGCCCAGCAGCGATCCTCGGCTGCGCGCCGCCGTGGTCGAACTGGTGAAGCCCATGCGGTGACAGACTCGACTGCAGTTTGTTAAGGTGGAGATCTGATAAAGATATACCAAATTGAGCATGCCTGGCTCCCTGTATGCCTGCAGGAGTACCGTCCGGGAAATAGCACATCGGACGTCCGAGTGGGTTTCCATGGAACATCGGTGCCGGAAACTGGCCATCGAGCGGAATGTCGGGGTAGAAGGGAACACAGAGCTTCTTCCGAGGAGGCGAGAACGGAGCGAGATGAATGGCCGGCATGTTTGAGACTAGCTCAACCAACCACGGACTCACTCTCTTCACATTCTGCAACAAGTCCGGTTCATCCCAACTCACCTGCACGATGCCATTACAGTCAAGAATTCAGTATTGTGAAACTCAAGTGCAATCAATGAGTCAATGCAAGAAATGTAATTTTGTCCTTGAGAGGATTTGTACAGAATTGAATACACATGACATGATGGAGAAGTGGAGATGTATGTACCTGAAGAAGTCTCCAAGGTGAATCGGGCCATCTAATGGGATCAGCCACCTGCACGGCCGACACAGTCCCCATGAACCAGCTGATCCTGGACGAGTCCTCCGTCTCGAAGGCCATCTTGAACCTCATGCCGGGGCACCAGTGGGTGCGCATAGCCGCCCTGACCGCGCCCGCCTTCACGCAGAACTCCGGCGTGCTCGCCCTCGGGTAGTAGAGCACGTCGAACGGTTGTCCACTGACGGCAAGATTGGCCGCCTCGGCGACCTCCTCCGGCCGCACCCTCACCCTCGCCTTGTTCCCCCTCGCCCCCATCATCTTGTTGCCGTTGCCGTCCTCCTCTGCTCTGAGGTACATGGAAAATCCCCCGTAATTGCCACCCGCTGCAGCTGGGTGTGGCGGTGGAGGCAGCAGGTCCGGGCCACCGATGCCCCCTTTCTTGGCGCGGCGGATGCCGACGCAGAGATCCCCGTTCTCTGTCCTCATGAAGACGATGGAGTCCCCGGCGACGAGCTTCTTCTGGTTGACGAAGGAGCTCCATCCCGTGGTGAGGAGGTGCCGCCGCGGCGTGCCCCGGTAGATGTGGCGGAACTTCCAGACGACGCCGTGGACGTCCTTGGCAAGCACGGTCTGGACGGGCGGGTCGGCGGAGTAGTCGAGCCGCGGGAAGATGGTCTCGGCGCAGTAGCGCGGCACGGAGAATCCGCCGCCGTTGTTGGCGTCCGACTGCGTGAGCGTCTTGGCGAAAGACGCGGGCTTCCCGTCCTCCGCGGCGGCAATGGCGTCGTCGGCCTCGGCGGCGTCCTGGGGCCCGCGGGCGGGAACGAGGCGGATCTTGGCGAAGACCTCGTCGGTGTCCGGATCGGCCAGGAACCTGACGGCGGCGACCCGGCAGAGGACGAGCGCCGGGACCCGGGGTCCGCCGCCGGGGCTGGGCGGGGGAAGTCGACGGGGCCCGCGTGCTCCGCGTGGCCCTGCGGGAAGTAGTAGACCCTGGAGCCGACCGGCGGCATCTGCACCATGCCGCCGGCGCAGGCGTGCCACAGCTGCGGGTCCAGGCACCCGTCGTCGCCCGTCCCCCGCTCCACCGCCGCCGAGTCCACGAACGTAATCATATTCACTCACCACCGCCGCCAACAACCACCACCACCAGAAAAGCAAGCAAGAGAATTCCCAGCAGAAAGAATTGGGCAATCCGCACCCGCCGCAACAACTTCACTTTCTATCAGCACCAAATCCCCCACCAGCAGCACTACCACCACCAGAAGCTCTCCCGCAGCGCAGCCGCCGCCGCCACCACCACCATCGAAGCTAGCTCTCACCACTCTTGCTCGAAGAAAAAGGGCTGGCAAAAAGAGGAGGGGAACAAAAGAAAGAGAGGATTTTGGGGTCAAAGACGTAGCACGGAGAAGGAAAAGGGGAGAGCCCAGCCAGCCCCGACCGACAGCACCGCGATCCATTCCATCCACCCGTCCAGTCACTCACCTGTCGACGGACGCAGCTGAGCTCCACCAGACAGATCCCTCCAAAGCTGGCTGCTGGAGAGTGAGGACGAAGCGGAGGGCAATCTCGGCACAGCTCCCTTCTCTCTGTGTGCTCCTGCAGAGGCTCTCCAGTGTCCCTCAGGCTCTCAGGTGCAGCAGGAGGCAGGGCAGGCCGGCAGCAGCCTCAGATTCCCCCAGACTGCAGCTGACACGGGGGCACAAAACAACTAAATAGGGGGAAGAGAGAGATGGACTGATGGAAGAGGAGGAAGTCAAGGGTAAAGCAGGGGATTAAGCAAGTACACTACTTTCCCTAACTCCTCTTTGTTAGTGGTTTAATTATTGTTTATCAGCTGCTAGCTTTTCAGTTCACTTCCAGTGCAGCCAGCCTACAAAAAGAAAAAGGCAGTCTACAACCACTGGTCTACCGCCAGGCTCCTGCTATCCTACCCTACCACCAGATATTTCTGGCACTGGATTAAGCAGAACACCACAATTGATAGTATCATAACAATTCACATCATTAGCTTACTGTACATGGCTTACTTTTTCTTCATTAAGAACGCATTTTTGTAACACAGAGCTAGGACCTGGGAAATCAGGATCGCATGTGTGGAGTGGAGAGTGGCCGGCTGGATTCACATGACCAGGTAGGTGACTGGTGACTAGCGCTCCCACTCATAGCTATCCTGTGATCTGATGCAGCAGGCTCGGCTCGGTGGAACACCGGCCAGTGCGCGGTGCGGTGCGACGGGTGTTTTGTTGACCTCCCTGCTCTCCTCCGTTCGCCCGCGCGGTTCCAGCTAACCAGTGTATGTTTAGCCCATAAACACCAAGTAAACGGCGCAGCCGATATGGATGTTTCTTCAACAGATTTAACGTCGTTAAATGTTCACTCCAAAATCACGTGCAAAATTTATAGCCATGATCCCTGCGAGAGTGGACTAATGTTCTCTATATGGAGTTTCGTTTTCAAAAAAATCCAATTTGACACTTTTGAGTTTCCAAAAAATCGATAAAACATTCCCAGATCGAGATAATATCGAGATATAGAAAATACATTGTATTATGGGCTGGACAAAAATGACAAATGGGTGGTCAATAGTACACAGTTTCAAAAACTTGAAATTGTTCCCGAGTTGTTTTTTTTGTGCAGCCTAAAATATAACGAATTTTGAGTTGAGATTTCGCATGTTTGTAGATCTCGACACTATCTTCATCTGGGAATTTTCTCACCATTTTTAGAAACTCAAAAGTGTTGTTTTTTTATTTCTTTTCAAAAAAAATGAGCTCCGTGTAGCTCGGGAGTCATTTGCAGTTTCCGTGATCCCTGCCTATTAAAAGTACCAGAAATCTTGGTCGCTAAAGTGTTAAAACTGCTAGGTGCCGTCCTTGCCGCGGTAAGTGGTTTTTGTGATGATGCAGGGCCATACATACATGTTGAAGCTCCATCAACTAAACATTTGACTAAAGTTACTACAACTTTAGGAAAATAAAAATACATGAAAAGCGCTAATATTTCATGAAAACTATGGAATTTGGTAACATTGCTAAGGCTTCTCTAAAGTTTTCATACAAGGGGCTGCTATTAATTTTTAAGTTTAATAATTTTCAGAGACATTGTTGATTTTTCTAAGGTTCCTGTTATTTTCATTCAAATCCGATTTTCCTGACTTCTCCCATAAATATTTCTAAAAATTGTTTTTAATATATTATTTTTTCCAAAACACTTTTTCTCCTACGTTTATTTTTTATGACATTTTTAAATATGTCTTCCTCAAATTTTGGAATTTAAAGAGTTTCCCGTGAACATTTTTTGCTTTCTGGTTTCCCCTTTGCTTTCATTTTTTTGTTAACTATTTTATGTTCTACAAACCAGTCAGCGTGTAGTGGGTAGAAGCTACAGTGTCTAGACAGTCCTTATGTTTGAAAGGACCAAGAATTTACAACGGTAAATTTTGGAAACCAAACTTAGACTTTGTAATAGTTTAGGATTCGAAAATGAATTCTTTTTCTTACTGGGTTCTTCCCCCTTCTAGAGGAAGTATCTTGAAAGACGTTTAAGAACGAGTCGATTAGGTCTAGAAACCAAATGCTAGAAACGAACATCAATGCACACAAGGTAAACCATCTCTTCAAGAAAATATTACTCATAAGACATTTAAACGGTTCAGTGCCATGTATAGGAAGATCACATACACATAAGACATTTGACCGTTTATCTAGTGTGTTGTTGTAAATAGCATAATAAATATTTAATTTATGCCAGTAACAAATATATCAAATGTTAAGTAGCTAATGCACACAGACTTGCAAGGCTTGTTAGTAAATACCAAAAAGACACTTAAACACGACTCGAACAGGACTGGAAAAGATAGTTAATTATAATTAACTATCAATTAGCCTCCATGACAAATGGAGTAGCTAGATCAGCTAGGAGTGTACTTGATCCATTCCGCCTATTGTCGTCAAACTCTTGTTCAACCACGCCAGATAGATATACGGTATTCCCAATCCTTTCGATGTAATCTCCCTTTTATTCGGTTTAATCGAAGCACGACCCGTAGATCAAATAGACAAGTCTCCCATTCAACAAAATAAACAAGAATTTAAGACTTAAAGGCGCTAATCAATCTCCTTCCTGGTTATGATGCATGCATCATGGCCCAATCAAAGCTCACGACCCTTCAATTGTCCAAGCGTGAGGGCTTTTGTCGGGCTCCGATCGGATCTTCCCTTGACAGGGTCACAAGAGGGAGAAGGATAATGGTAGTATCCCCAAATGTGAGACCAGAAATAAATTATATGCATTGTCGTGGCACTGAAAATAGCACAAAGTGATCAACAGCTCTGATTAGTTAAAGCGTCGTTGAATGATTTGGACCGACAAGCTTGCAAAGATGTGGTCAAGTCGTGCGCTGTCGTCCATATTAATACGACTGTGTCTCGCTTGATTGGTCGCATGAGAATTGGGCACCGTAGAGCGGTCACCGTGAGATGTGCTGATGGTTGGACTTGTGCTTCCTTGATTTGATGGCCGCTAATTAATCTTTCTTGTCAGCTTAGCTTTAGTTTAATAAAGTAGAATGGTTGTGTCATGGATTAAAAACTCTCATCAATATGTAGTTGGGGCGTTTCCTTTCCTAAGACTAGTCATAGTGGGGAGTATCATACACTAGTATCATGCATATGATACTAGTCTATGTTATTAGTTTCATAGTGGGTAGTAACATATTTGTGGTATCATATACTAGTGTATTTATTAGGTTGCACACACATCTTGTCTTGGAATCCGTTATGTTACGGTATCTACCTATGATACCACTACCATCTCTCTCCTCATTAACTGCAGTGACACGTCATCTTTTGCCAACGTGGCATGCATGATACTACCTATGTTACTCCCACTATGGCTAGTCTAATAAATATAAATCAAGTGTGAATGGGAGTTGATGACATGCATATGTTAATATGGTTATGCTCATATGTGGCATCCCCATCCCTTACGTAGGAGTACTGTACAGTGTATATGTCGAAATAAACTACACGCAAAGGCATGGGATTTTCTGAAACATTTGTTTTGGGTTGGTGCTTGAAACCAACGACTGCAAGGGCAAGATCCTGGCCGAAATTGTTGTCCTGTCCACCTAGAATCTTGTTGTCTTGACTCTGCCGAACTTGCTTGCTTTTGGTACACCAACCGTGTTGATCCTCATAATGTAATCTGTTGATACACGCGATAGAGCCAAATTAATTCAATGTTCCCCAATATAAGCCTAACTGCTTGAAAGATGCAGTTACCATTAATTAGTACAGATACTGATTGTTGATCAATGGCTAGTGCTTCTGGTTTCTTGAGAAGATATTAGTACTGTACAACAAATATTGAGAAAATTAATCTCCCCCCCCCCCCCTCCCCCCCACCAAGACTGAGGCTGCTCCCCCTCCTGGCCTCCTCCCTCTCCTTCCTTCTCCCAGCTGTGCGGTTGCGTTCGGGAGGCTCTCATGCGCGACGACGGGTGGATCTTGCACGTCAGGTACTCGGAAACTTGGAGGCGCAACGGAGTTCAGCGTGTGGAGCTCAGCTCTACGAGTGTGGCAGCACGACGGGTGTTAATGTTTCTCTGTGCGTTGACCATGCACACCCCGTCGTGCTTATGACACTAACGATACACCATTCCACAAATAGATTCCTCATAGTCAGTGCGGACCTAACGTCCCTGTTGCCCGGGCTTCAGACCGGCCGGCACAGCTAATTTGATGACTAATTGACAAATAATTAGCACTATAAGCCTTGGTATCAAGGGTTTGCCCGGCTACTGCTCATAGTAGTACAACAAAATCATTGTAGGTTTCATTTTTTACATACTTCCTCAGATACACGTTAATTATCGCTGAATTGGATGTGTATATTTTAGATACATCTAACTCAGCGGCAACAAAATAACTATAGATGTGAAAGTGATAGTGCGCCTCGTCCTTATCCTTTCCCTTCTACTGTTCGGGAGAGGCGACACCGAGGCGACTCGCGTCTTCGAGAGCTCGCCGGCGATTTCGCCGCTCCCCTCCGTCTCCGGTCGCCGCTTCGGCACCGTGAGGTGGGGGGAGCTCCGTTTCTCGTCGCGGGTGTAGTATAGGTGGTAGTGTAGGTGTGCGTGCCCGCGCGGTGCCGTCGAAGACGGTGGCGATGGCGCCGCTGTTTAGGGCTTTGTCCTCCCACTCCTTTCCCCGTTCCGGCGTCGCCGGGGAGGCTGTGGAGGTGGTTCGTCGGGCGCGGCTCTCTCGCTGTGCTTCTCTGGCCGGCCGAGGAGGCGAGGGGAGGAGCTGGTGGGGTCGGTGCTCTGTTTTTGGTGCAGGTTGGTGAGGTGGTCTTCTTCTTCGGCGCGTCTGCTTTCGCTGGCCATGGTGGTGAGGCGAGCAGTGCTTGGAGACGGTGCGGTGCGGGCTGGCCTGGTCGGCGTGGCGTCGGTGGGTAGCTGGGTGGAGCTGGGGAGTTGGAGCTTTGGCCGTGGTCGTTCATCGAGCCCAGAGTCCGTCGCGGTGCGGCGGATAGATCTTGCGGTCGTCTACTTCAGGTGGTGGTTCCTCTTCCCTGGCGGCGAGTGGTACGGCGGCGCCGGCGTCGGTTAGGCTTCTTGGGAGCGCGGTGGTGGACCTGATCGTGTTTCTTCCAGGGTGCTCGGGGTGCTTCGTGCAATTTGCAGGGTCCTTCTGTTATTTCTTTTCTTTCTTGGACTTCTTTATAATTTGTACTGAGTATGCTGATTATATGGATCGGGTCCTTTTCCTCAAAAAAAAATAAAAATAACTATAGATGTGAGAGTGAGCATGAAGAATTAGTATCGCGATATACACTGCAGATCCTAAATTCCCACGCACGCATGCGAGCGTGCTCTCACAAGCAAGGTGGACAGCAAGAAGCCAAAGCGCCGAGGTCCAATTGGCCATGTGCGATGCCTCCGGCCAAGCTAGCTGTCCTCCTCCTCGCGTCGATCGGCACGCATGCGGCCGGACACCCTGCGTGGAGCCTTCCCCCACCATAGCTTGGCCGCTTTCGTCCACGGAAAAGCTAAAGAAGGAGGGAGATCAATCACAAAATGGATTTAGAGCATCTCCACGGGGCCTCTAAATCGGTGTCCGGCACCTCCCAATTGGGGCTCCTTTGGGGGTGCCGGGCAACATTTAGAGGCTGTCCACAGCGGTACTCTCCAAAGGCCCACCCCCAAACGCGCGCAAACTGTCGAACACCTCGGGGCGTTCAAATTCATTTTAGAAAACTTTAAAAAGTTCAAATTTCATTCATATTTGTTATATATTACAAAAAGTTTGAATGAAATTTGAACTGCGGCCTAGCGCCCTAGCCTACAGGTCGTCCCACCAGTCGTCGCCGCTGCCATCGCCGCCATCGCCGCCGTCGTCGTCGACCACGATGTAGCCGGAGGAGGAGCCGGATGCGCCGTGGCTGGTGGACGCGCCGTCATGGCGACGCGGTGCACGGCTGCAGGAGGCGCCGCCGGAGGAGGACGAGGTTGCCGCCGTTGCCACCGAGGAGGCGATGGCGGCCATGTAGCCGGGGCTGTCGCGCTCGATGGTGGTCACCGAGTCCGCGATGGCGGCCAGGAACCCCGGCGCGTCGCCGTCGTGCTCGTTCCGCAGCGGGGACGGCACGTCGTACCCGTACGGGATCGTCTCCACGGGAGGTGGAGGCGTCCTGGCTCGCGGGCGGCGCAGGTAGAGCCGTCCGCGTGGTGGCGAACGCCGTGGTTCGCGGCGTTCGCGGATGACGATGCCGGTGCCTCCTCCTCCACGACGCGGGGGCGAGCGCGGCTCGTCCTTCACCGGGCGGCAGCTGCGGCGCTGCTGCACCTCCTGCTGCCGTGGCCGCACGGGCAGCAGCCGCAACGGGGTGGCGTTCCGCGTCCTTGCGTGCTGGCGCGTGGCGGCGATGGCGGAGGGCACAGTGTGGCCTGTGCCGCCCCACCACTGGTGGCGGCCTTCCGCGTTGTGGCGGCCCGGCCGTCTCGGGCCGTCGAAGAACGCGAGCGCCTCCGTCTGCTCGCGCTCGAACCGCCGCAGCCACGCCGCCCAGTTGTTGTCGTCGTACTCTGGGAGGGTGCGCTCGTGCGGGGTCAGCCAGGAGCGGCGCCGCGCGATGTCGCGCCGGATCTGGTCCGGCGTCTCCGGGAGCGCCGGCACAGGGAGGCCGCCGTGGGGGGACGTGCGCCACCCTGAGGGCAGACGCGCGTCCGGTGGCACCAGCAGGCCGTAGCGGTACAGGTCCCACGCCTCTTCGGTGGAGACCATGCGCCCGCTGCGCCTGCTGTTGCTGCCCGACTCCCAGTTGTTCGCCATGGACGCAGTGGGAGACTGGGCGACTGATACGTCTCAAACGTATCTATAATTTATGATGTTTCATGCTTGTTTTATATATCAATGTCACATGTTTTATATACACTTCATAGCATTTTTATGCATTTTCTGGGACTAACCTATTAACAAGATGTCACAGTGCCAGTTCCTGTTTTCTGCTGTTTTTGGTTTCAGAAAACTTGTTCTGGAAATATTCTCGGAATTGAACGAAACAAAAGTCCAACCTCCTATTTTCCCGAGACGTACACGGAGCCAGAAGGGCAATCCCGGGGGAGGCCCACGGCCTCCTCACCATGCCGTGCGCGGTCAAGAGGGGGGCGGCGCCGTGACGTGGTGAGGCCGACTCGGCCACCCCCTCGCGCCGCCCTTTCGCCTATATAATCCTCCTGCCTCGAAAACCCTAAAAAATCCTATCATAATCCAGAAGAACTCCCGGAGCGCCGCCGCCATCGAAACCTAGTTTCGGGGGTCAGAAGGTCCTGTTCCGGCGCCCTGCCGGGACGGGGATCGACCCCCGGAGCCTTCTCCATCGACGCCACCACCTCCATCATGCTCCGTGAGTAGTTCCCCCATGGACTACGGGTTCAAGCTATAGCTAGTTGGTACTCTCTCTCACATGTACTTCAATACAATGATCTCATGAGCTGCCTTACATGATTGAGATCCATCTGATGTAATCGGTGTTGTGTTTGTTGGGATCCGATGAATTGTTACATTATGATCAGTCTATCTATAAGTTTGTGAAGTTATTGTTGCTGCAATCTTGTTGTGTTTAATGCTTGTCACTAGTGCACGAGTGGCATGATCTTAGATTTAACTCTATAATTATTGCTTAGATTGTATCTACAAGTTGTTTGCACATGTCTCTATCCGGAACCCGAGGCCCCAGAGTGACAGCAACTGGGATAACTGGAGGGGATGGTTTAGATATGAGGATCACATGTTTTCACTAAGTGTTAATGCTTTGCTCGGTGCTCTATTAAAAGGAGTACCTTAATTACCAGTAGATTCCCTTGAGGCCCCGCTGCAAACGGGCTGGTAGGACAAAAATGTTGTGCAAGTTTCTCATTGCGAGCACGTATGACTATATATGGAAAACATGCCTACGTATAAAGTAGACTAGATGTTCTGTCTTAATGCTATAATTCTATCAATTGCCCAACTGTAATTTGTTCACCCAACACTTGTTATTGGAGAGTTACCACTAGTGTAGATAGCTGGGAACCCCGGTCCATTTCATCATCAAATACTCACTCGGTCCTATATGCCATTAGAAGTAGTATCAACTATTTTCTGGTGCCATTGCCTCTGTGTTACTACTGCTGCTGTGTTACTGTTACTATTGCTCTCATATTACTGCTGCTTTCACATCACCCCTGTTACTAGTGCTTTTCCAGGTGCAGCTGAATTGACAACTCAGTTGTTAAGGCTTATAAGTATTCTTTGTCTCCCCTTGTGTCGAATCAATAAATTTGGGTTTTACTTCCCTCGAAGACTGTTGCGATCCCCTATACTTGTGGGTTATCAAGACTATTTTCTGGCGCCGTTGCCGGGGAGCATAGCTCTACTCATAAGTTCACCTGGGGAGTACACTCTACCTCTCTCTCTGTTTTTATTTTATTTTGTCTTGTCTAGTTTATTTGTGCTTAGTTTATTTCTGTCTAGTATTATTTTGCTTAGTTTACTTTTGTCTAGTTTATTTTTGTCTTGTTTTATTTTTCTTATATACCCGAAAATCCATAAAAATTTGAAAAACCGAAAAAACTAAAAAACTGTTGTTATGGAAGAACATGTAGAACCTCTATGGAAGTTAAAAATTATATATGAAGTATAGAGAATCAAAAAGGGTAAAGTCATGAGAGGCGTGTTAAAAGTTGAATCAAATTGCTAAAATTTTGCTTAAACGCCATGATATAAATTGTTGCTCTGAACAGGATACTAAACATCTTAAATTCCAATGTGGCTTTAGTAAAGAAGATATAATTATGAGCTATCATTGTTATAACTATGCTTATCTGGGAGCTGAAGAAGTAGAACAATTTGTTTTATTTATGGGAGCCTCTGAAATAGAATCCTTCATGGCTAAAAATTATGAAACTTGTATTGCTTGTAAGGACCTTAAAGATTATGTCTCTTCTATCCTTGATTATTGTCTAGAAAATTTCAGCAATAATCTTATATCATTGATTATAAAGAGAGACTCATTCATGCACAAGAATGCACTCACAATTTGCAGGAACCTGTGGAAGAAGAAACTACTGAACCTGAAAGCTCATTAGATGAAAAAGAGGAGGAGAGTGATGAACAAAAGGAGGAAGAATGGATTAGCTACCCATGCCTACCTTCTAATGAGAGTAACTCTTTATCTCTTACATTATTTGATTGTCCTCCATGCTTACCAAAGGAGGATGAATGTTATGTTCCTGTGGATTCTCTTGAAATATTTCCTATGAGTAAAACTTGTGAGAATAATTATGCTACTGTTATTTATGATAATCCATGCTATTTTGAAAAATCTTATGATAATCCTTTATTTGTGGCTGATATCGAAATGCATGGTACTAAAGAGTTTTGCTTAGAAAATGTTTATGATAAAGCTCTAGATGATGGTCCTATGTTACTTGATAATATTAATTGTACTACTAATGAAAATGGGATTGGAGAGGTCTTGACTTTATCTAGGAGTCCCATATTTGAGATGATCAATCATCTTGTTATATTGTTAAAAGTGGGTTTGAAAGTTTTAATCCCACTATTTTTGAGCTTGATAAAAATTATGTGTTTGTAGATCATGAAAAGCATGCTTTGTGTGATAGTTATATTGTTGAGTTTATTCATGATGCTACTGAAAATTATTATGAGAGAGGAAAATATGGTTGTAGAAATTTTCATGGTACTAAAACACCTCTCTATATGCTGAAACTTTTGAAGTTACTCTTGTTTTATCTTCCTATGCTTGTCACTTTGTTCTTTATGAATTTATTTGTGTACAAGATTCCTATGCATAGGAAGTGGGTTAGACTTAAATGTGTTTTGAATTTGCTTCTTGATGCTCCTTTTGCTTCATTTTCTATTTTCATGAGAGCATCATTAAAACTATCAAGCCTAGCTAAAAGGCATTAAAGAAAAGCGCTCTTGGGAGACAACCCATGTTTTATTTCTGAAATTTTTCTTTGCTTTTTGAGTCAAGGAGCTGCTTACTTCTGTAACAACTCCTTTGTATCTTTACTTTTTCGAATTGTTGTGCCAAGAAGAGTCTCTAATGATTAGATGATGCTAGATTTGGATTTCTGCGCAGGGACAGATTTTTGCTGTCCACGTTTTGAGCTTATACCAGAAAAATTGAAAAATTCTGAAAAAATTCACGCGTGATCCTAGATATGTACGCATCTTTCATTAGTTTCGAGTTTTCGATTTGAGCAACGGAAGTGCCTCGAAAAAATTCATCTTTACTGGCTGTTCTGTTTTGACAGATTCTGTCTCTGTTTTTTGCATTGTCTCTTGTGGACTTTAAGTAAGGCTCTCTAGACGTGGAGGGCTGTAGCTAATGTTTTATTGAGTTCTTGCAATGTGTCACAACAGAACCAAAGTGGATTAATGTTTTTGAGTACTAACCCCTCTAATGAAGTTTATGAGAAGTTTGGTGTGGCGGAAGTTTTCAAGGGTCAAGAGAGAAGGATGATATAATGTGATCAAGAAGAGTGAAGAGCCTAAGCTTGGGGATGCCCCCGTGGGTCACCCAAGCATATTTCAAGAAGACTCAAGCGTCTAAGCTTGGGGATGCCCAAGGCATCCCCTTCTTCATCAACAACTTATCAGGTCATCTCTAGTGAAACTATATTTTAATTCTTTCACATCATATGTGCTGTTCTTGGAGCGTCTGTGTGCTTTTTTTTTTGTTTTTTTATTTTTGATCATATCAATGTGGATCCTATCTATCTTGTTTGGGAGAGAGACACGCTCCGCTTTTTCATTTGAATACTCCTATTCTTCACTTATATTTGTTGAGTATTCAGTTTTCGCACTGTTTAGCTTCTAGCTCTTGGTTTTCATGTATCTCTTGTTCAGAGCTATTAGTTATTTTATAGAAAGTACTCTCTTACTTCACTTATATTTGTTTGGAGAGTTGCTTGGTTGATGTGTTGGTTCAGAAAATGTTGCATGTGGTAGTGGTATAATGAAAAACTTGCATAATCTTGTAGATCATTGAACTTTGATAACTGATTCTTTGCAAACGTTTTGAGGTATTTAGATGGTAAAGCTTGCTGGTTAATTAAGTTAAAATCATTAGTGGATTGTTGTCTTTAAGCTTGTACCGTACTACAAACTCTACTAAAATTGTTGAAGGTGTAGTTGGACTTGATAGCTTTCCATGTCTAAAGTATTCGTAATAACTAAGTTGTGCTGAAGGTCGAGGGATCTAGCGGGGTACTTGTGCCGCCGTGAACGGCCCTTCTTGGAGTGAATTTTAATCATGCTCTTAATGTTGAACCTGCTAGTTGTTTGCAATAAACTTGTGAGTTCTTTTTGACTAATGTTAAGCTACGGTTTTTGGCACTTCCACCATCCAAATTTGCTAGCCTCTTCGGTGTTGTGCATTGCCTTCTGCTCACATTGAGAGTTGTGCATACTTCGCCAGTACATCCAAACCCGTGGGAGGACTTTCTCTTGTTCTCCTACACATAAGCCCATACATCTTCCTCAAAACAGCCACCATACCTACCTACCACAGCATTTCCATAGCTGTTCCGAGATATATTGCCATGCAACTTCCATTTACATTACATGACTTGTTGTCATTTATCATTTATATATTGCTTTGCATGATTCTATACAGCTGATGTGTGGTTTACCCATGTTACGCTAGATCATTGCACATCCTGCTACACTGGCAGAGGCATACAGTTTCATACATCATGTTTTGTTCATTATGAGTTATTTGTACCAAAAAGTGTGTTGTCATATTAGAATGTTGCCCCTAAAAGTGAAAAGAGCCATGGAGGCCATCGAAAAGAGAAACAGAAAAAGAAAAAAATAAAAAAGGAAAAAGAAAAAAAGAATAAAGAAAAAGGGGGCAACATTACTATCCTTTATCCACACTTGTGCTCATGTTTCAGCACCTGCAGTATTCATAGTCATCATTTGTGCTCATGTTTAGCACCTATACTCCATGTGAGAGAGTTTTCATGTTTTACTAGTATAACTATGTGGGGAATTTACACTATAGAACTTGGGTTGTATATTCCAATGATGAGCTTCCTCAAAAGTGCTCTAGGTCTTCATGAGCAACCAAGTTGGATGCACCCCCACTAGTTCCATTGGAGAGCTTTCATACACATATAGCTCTATGTGCATCCGTTGCATGGCAATCACTACTCCTTACATAGCTTCGATTATAAGACTTCCTCTTGTCTAATGATCACTTATAGCTTTGTGAGACTTTCTTCCATTGGCCTTCCAAACCCCCATTAATGTTCTCTTAGCCATAACATCCTGGTGCCAATACCAAATGCTTACGCTCACCGGTTGAGTAGGCTTCGAAACAGTTGATTCATGACGTTCATGTTTATTTTTACTTGACTGAATCCTTCTATGTTATGAAAATTTACTTGATGCTTGGAATTGAAGGATAGAACTCCTACACTGGATACTTAAAACATCTTTAATGAACCTTGTACGGTTTCATGTCTTTAAAGCAATAGTTCATGAAAACTTTTAGCTTGTTTAACTATCTTGCTTTATTATCTCTTATTTAATATCAATTATAGACATTTGCTTTGAATGATTTGATCTCAGCTCACATGCCTTACATCATTATTGGATCAAGATTATGTTGGTAGCATGTCACTTCAGAAATTATTTTGTTTTTATCGTTTACCTACTCGAGGACGAGTATGAACTAAGCTTGGGGATGCTTGATACGTTTCAAATGTATCTATAATTTCTGATGTTTCATGCTTGTTTTATATATCAATGTCACATGTTTCATATACACTTCATAGCATTTTTATGCATTTTCTGTGACTAACCTATTAACAAGATGCCATAGTGCCAGTTCCTGTTTTCTGTTGTTTTTGGTTTCAGAAAAGTTGTTCTGAAAATATTCTCGGAATTGGACGAAACAAAAGCCCAACCTCCTATTTTCCCGAGACGTACACGGAGCCAGAAGGGCAAGCCCGGGGGAGGCCCACGGCCTCCTCACCATGTCGTGGCGCGGTCAAGAGGGGGGCGGCGCCGTGACGTGGTGAGGCCGACTCGGCCACCCCCTCGCGCCACCCTTTCGCCTATATAATCCTCCTGCCTCGAAAACCCTAAAAAATCCTATCATAATCCAGAAGAACTCCCGGAGCGCCGCCGCCATCGAAACCTAGTTTCGGGGGTCAGAAGGTCCTGTTCCGGCGCCCTGCCGGGACGGGGATCGACCCCCGGAGCCTTCTCCATCGACGCCACCACCTCCATCATGCTCCGTGAGTAGTTCCCCCATGGACAACGGGTTCTAGCTGTAGCTAGTTGGTACTCTCTCTCCCATGTACTTCAATACAATGATCTCATGAGCTGCCTTACATGATTGAGATCCATCTGATGTAATCGGTGTTGTGTTTGTTGGGATCCGATGAATTGTTACATTATGATCAGTCTATCTATAAGTTTGTGAAGTTATTGTTGCTGCAATCTTCTTGTGTTTAATGCTTGTCACTAGTGCACCATTGGCATGATCTTAGATTTAAGCTCTATAATTATTGTCTAGATTGTATCTACAAGTTGTTGATGGTCCTGAAGAGCAAGTCTTTGATACCTGCAAAAATAAACGGGATTAGGTTGAGACTCCAAGTGCAGAGTGTATAGTAAGTGGAAGACAGTTTTCCCCACGAGGGGTGACTCGAGGGTTTAATATCGAACTCTCGGGGAATCTGAAGTGGTAGATTTATCTTCTTATCCTTCTTTTGGTTACCTACAAAACAAGGTTAGATGTTTTGGTCCTCAACCTCACCTGTGGTTGTCAAGCACAAGGTGTAAGAATGATATCAGGATAGTTATGCAATGCAAACAAGAAATAAATATGCAATGATGGTGGATGCAATGGTAAATGATATTTTTGGGTTTTTGAATGATGTATGCAAGATGAAAAGTATTTTTGTATTTTCGGATTTAATGATGGCTGAAAATAGAAAAGTGGTATATGGTGTTGGAAAGGTGTTTCTTATGATTAAAAATGGACTGGGGTTCATGGTTTCACAAATGCACTCTCTCTTTATAAAGTGGTAGACAATGGAACACACAAAGTTAACATATGAGATTGCAACACAGGGTTTGATAACAAGTTACTTAGATATATGGGCATCGCGTCCTAACATAGATATCTTTTGGTTATTAACCTCTCTTATACTCCACCAAGATGTTAACTAAATCATAACATCTCAGTAATTAAGATAACTCAGAGTATAGCATTAAGTATCATGACATGAAGTGAAAATAAGAACATGCTAGATCTAGTCATGGAGTAGTGGCAATGGTCACGCCCACATCTCCGGTAGCATGGTATTTTAGTTTATCCCTAGTGAGGTAACAAAGTAAGGTAAAGATACCAAAGTGGATCGCAGAACTTTCTCTCACGTTCACTGCACTAGCCACCCCCCGTTACTCCAACTAATGCACACGTTCCCCCACACACGCTCCCATAAACATGCTTGATCAAAACAGGTAGAAAAGAACGGGGTACATAATATGCATCTATACTCATAACTGAAACAAACATTGCAATCCCAAACATATATTAACTCATAAAGATCCACCATAAAGGTATTACAACGGTGACCGTAATCATGTTCAGCAGCTCATACGGTGCTAATTAGTGAAGCTCAAGAGAGGAGAGATACATAAGTTACTTCCACAAACCCATAGTCCAGAGGTGGACTACTCCCTCTTCATTATGGAGACGGTGAAGAAGTCGATGGAGAAGATGGAGACCACGCCGGCAGCGCCCCGCCAGAGTTTTCCCCCTCCAATCTGCAGCTCCTGATCTCCGTTTCGGTGTTTCTGTGTTTGTGCGGCGCTCCTTCCAGAGAACGTCGGGGGACCTTTTTTATAGGCGTTTTTAGGTCAAGACAATGTCGGTGGAGCGAAGATCGACAGCAACGGAGCCACGAGGGCCAAATGGGTGGGCCCCACGCGGCCACAGTACCTGGACGCGTGGGCCACCCCCATTTGGGCCTCGGGCCTCCGCTTGCTAGCTTCCTTCGCCCACAGGTCTTCTTCCTTCCAAATATTGACGCCCGTAAATTTCCAGATGATTTCGTTGACGTTTGGGTCCCTGGAACATTAAAATAAGAAAACGGGGTTTTCTGCCTGTGCAGGGTTAATTCCATAAAAATAGAAAATAAATGAATATTCCCAAAAATCATTATAAAACATTGATATAACCCTTATATGATGCAAATATGATTGAAATATAAGCAATTAAAGTGCAAAGTTCATGTATGCATTTTACATGCATCAGTTGTTTGCACATGTCTCTATCCGGAACCCGAGGCCCCAGAGTGACAGCAACTGGGATAACTGGAGGGGATGGTTTAGATATGAGGATCACATGTTTTCACTAAGTGTTAATGCTTTGCTCCGGTGCTCTATTAAAAGGAGTACCTTAATTACCAGTAGATTCCCTTGAGGCCCCGCTGCAAACGGGCTGGTAGGACAAAAGATGTTGTGCAAGTTTCTCATTGCGAGCACGTATGACTATATATGGAAAACATGCCTACGTATAATTAGTAGACTAGATGTTCTGTCTTAATGCTATAATAATTCTATCAATTGCCCAACTGTAATTTGTTCACCCAACACTTGTTATTGGAGAGTTACCACTAGTGTAGATAGCTGGGAACCCGGTCCATCTTTCATCATCAAATACTCACTCGGTCCTACAGTATCAACTATTTTCTGGTGCCATTGCCTCTGTGTTACTGCTACTGCTACTGTGTTACTGTTACTATTGCTCTCATATTACTGCTGCTTTCACATCACCCCTGTTACTAGTGCTTTTCCAGGTGCAGCTGAATTGACAATTCAGTTGTTAAGTCTTATAAGTATTCTTTGTCTCCCCTTGTGTCGAATCAATAAATTTGGGTTTTACTTCCCTTGAAGACTGTTGCGATCCCCTATACTTGTGGGTCATCAGCGACGGAGGATGTGGGAGAGGGAGAGAACAGAGGGCGGTGTGGGAGAGAGGGCGCCGTGGGAGGGGCGATTTAAGGGCGGCAGAGGAGGGGGCGGTGCGCGAGCATCCGCGCCGGCGTAAATGCGTTGCGTGGAAATGCCGTGACGCCGGCGCGTGGACTGCCGCGCACGCTGTCGCCGGCGTTAATGCGACGCGTGCCGGCAGGCCTGCCGCCGCCGTCTCGTCGCCTCCCGTCCAGTCGCATCGCCTGGCCGTCCAGTCCCATCGCCTGGGAGACTGCCTGGCGACTGACCGCCATTAACGCGGCGGAACGGCTTCCTGCACACCTTCATTAACACGGGCGCGGCGCGTCGTGTGTATGACGGGCGGGCCAGCGCTGTCAGGGCCATGGCCGAGGCGATGTCCGGCACCCCTAGGAGGGGCTCCAAACTTGGAGGCCCTATTGGGGGTGCCGGACACAAAATCGCTCGGGGCGAGGCTTTGGGGGTGCCGTTGGTGGCGGTTTTTCGTGTCCGCCCCCCAAAGGGCCTTTGGGGGTCCTTTAGAGGCCCCCGGTGGAGATGCTCTTAGCATTAGCCTTATTAGCCGGCTCGTACGTGCACCTTAGTTGGCTTTACGTGGTAGTTTCACGGATAAAGGTGCATATTCAGTAAGCTAAGCTGGCCAGTCACGACGCTCGAGCTCCTAAGGAAGGGCCGGAATCCCGGAAGCTCTCCTCTGAAGACGGCTAATGGCCGGGCTAGTACCGGGATGCCTCCCGGGTGTCAGACTCGGCTTCGTGAAGCCCTTCGATTATGCTGTTGGTTGTTGTGTAAAACCTTGGCGGCGCATGGCCCTTCGTCCGGGTGTGGACTCGGCAATGTGTTGCTCTTCGGTTGCTCCAGCACCATGGCCGACTGAAATTATTCGTCTACGGCGGTGACGATCCTTATGTGCTAGCGTCCAACGCTAGTCGGGTGATGATGGACGTCGAAGGCTCTCCCTGCGGGGTTGTTTGCTTAGTGTCATGTTATGTTTCCTTGTTCCCCTCTGTAACTTCTGTAATAATTTGCAGGCATTTGTTCCGGTTTCCTCTTAACATAAAAGGAAGCGGTGCTCGCTGTTTTCTGTAAAAAAAAAAGCTGGCCAGTGAGGAGGAACCTGCATGATGGCCAACATGTACTCACTTTCTTTTAAATCATATGACTTTTTTTGTTTTACATGTGCATCTCTCATGCAGACAAATGTAAGAGAGTAATCTTTTTTGCCAAGCACAGTTTAAACACAGGCGCTCACATGCATGTACACACTTAAAATATCAATGCAAGCGCACACACCCCCGAATAGTATATCAAGTTTGTTTGGCAATTGGCTGAGGGGTGTTCATAAAAATGATAGAGCTCAAATCCGAGTTGGAGTTTGTGCTTTACTCTGGGCCATATGGAATGTACGTAATGATTATATTTTTAACGGAGCAAAAACTACAACTTTGATGCAGGTTATTCTGATGGCTACTCACTGGATCCGTATGTGGTCCTTCCTACAGTCAACGGAGAAGCGCGACGCCATGGTTTTTGGGTGCAACCAGCTGGAATTGGTCGCGCGAGATTTATGCAACCAGTACAGCTGGCGTTCTAAACGGAGGATATCATATTGATGCAGAATCAATTCGTGTTGTCATTTTTCTTCAGATGGTTGATTCATGTTGCCACTTTATGTGACCCATGATGTACTCTCCTTGTAATAAGATCTGAATATTAAATAAATTAATAAAGGCCGTATGCATCAATTCGATGCAGAGGCTGGGGCTGCCCCTTTTCTAAAAAAACACCCCATATCTACTATCACGTCGTCTTTCATAGAAAATATTCGGCTAAATGAGATAAACCAGTGTGGGGTGTGGGGTTCGAACTAGGATGAGAGTACACACGAGACTTGTAACCATTTTGCTCTACTAGAGGAGGAAGTTTCTCACGGAGGGAGTAATGTAGTAGTGCTGCTTTTGGCATCTTGCTGCGTGCAGAGATGAGGAACATCTGTCCCCGCGACGTCTTTGGCGGTTCGGCCCTATACAAGACGTCGGTTTCGTACGTGTTGGATGGAACAGCTACGTCCACGTAGAGAATCTGATCATACCCCTTTACTTATTGACTCAGGTGAACAAGCTCACCTGGGTAATACTTCTTTGTTTTCCTTCGAGTTAGCCTGGCTTAAAGAAGAGGGTTTTTTCGAAATGGTTTCCAAAGAATGGCAAACACATGTGAGGGAGAATACACCACTTGAGGTGTGGCAAAACAAAATACGACATCTAAGAAGATATCTTAGAGGGTGGGCAAGACACAGAAGTGGTATCTATAGAAAAGAAAAAGAAAGACTTCTTGGCATTATTGACATGTTAGACATAAAAGCCGAAACTACTAACCTCAACAATGCAGAACGTGATGCGTTGAGAAGGGCTAATGATAGCTTAGCTAAACTAAGAAGAGAGGAAGAATCTAAATGGGCGCAAAGGGCTAAAGTGAAACACGTACAGGAAGGAGGAAATAATACGAAATATTTCCACCTCATTGCAAACGGGAAACATAGGAAAAAGAAAATTTTCCAATTAGAACAAGAGGAAGGAACAATTGTAGGGAAGAAAATCTGAGAGTCTATATCTCTGAATATTACAAAAAGCTATTTGGGGCGCCGGCCGAAAATAGCTTCTGTCTTGACGAAAATGTGGTTTCAGATATCCCTCAAATTTCTAGAGAAGAAAATAGGATCTTGACTGCCGATTTTACTTCGGATGAAGTACTAGAGGCGATTTCACAGATGGAGCATAATAAGGCTCCGGGACCAGACGGGTTCCCCGCTGAATTTTATAAAACCTTTTGGAATGTGATTAAAACTGATCTTATGGCTATGTTTGTTCAGCTGCAAAATGGCCATTTGCCTCTTTATAAGCTTAATTTTGGGGTAATTACGTTGCTGCCAAAAAAAGAGGATGCGGTACAAATCCAACAGTACAGACCGATCTGTTTGTTGAATGTGAGCTTTAAGATTTTTACGAAGGTTGGAGCAAATCGTATAACTCAGATTGCACACAAGGTTATTAGACCAACTCAAACTGCGTTCATGCCAGGACTACATATCCTAGAGGGGTAGTGGTCCTACATGAGACCATTCACGAACTTCATAGGAAGAAAATGGATGGGGTTTTATTTAAAATTGATTTCGAAAAGGCTTATGATAAAGTTAAGTGGCCTTTCCTTTTGCAAACGCTGCGAATGAAAGGCTTTGACAAAAAATGGTGTGATCTCATCCAAAATTTTATAATGGGTGGGTCGGTGGGGGTTCGGGTCAACGATAACATTGGACATTTCTTTCAGACTAGGAAGGGGCTTCGACAAGGCGATCCCCTTTCTCCTATTCTTTTTAACATAGTGGCCGATATGTTGGCCATCCTTATCTCACGAGCAAAAGAGGATGGTCAGGTCGGAAGTCTTATTCCGCATTCTTGGAGCATGATTTACAAAAGGCCATCAATATGAAGTTGATTCTGTGCATCTTCGAGCAATTATCAGGTCTAAAAATCAATTTTCATAAAAGCGAAATATTCTGTTTTGGCAAAGCTAAAGAGGCTGAAGACCAGTACAGAAGTATTTTTGGTTGTGAGGTTGGGAGTCTACCGTTTAAGTACCTCGGAATCCCAATCCACTATAGAAAACTGCTGAATAAGGAATGGAACTCGGTTGAAAAACGTTTTGGAAGTAAGCTAGGATGTTGGCAAGGAAAGCTGCTCTCATACGGAGACAGACTAGTTCTAATAAATTCGGTACTTACGAGCCTACCTATGTTTATGTTATCCTTTTTAGAGATACCTAAAGGGGTACTGAAAAGGTTAGACTTTTATAGGTCGCATTTCTTCTGGCAAAGTGATCAAAATAAACAGAAATATAGGCTCACAAAATGGGATATTGTTTGTAGACCAAAGGACCAAGGAGGTCTAGGAATCGAGGTTCTCGATATAAAAAATAAGTGCTTATTAAGCAAATGGCTTTATAAACTTATTAATGAGGAAGGAGTATGGCAAGAGCTATTAAAGAACAAATATTTACAAAATAATAGTCTGTCACAAGTAACTGCTAAACCTACTGACTCTCAATTTTGGAAGGGTCTTATGGGGGTAAAAAAAAAGTTCTTCAGCAAAGGAAAATTTGTTGTAGGCAATGGTCAAAAAACTCGTTTTTGGGAGGACAGTTGGTTGGGAGATGTCCCTCTGGCTGCTCAATACCCAACGCTTTACAGTGTAGCGCGGCATAAGAATATGTTGGTGGCCGATGCATTAGCAAACTCCTTGGTGCACATCGAGTTTAGACGAAACTTGACGGGTAACAAATGGAATGCGTGGCTGCATATGCTAGAAAGGCTTATTACACATCCCTTAACGAATGAGGAAGACAATTTTATTTGGAAACTTACTTCGACAGGTTTGTTCACAGTTAAATCACTATATGAGGACTATTTAAATGGGCATACGGTAAACTTGCGCAAACAGATTTGGAAACTTAAGATACCACTAAAGATTAAGATTTTTATGTGGTTCTTATATAACAAAGTTATATTAACGAAAGATAACCTTGCTAAACGTAATTGGAATGGGTGTAAGAAATGTGTGTTCTGTGATTCGGAGGAGTCCATAGACCATCTCTTTTTTACATGCCCGTTTGCGCATTTTTTATGGACAATTGTGCAATATACTTTCAACATCGTCACCCCGGCTAATGGCACGAATATGTTCGGGAATTGGCTAGATGGGGTGGAAAAGGATTTGAAAGCACAAATCCGTGTGGGAGCTTGTGCTTTATTATGGTCTATTTGGAGAAGTCGAAATGATATCATTTTTAACAATGCTCGTCATGCTAACTTTCTACAGGTGATACGCATGACTACCCACTGGATCCACGAGTGGGCTTTCCTGGTCCCAGAGGCGCAACGTGCGCATATGGACTCTGGATGCACCCGGCTGGAGGCGGTCGCTTTGGATATCTATTCCCGGGGTACCTGGCGACTGTCTAGAAGAATTCAAGACGTTTAAAGAAGACTAGACGTCCTGAGGAGCTGCCTTTCTAGTCTTTAAGACTTTTTTCCCTTTTTCATGAACTTTTGTTTGAGATGTAAACTCTGAATATTTTTCGACGCTGCAATAAAAAGCCGTGTGCATCAATCGATGCAGAGGCTGGGACACCCCCTTTTCTAAAAAAACGTCCACGTAGAGAACAACAACAGTAAGAACCGGTGAAGCCCTCCCCTTCCTTATCCTCTCGTGCTACAGGGCAGAGAGGCGATTTTTGAAAGTCCACCGTCGATCCACCTTCGCCGCCGGTGAGGCGTGGGTTCCTCCCCCTCCGTCGGCTGCTCCGGCAGCGGGAGGATGGGGGAAGCCCGTCTCACGGCGTGTACATAGGGTAGCGTTTGTGTGGTGTCCGGCCGGCGGTGCTTCGGAGGCGGCGGCGCTGCTGGTGCGGTTTTTGTCGACGGCGCGGTTCCCCTCCGGCGGCGGCGCTCCTTGGAGCCTCACCGTCTCGCGCGCGTCTTCTTGGAGCCCGGAAATCGGCGGATTTCCCAGGCTCCGCTCTAGGCCAGATCTGGGAGCGGTGGATCTGGCCGCGGACGGATCGAGTTCTGCGTCCTCTCCCGGCGGCGGCATCGACGGCGGCTGCGGCAAGGAGGAATGGTTGGGTCCGGGGGGCGCTGCCCCGGTCGTTCATCGTCAACAACTCCGGCGCGGTGCGGCGGAGGGGCACGGCAGCGTCTTCTATAGGGAAAAAGCTATCCCTGACTGCGGCGAGGTGGCGGCTGGTCGCCTTCGACTCCGACGCCGGCGAGGGCGTGATCTTCGATCTCTGGTCCTTTTCCTCTTCGTATTTTGTACTTGTTCTTCTACTATGTACGCTGTATGTGGTTTCGTTTGAATATACGTGGGGAAAAATTGCAAAAAAAAAAAAAAGAGAACAACAACAGTAGATGTGGTCCGGCCGTACGCGGTGGGATGCTGGCGTGGCGACACAGTACGAATGAAGTAGACACGCACAAGCACAAGCAAACTACAGTATGTATACGCATACATATCCACGTCCTCGTGAACGCCCATTTGCAGCGCATGATGGGTGCGTGACCCAACTAACAACATGCATGTGACACACGATCGAGACAAGGCATGAAGTTACAAGCCATGGAGTGGAGCATGGTGTACACAGGCTCTTTGTGAAGGGGTCCCTCTTGTCGTCCGGGGATCGATCCATGAAATGTGCATCCCAACAACCTCTCCGTTATATATACATGCATGTTGATAACAGCATATCTACCGTGTGCTTATATTTCCTTCTAAAGCATACTTCGTTTATTTCCGGAAAATGCTATTGGCTCCCGAGCACCAATGCTCCTGCCAGTTTAAAAAAATTGAAAATCAATTTTATGACTTCACAAAAATTCTGGAAAAAATCACACATGTTCTTAATGAAAGATACTGTAAGCGTGCAAAATCTCAATGCAAAATCTTCTGTAGTATGGGCTACACAAAAATGGAAAAAGTTGTAAATTTTAAACTATACATTATACGTTATACTCAAATCTGTACATTTTTTATTTTTGTGTAGCCCATACTAAAAAGGATTTTGGATTGCAATTTTGCACGCTTATGGTATACTACATTAAGAATATGTGTGATTTTTTTCAGTTTTTTCTTAAACTTTTAAATACTATTTTTGAATTTTTTAAACTGCTAGGAGCACTGGTGCCCGGGAGCACCAAATCTCTTTCCCATTTATTTCACAATATAAAATATTTTGGCAAGCTGATTTATTCTGGCAATATTGTGGGATGGAAGGAGCAAGTCATAATGTACGGTGTTCTGTTATTCTGTATGTTTGTTTCTTCGGTCGAATTTTTGACGCATGAGACCACTTGATCCAGTGAAATGTAAAAAATGACCACCTCCGAGTCAAAATGGCAGAAGTACCATGGCGGCTTCTTGGCCAAGCGACACGTGGCAAAGGCCGCCGTCGGCGATGGCGGCCTCCTACAAAAGCCGCCGTCGCCGACGGCGGCCTCTGCCACGTGTCGCTTGGCCAAAGGCCGCCACGGTATTTTTGCCAATTTTATTGAGAGGTGGTCCTTTCTAACATTTCACTCACCCAGGTGGTCTTTTGTGTCGAAAATTCTCTTCCGTCGAGCGAGAATGACAATGCACTCGAGACCTAACGGTTTACGCAAGTTGTGGCATTTCAGTGATCATTGGGGATTTGGGGCCTATACTCTACGTAGGAGACTCTCACATAGAAAGGAGAAAATTACAAAAGCTCACCACAATTGCGTGCCTCGCCAAACTTGCCGCCGTTGCCTGATCGATCGACAGCTCGGGTATTTTAGTAGTACTTGGTTGGCCACCTAGCTAGCTTCTGTACTAGAGACTAGAGCACTACGACCACTATTCCTCGATCAGCATAGGAGTAATGCAACTCGCAGAAGCATGTGGATCCCTAGTACCATACATGCGTTCTGCCGAGTGTGCTGTAGGCCTGTAGCCTGTACTCCTCCGTGCGTACGTACGTGGAGATTTATTAGGTGAGGGCAAATAATCTGTTGGATTATTAGGCATAATTTGCATGATTAATTCCAGAATAATAAACATGATCGCAACAGCTACTAACATGTTAAACTCGAAAATACTAGACGTATTAATTAACATGAACAGCAGCCAGACATCTACAAACACAGCCATCGGAACGTGACGCACGTACCGAACGATTGTAGATAAAGTAGTCGTTGGAGCAGCGACGGCAGCAGCTTGAGTGGCGACAGTAGCAGCTCGAAGAAGACGACGTTGGAGACGAGTCGCCCGCGGACCCGGAGATCGTCCAGAAAGTCGAGCCGTGATGAAGAACTTGAAAACAGTCGCGCGGAGCGCTTCCCAAAAACCTTATTCGTCCTCTCCCGTACAGGATCACAAGGACGAGCGGTTCCGGAGACCTGCTGTCCCGTTAGCCGGTGCACGGGATGGAGTAGACTACGGTGGTCGGGAAACCCTAACGGTACAACGTGGGCCGGCCACGTCGCACACGTTCGAGTCGGTGCAGCAGCCCACGATCCGGGAGTGACCCGAACTGGCTAAGTTGTACGCGTACGCTAGCGACTCGATTTTCCTGAACAGCAAAAATATAAGCATCGGCTCGGCTCATTCCCGCAACCCGCGGCGTGACGAGACGGACGGACGGACGGCGGCGGAGGAGGAGGAGGAGTGCGCACGAGAGAGCCTTCTTGTTCTCTCAAGCTTACCAAGTGGTACAACACTCCACTATATAAGGTGGTGTTTGTCTCCTCCAACTAGCAATGTGGGACTAAACTTTAGCACCACTTTGCACTCCAAAATTCTGCCATGCACATGGGCCAATTTGAGATTTTCAGAATTGCTTATTGGGCTCCCAAATGGGCCCAAATTCTAACAATCCCCCACCAGATCTCAAATTCCCATTTAGAGATTTTGCCAAACCTCGTTTCTTGTTTATATACCAGTGTTTCAGCAGAGACTGTTAAGTTGAACTTCCGCCTAGAGCTTCAAGCTACATCTACCAGCAACTTGAACAATGGACGAACCTTGAATTGCAAGTTTGGTGCCAATAGACTTCACTCAAAGTCATAACCAGTACGTGGCTGCCAGTAGCCTACCCCGCGGGTGGAGCATATGCGTCATACTCCCTGGTCTCTTCATGAGCTTACTAGAGATCACCCAAATCTCATAGACTGCGACGTTTAACAGTCGGACTCATATAGGTGTGTTCTTTCAAGGTCGCTCTGTAGGATAGCACCTTTGCTACGAATAGCCAACAGAAACACATTAAGGCATATTGCCAACCTGCCTTACAGAATGTGAGAGTTATGCATCTTCCCACGGAGAGGGTTACAAAATAACTCTCCTCTGTTAAACCACTAGCTTGTTCTTCCCAGGTCCTAATTCACGGGATCTCCGATCACATAGGTTGGGTTACCACTATGGTGTAACGCTCACGGGTCTCAACCCCATCTCCCTCGATGCACTATCTATCACATTACGTGATAGTCCCTTCGTAAAGGGATCTGCCAGGTTTTTGTCTGTTTGAATATAACTAACAGTTATTACTCCGGAGTTTCTCATTTTCCTGACAGACTTCAAGCGTCTTTTGACGTGTCTTGATGACTTCGCATTATCCTTAGCACTGTTCACTTTCATGATAACCGTTTGGTTGTCACAGTTCATAAGGATGGCCGGTAATGGTTTCTCAACCACCGGCAAGTCCATCAAGAGCTCACGCAGCCATTCTGCCTCAACAGAAGCTGTATCTAAAGCAGCAAGTTCTGCTTCCATGGTTGACCTCGTCAAAATGGTCTGTTTGCAAGACCTCCATGACACTGCGCCACCTCCAAGAATAAATGCATATCCACTTGTGGCGTAGAGCTCATCAACATCTGAGATCCAGTTCGCATCACAGTATCCCTCAAGCACCGCAGGGTGCCCTGAATAGTGAATCCCATAACTCATTGTACCGTTCAGATAGCGCATGACCCTTTCAAGTGCATGCCAATGATCAATACCCGGGTTAGACATGAACCTGCTCAACTTGCTCACAGCAAAAGAGATATCAGGTCTCGTCGCGCTCGCAAGGTACATGAGTGAACCGATCACTTGAGAATATCTTAATTGATCTCTCGTTTCCTTTTTGTTCTTTCTGAGTGTCACACTGGGATCATAGGGTGTTGGAGAAGGCTTGCTGTCTATATAACCAAAGCGGCTCAAGACCTTCTCAACATAGTGTGATTGCGTTAACGTAATCCCACTCTCATCCCTAATCAGCTTAATGTTCAGGATCACATCAGCTTGTCCCAGATCTTTCATATCAAAGCTCTTTGACAGAAAGACTTGACCTCATTTATCACTATCATGCTTGTACCGAAAATCAGTATGTCATCAACATACAAGCATAATATAACACTATCGCCCCCACCATGGCGATAATATACACACCTATCAGCCTCATTAATGGCAAAGCCTGCAGAAGTTAAAGTTCTGTCAAACTTCTCATGCCATTGCTTAGGTGCTTGCTTCAGCCCATACAAAGATTTTAACAATTTGCACACCTTTCTCTCTTCACCTTTTACTACAAACCCATCAGGCTGATCCATATAGATTTCCTCTTCCAACTCTCCGTTAAGGAAAGCTGTCTTTACGTCCATTTGATGAACGATAAGACCATAGGAGGCAGCCAGGGAAAGTAGTACTCGAATGGTGGTGAGTCTAGCAACAGGTGAATAGGTGTCAAAGTAATCTTCGCCTTCGCGCTGGGTGTAGCCCTTGGCTACAAGCCGTGCCTTGTACTTCTCAATAGTACCATCAGGCCTTAGCTTCTTCTTGAACACCCACTTACAACCCACAGGTTTGCAGCCGTAGGGTCGTTCAGATAATTCCCAAGTTCCATTAGAAAGAATCGAGTCCATCTCATTATGGACAGCTTCTTTCCAGTCATCAGCATCAGGAGATGCAAATGCCTCTGCAATGGACGTGGGAGTATTGTCCACAAGGTACACAATGAAATCATCACCAAAGGATTTTTCAGTCCTCTGTCTCTTGCTCCTCTTGGGAGCTGATTCATTGTCATCCTTCTCAAGGACTTCCTCAACAAGTGGTTGTTCAGAATGATCAACAGATGTACTAGGTTCAGCAAATATCTCAGAAGAAATTCTAGCAATGCTATGCATATCCTTCATAGGAAACGTGTTCTCAAAAAATGTTGCATCACGAGATTCCAAAATAGTATCAACATGCATATCAGGTATCTCAGATTTAACCACTAAAAATCTATAGCAAATGCTCCGCTGAGCATAACCTAGAAAGACACAATCCACTGTCTTCGGTCCAAGTTTTCGTTTCTTAGGAATTGGAACATTGACTTTCGCCAAACATCCCCAAGTACGAAAATAAGAAAGTGATGGTTTTCTCCCAGACCACTCCTCGTAAGGTGTCTTCTCTTTATCCTTGTTAGGAACTCTATTCAGGACATGACACGAAGTCAACAAAGCCTCCCCCCACCATGCCTTAGATAAACCAGCAGTGTCCAACATGGCGTTCACCAAGTCGGTCAGCGTGCGGTTTTTCCTCTCGGCAACCCCGTTTGATTGGGGCGAATAGGGAGGCGTCCTCTCATGAATAATACCATGTTCCTCACAGAATTCATCAAATACGTTGGAGAAATACTCGCCACCACGATCTGACCTAAGACGTTTGATCTTTCTCTCTAATTGATTTTCTACTTCAGCTTTATAGATTTTAAAGTAGTCTAAAGCTTCATCTTTAGTGTGCAACAAATATACATAACAGAACCTAGTAGCATCATCGATTAAAGTCATGAAATATCTCTTATCACCTTTTGTCAACACGCCATTCATCTCACATAGATCCGAATGTACGAGTTCTAGAGGTGCCAAGTTTCTCTCCTCGGCTGCCTTGTGAGGCTTTCGAGGTTGCTTAGATTGCACACAGCTATGGCACTTAGAACCTTTGGCAATGGTGAAAGTAGGAATTAAACTCAAACTGGAAAGTCTACTCATTAAACCAAAATTAACATGACATAAACGAGAGTGCCAAACATTAGCATCCGAATCCACACTGCCACAAATATGGTTTACTGACTTATTACAAAAATCCGATAATGAAAAGCGGAACAAGCCTCCGCACTCATACCCTTTACCAATAAATTGTCCAAACTTTGACACAACTACTTTATTGGACTCCAAGACTAATTTAAACCCATCTCTGCATAGAAGGGAGCCGCTAACAAGATTCTTGTTCATAGTAGGGACATGCTGCACGTTCCTCAGCTGCACGATCTTCCCCGAAGTAAACTTCAGATCTACCGTGCCAACACCACGAACAGAAGCATGTGATCCATTCCCCATTAAGACGCTTGAATCTGCGACCTGATAAGAAGTGAACATAGAGATGTCAGCACATACATGAACATTAGCACCCGTATCAATCCACCAACATGGAGATTGAAATACTGAAAGCACAATCGGTAAATTACCGTACCCATCAGCATTGCTAGCGGTCACGACGTTGACATGCTTCTTCCCTTTCTTGTCTGCACGATCTGGGCAGTCCACAGAGAAGTGTCCGGGCTCTCCACAAGTGTAGCACTTTAGCTCAGATTTGTTCAGCATCTTCTTCTTCTTCTTGAAAGAAGTAGTCTTGGTAGGCATGTTGAAGGAAGGCTTGCTCTTTGCCTTGCTCTTGCCATGGTGAAAGTTCTTCTGCACCATGTTGGCGCTAGACTGACCTTCACCACCTCTCTCAGCAGTGTCCTTAGCCCGAGCCTTCTCCTCAACATCAAGAGACGCTATCAGGTTTTCAACCGATATCTCCTGTCTCTTGTGTTTGAGAGTTGTGGCGAAGTTCCTCCATGAAGAGGGCAACTTTGCAATAATGCATCCAGCCACAAACTTGTCAGGTAAGGCACACTTAGCGTGCTCAAGCTCCTTAGCAATGCACTGTATCTCATGAGCCTGTTCGACTACAGAACGGTTGTTAGCCATCCTGAAGTCATGGAAGCTCTCCATGATGTACAGTTCACTGCCAGCATCTGCTACACCGAACTTAGCGTTCAGTGCCTCCCAGAGCTCTTTGGCATCTGTAATGTGCATGTACACATCAAACAGCTTGTTGCTAAGAGCACTCAGAACGAGTCCCACAAAGGCAGTATTGGTTTCCTTGAACTTGTTCTGATCCTCGTCAGATATAGTTCCTTCAGGTAAACCCTCACTAGCCTCGAACACTTTCAGAGATCGCAACCACAGTGTGGTCTTGTACTGCCATCTCTTAAAGTCCACACCGGTAAACTTGTCCGGCCTCAGCGCATCAGATAGATGTCCCATGTTTAACTCAGGAAATTGCCTATAACAAATATAAGGTTTTTGGATTGTTGGATTATTAGGCATAATTTCCATGATTAATTCCAGAATATAAACATGATCGCAACAGCTACTAACATGTTAAACTCGAAAATACTAGACGTATTAATTAACATGAACAGCAGCAAGACATCTACAAACACAGCCATCGGAACGTGACGAACGTACCGAACGATTGTAGATGAAGTAGTCGTTGGAGCAGCGACGGCAGCAGCTTGAGCGGCGACAGTAGCAGCTCGAAGAAGACGACGTTGGAGACGAGTCGCCCGCGGACCCGGAGATCGTCCAGGAAGTCGAGCCGTGATGAAGAACTTGAAAGCAGTCGCGCGGAGCGCTTCCCAAAAACCTTATTCGCCCTCTCCCGTACAGGATCACAAGGACGAGCGGTTCCGGAGACCTGCTGTCCCGTTCGCCGGTGCACGCCGGCGCACGGGATGGAGTAGACTACGGTGGCGGCGCAAGGCACGAGATTGGTTCGGTGTGAAATATAGGCATCGGCTCGGCTCATTCCCGCAACCCGCGGCGTGTCGTGTCGTGACGAGACGGACGGACGGACGGCGGCGGAGGAGGAGGAGGAGTGCGCACGAGAGAGCCTTCTTGTTCTCTCAAGCTTACCAAGTGGTACAACACTCCACTATATAAGGTTGTGTTTGTCTCCTCCAACTAGCAATGTGAGACAAAACTTTAGCACCACTTTGCACTCCCAAAATTCTGCCATACACATGGGCCAATTTGAGATTTTCAGATTTGCTTATTTGAGCTTCCCATATTGGGCCCAAATTCTAACATAATCGTCCTGGGTAGCTACTGTGAGGCTGGTCACAATGCGGAGTAATTTAGACTAATAACATGCGTATGCTACTGCTCTAACTTACTAACTCCACAATGGGGAGTAACATGTGTGTAGTATCATGCATAAGTCTATTTATTAGGTTGTACATATATTTTGCCTTGAAATATGTGGTATTACGGTAACTAGCTATGTTAATCCAATCTGCTCTCTCCTCATTAATTACTCGCCACATCAGATTTTTTCCTACGTGGCACGCATGTTACTCCTATGTTACCACCCACTATGACTAGTCTGATTTACTACTGCTCCCGCGGTTTGCACAACATAGAGCTTAGAGCCTTAGACAATGCGTGAGTACGGTACATTATGCAAAAAAAAATGTGAACCGGGCAGCCGTTCATATACACGTGCACACACTTATATATGAATGATTCCACCACTATGATCACCTTCAAAAGACTGAGCCGGCGATCGAATCTTTAATTGACGAAGTCACCACAGATTTCTCGTTGTCGACGGGAATGTCGTCTCGCACTGAAGAAGATTCCGTCTAAATAAGAAACACCAACGTCTATTTTCTTTTAAACTCTGATGAGTTAGGAATACAACCGCCATTTTGAACATCTTGACAGAGACAAATTCTCCGTACATCATGCATGCATGTATACACATGTACGTGTTCCCCTTTGGAAAGCAACCGAGTACACGGTGTACGTAGGAGTACGTGCGACGTAATAGCTTAGTCAGCCACGAGAAGCTACGCTCTGTTACGTCTTAGGTACGCACGTACTGTTCGCCTACCCTTGTTTCCAATGTATTAAAGGGTGTACGTACGACCTTAACAGGAGTCGATTTCAGAAAGAACTTCAATTACGTGACCCTCGCAAGGGGATCATAACAACATATGGCTCCTATTCTCACATCTAAATGTACCACGGAGCAACTTTTTACTCGATCGGGGCAATTCTTTGCAAGGCTCGTCGTGACTAACTACCGACCGACTCGAGCGGTGAGGAAGAGATTCCGAACATTCATAAAAACATGGCTTGGCTTATACTCCCTCCGTTGCAAATTAGATGACTTCTATTTGTCCAAAAGTGGATATATCTATACTTGTAACATGTCTAGATACATGCACATTTAGGCAAATGGAAGTCATCTAATTTGGAACGGAGGGAGTACGAGCTTAGCTGCCGACAATGATCATGTGGTCCCGCTTAAGAAGTGAGCCACTACTAATAATTTGTCTTGCTCAAAGTTAGATTCAAACAATCCATTCCAAGAAGCAAGGCGGTGCCGCTTTCGCATAAACATTCATTGAACTCCACATGCAATAAATCGATGCCAACACACATCACACTATGTAGTAATCATATTTTTTTAGGCCATCAATCTGATTGTGTGCTTAAATAAATCGATGACGGCGCACATGGCGATACTTACATATCCGTGGGAGGGTCAATTTTGTACCATGCGTGAACTCGCCCGTCGGCACCTCTAGTGAACGTTAGTGTAAGATAGTCCCAGACAACATATTACGTCTTCTCAGGCTGGTTCTATCATTTACACTTCTAATGCGTTTTCATTTTATTTCTCAAGTCTTCACACATATTCAGACCTTTCATTCTATGACCTAATCCAAGTTTTGATGTTGTTATTATTCTTGACGAGAACACAATCCTCCTAGTGGATTTCTACTATAAATAAGCACTGAAGTGTGAAGTTTATTGCATTGATAGGTGGATGGACGTTTGTCTTATACTTATTGCTTGATAAAATGAAGAGGTTCTATAAACCTATCAACTTAGTTGATCATGAAGAGAACCTGAGGGGTCAATCAGGGCCGATCCAAAAATATTTTTTACCTAGGGCGAGTTAAAAATAGATTTATTTATACTAAATTTTTATATTTATCTATGACATATTCTCATCATGCTATAATCGTTACGAGCATATTAAATATCTATTAATTGACATAGTTAACGACATATGAATGCTGCTAATATTAATTCTATCATTCTTATTATGCAATTTCAATGTATATCACACAAAATTATGTTGTGTGAAATTTAAACCGTATCTTGTAAAAAAGGTTCTCTTGATTCTTTTTTGATAATTACATAACTTATATGTTATACACATCTAGATTTGCATGTGTATATGCCCGTGAAGTTGAGTTAATATCTTAATATCATGGTACATACATCTAAAGGGTAATAGTTCTTTCTCGTATATGATTACGTAAGCTCGTAAACTTCTGTTGTATAAACACTAAAATAGCGATAATGTGTCTTGAAACTTTGGTTCGTAATAAGTTAATGTATATACACATGCTTTTTGCTTGGTTCAAACAACATCCATGAAGACACCTAAGTCGCTTGCCGTCTTTTTTGAGCTCTCCAGAAATAATTCGGTTTGCTCTAATATGAACATCAAGTGCACACCATCAAGTGGGAGATCTGGCATGCATCAAGTGACCGAAACCACCTCAGAGGACAAACATCAGATAAAGGAGCACTACCTTGTCAAAATAAAACATGGCTTGACATATTTGAATTTAATCAATCTTGACATTTGTACTGTCATGTCAACTAGTATCAAAGATTATTTGTCCATAGTTTTTGCCTCCGTTTCAAAGTAAAAAATATGGGAAGGTAATTTTATTTACATGACACACACTCTATAGGAACTATAAGGAACGGACATTTTGGTTGATCAATGATTGTCGTCCTACTCGGCCACCTCAACTCTTGTACTTGGTCTAAATTTCGTTGAAATTTCGTGGATTTTGAAGTATAAATTCTTGTACTTGGTCTGACTCGAACCTTGAACTATGACTACATAAATGTTAGATCATGAACCGTCTAAACCAAGTTAGAAATAGTATTGAGGGCATATGGGAATGCCAGGAAAAGATGGATGGAAAGAAACATACAAAAAATGACTATTTGTGTCAAAGGCGGAAAAATGAGAAATTATGCATTTAACTACTTATTTTTGTATGAAACGCTTATGAATATTTTGTCTAACAAAAGTTTCCCGGCCATCACGTCATAGAATTCTACACACATGTGGATTGTTTATGTTTTTTTAGAATCTTCCCACCAAATATTAACCCAGATATTTAGAGCAATTTTGCACCCTCGACCGAAGTTTTGGAAAATAAATAAATACCGTGAAGACGGAAGGAATGGATTGTTAATCTGTGAGAGAATTCACTTAAAAATATGACATATGTCTTCTACAGGTAAAAAAAAGCTGAATCAATTTATGCCTTCTCATTTCTTGCACAAATACTCATATTTTCATATTTGGAAATTATGAACTTGTATAATTCAGTACATCTAAGCTTAATACCGCTAGTGTAAAAAAATATCCTAATTCGACATTTTTAGAACTCCAACATATGAATCCCTATGCAGAGTTGTTACATGATTCAAGTTAAATGGTTTTACAAAGTTCAAAGTTTGATACGAAGGTTGTTACAGCTTAGGTTTCAACAAATTGCCATGTAACAATGGTCATGTCAAAAGTGGACATGTTGAGAGAGGTATTTTGCCTCCTGTGTGCATATGCACTATTTATTTTAAAGGTATTTAACGTATTTAAAATTTCAAGAAAAATGTGAAAAATTGTTTGCGCATAGATCTTAACATCCGATGTCTTCTTTCACATGTGAAGATGCAGTTTTTAAAAATACCGGGTATATGCAATCGGAAGCCAAAATGGTTTACACTGTTTGATTATTTCATTCTTTATGACTCAAGCCGAGCCATCGTACTTTAACCTGACTACCCAGGAAAAAAAAACAGAAGTATCTCAATGTACTTAAAAAACACAAATACGAAAAAAACACGTGAAACGGAGGCCAAAAACTTCTCAAAGATGAGCGCAAAACGCAACGGTGATGGAACAAGCTCATGGTTGGATCTGGTGACAAACATTTCGCTGCTCGGCTAGCTGTCGTGCAAAGAACAGAGATTCCGGGGCACACGCATGTGCGCATGCATGTTTCAGCATCCGCGTGCACGTGAGGGCGTGACGTGAAGATCACGCACGCCGCCGCCTCCTCCGCCGCCGCGGCCGGCGGCCACCCAGCGCCGACCACCGCCTCCTCCCGGCGACCGTCTGATACAGCTGCAGCCGGCAGCTCTCCTCGGGATCCAAACAAGAATAATACTCCAGTATAGTTTCATTTTTCCTCGGCCATGGGGCTACGTCAAAGACTAAACTAAACGGCCGGCCGCCGGGTTGTTTACGCTCTCCGTTGCAGAAAAACAAAACATTACCGCCGCAAGCCTCCGGCTGTCTCGTTTTACCGTTGACTCTAGAGTGGGACTTGAGTGGCGATTAACCAGGTCGTCGCTCATGTTTACGTTTGCAGCAACAGCGAACATATTGGATCACGGACCAATTAATCGGAAGCACTTGGGTTCAGTGGCGATTCTAGAACTAAATTGAAGGGTAGGCTACTAGGCTCAAAATCTATTACTACTAAAAATACGCCACATCACTGACCAACTAATCGATTACTCAGTATAAACGAGTCAATTGTTTTAGCTGATTTGAGGCTAGTGAAGTACCTAATCGAGGAAGAGATACCTGCTGCGTAGGCTGCAGCCAAGCAATCGATGAAGAGATCGACAAAGGGCAGTCGCCTTTCCTTGAAGGTTATCCCCGCCGATCATCGCCTGCGCCTGCTTGCTGATGTACAGATCGCGAAACTTCCGCCGCCGCGCTGTCCGCCGAAGAGCGAAACCGATCAAAGTTTGGCTGATGTACCTCTCGTCCACTCTCTAATAGGCTGTCTTCGGTAGGACCACTAGTGGGCCAAACCCACCATAAAGCCCAGATAGGAAAGGCAACTCAGAATAATGGTTCGTTGCTTCCTTTCTGTTTCTTCCTGTCGAGAACGCATGAACTGACAGCCAGGAGAAGCTCTGATCCATGGCTAAACTACTGAGCATATATTTGATAATTCTTTCACAAAAATGGAGGGTAGGCTCGAGCCATACGAAGCCTACCTGGTAAAATCGCCCCTGCTTGGGTTTACTCCGCGAGCTGAGATTGACCAACATAAACAAGCACACCATGTGAATTTCTGTTGGGAAGTATCGAAGACTACTTCATGACCGAGTTGAGTATGATTAGTTCGTTTAACCATGTGATTTTTCACTGCTACACCTAGTTCATGCCACATTACCACCTCCAAGATGAAGTGGGGAGCGCAAATCTTAAGGCAGTCCCCCAAGGCGAAAGGTGGTGCCCATCCATCATCAGGCACAAAGGCTTATATTATAGGATCTCAGTTAGAGATAAAAGTAAACCGTGGTTAGTACTCCCTGTAGGGGCTCATTCTTATCCTCTCCTCCTCTCTCTAAATTCACTGTAGCTGAGAGCTCCCGTGCGCGCTCCGGCCCGATCCAAGGCCTCTCTCGCCGGCGCCGCCGGCTGGAGATGGCTGAGGGGAGGTGTCGGTCTTCCTCTTGTATATACTAGTAGTCTAGGTTTTGGCTGTATGCCGTGTAGTGGCGTTATGCCCGTTTCGAGCGGATCTCTGGGTCATGGCGGCCGGATCTGGAGATTAGGGTTCTTCCTCGTTTCTTCGATGCTTCTTTGGGTGAAGCCAGGAGCGGCGGAGGAGGATGGCGCTCTTCTTATTAAAGTTAAGGCTTGCTGCTGCCACTCGGCGATGGTTGCTCGATCTGCTCTGAAATCCTCTCTGCCGGCCTTGGCGGCGAGGGGAGAGGATGGATGGGTGTGTCGGCTACGGCGTCGACTGGTGGGCTTGATGTGGTGGGCGGTGATGAGCTCTTTTCTCTGGCTGGCCTTGGTGGCAGGGGGAGGCTGGAGCTCGGCACGGTCTCTGCTACATCGGGCTTGGTGCTCTGTTGGGATGGCCTGCTGCGTCTCCTTCTCTTTTCTCGCCGTCGCGGTGACGGGGAGGGGGAGCAGGTTGCTTATGTGGTGCTGCCTGACATGGGTGCTTGGACAGACCGTGTGGTGCGCAATGAGTTGCGTACTACTGGAGCTTCGACGACTTCTGGAGTTCCCAAGCGTCGGCTAGCTCAGGCCGATGCTATCCATGGCGAAGGGAGCCACTCCATGCTCTGGCGTATTACCCAGAGATGCTTCTTCCTCCTTAGGTGGAGGATCTTCGACCTCGGCGTGGGAGTCACCGTCGGCGACACCCCAAGTGGCTTGTTCCCCGGTGGTGCTGCTGATGCCCAGGCTCTGAGGTCTCAGGTGACCGGCAGCGAAGGCGAAGGACCTGATTGCGTTCTCTTCTCCAGTGTTAGGGTCCTGTTTGCAAACTTTGAGGGCGTCTTTGTAATTTTGCAGTTTTTTAAGGTCCTCTTTGTAATATGCTGCTTGCTGCTTTATTAACGAAGCTCCCAGACCCTTCGGGTCTATCTGTTCAAAAAAAAAAAAAAAGTACTCCCTGTGTATCAAAAGTTCTCTACGGACAAGGCGTTTTGTCTCATAGGTACAGATACACCTATTACTTAATTATTTTTTAATTTTTTTTCTCAATGTGTCAAAAAATTATAGAAAAAATTTCGGGTGTGCATTAGAACATTATTTGTTAGCACAAAAAATGGCGTGGTGAAAAAATATTTTTTGTGACCTGTGCAAAAAAGACAAAAAGATGACTCGTATAAAAACATTTGTGTCCGTTCGGATTTGTCTTTTTTGCACAGGTCACAATTTTTTTTTTCTTCACGGAACGTCGTGTGCTAACATAAAACGTCTTGACATATATGCAAAAAAAAAACTTACTTAATTTTTTGACATTTTCAAAATTGTTTTTTGCATAGTGGGTGCATCTGCACCTACTATCCCAAGTGGATTTTCAATTCTCTACCTATTTTTCACACACATGTATTTAGACATGTTTTAGTGCAAAACAATGACTTACACTAAAACATATATAAATAAATATGTGCAGAAAGTTTGTAGAGAATCTTTATATTTTAATACAGAGGGAGTAGATGCTTCTTTGAAAGATTAGGTTAATTTGGCGATCGATCCCTGCGGTAAAAAAAAGAAAGGGGTTTGGTGATCGATCCGATGCACACTTGCATCGTGTGAAGTTCTTTATGTTGTTTTGCGTGTACTTTGGGTTTGGGGATCATGCATTGGGATCCGAGCACTCTTTCATGTCGTTGACTCGATGCATGAGCTTGCACACGTGAGAGGCGCTCGGGTCGAGTGAGCTCGAATCAAAGGTCCACTGGCGTCAATCATGAGGTCGAATAATTTTCAGTTAACCCAAATGGATGGGCCTCCTTCCATGTGCACAAAGCACGGAAAGAAACCTCGTTGCTAAAGGCCTTTGGTATCAACTTTCGTCTACGAATGGTATCATCACTGCCAAATGGATCCGGTGCCGGCCCGGCGTCAGTTGCATCACGGCGAACTTGAGGCGTGAAGAATGTATTCATGGTTTTGTTTGTGCTATCAAGTTTTGGCAAGCAGGTACAGTACCTATTGCTTTTGGTTGTTGAGGAATGCCAGGTCGAAATTCGGCAAGGTGGCCAGGGTAGAGCCTTTTTTTTGGCGTGGTACCAGCAAATAGACCATATAAGAAGAAGAAAAATCAGGCAGAGAAACCAAATTATAGGTCCAATATTTTGGGCAAACTATAGCTTGCCGTGAACTGGCAACAAACAAACCAACCAGCCAAAAACAGCCGAAGCCGACAGGCTCCACTTCTGCAATTTACGAAGAAACTTGACAAGATGCCGCGTGAGAAAAGCAGTGGAGCGAAAGGCAGCCCTTTTTATCATCATGCTCCAAATAATTTCTCTGGAGACACAAAGGCCCTACTGTATGTCTACACCACACATCAAAAGCGCCCAAAAGGAGCAGAAAAACAAAAATACATGGGCACAAATCTACAACAACAAAAATTACAGGGTCCACGTACAGTACGACGACTGTTACTTCCTCTCTCTCATTTTCCGACGTCGAGTAGGGCGCCTCAGCGACATTATGTAGTAATCATGAACATGAGTGCGGTCTGTCACACGGTGTTCCACTTTATCTCGACGTGCAACTTACCGTTCCTGGAGTTGATGAGGTGGTACTTCTCGTTGATCCGCCCGTTGTTCACCACGTCCACCAGGTTGATGTTCACATACCCCAGCGACTCCTGAAACAAAACCGGCCAGCGGCATCAGGGAGGGAACGATTGATGATCGCCGAGAAACCTGACGATGGCAAAGCGTTTTAGCGAGCGACCTTGTTGCGGAAGGGGAGGAGCCACCGCCGTCTGCTCCGGACTTGGATGTGGATCTTGTCGTCCACGGGGGCCTCGTCCACCACGAACTGGAACTCCTCGCTCCATCTCGGATCCCTCGACTTCCTGATCACCTGCAGTGGGTAACATACGCAAACATGCATGTTGGTAGTTGGTGATAATCTGTAGGTTCTGGAAGATGGACCGTGAAATTATAAGATTTCCATATGTATAATTTTAGGGCAAACAAAGTTTTCTGTTCAGATTTGTATGCACACAAGCGACCACTAGCAATTTTGTGTGTTTTCTCACTTAACAGTCAACACTTTACAGCAGCAGGTGAGGACCTGGGTATTTTTTTCCCATGACAGTGAACTTATTTTAGAACCTGTTCTGGAGACTGAACGCTATTACTTCTGAATTCGGATCTTGTTGACATATTTGTAGAGTTATCTGCAACTTGACAGTTCAGCGATTAAGAACTGTCAGCACTCAGCAACCTAGCTCTTGTCAGTAGTTGCTACTCTATCCAAGGTTTTCTCTTGCAGAATTCATCAACAAAAACACTAAAACAGAGACCTGGCTAACAATTTTGGCAACCTCTGCAAAATAACGATACAGCTGTCAATCTACTTTCCATCAACTGTACATAATGATATACTACTCTGTTCTGGCTAGTTGTATTACGCTGTCGTTTCATGTTTTAGAACTGCAAGTATTTCTTAATGCAATGACCGGGATTTTTACAATCCTTGGTAGAAGTACTAGCAGTACTAGTAATGGTGCACAGTTGCTTCAGGAAGGAAGGGATGTAAATCAGTAAATGTAATAACTCCCCTAACTAATAAATTGGCAACTATGACACACGAAAAAAATGGATGTTCTAAGAGGGAAAACTGACATAAACTAGCCTTGTATGTAAAAAGGAACTAACATAATATGGTTGCTAGGGTTTAACTTAAGAACAAGCTTGGCTAGGTTTGACAATGGTGATTCAAAACATAAAATTAAACATTGTCATGGGAGTAACAGGAATTAAACTAACCTTGGTTTCCCTCTTTTCTCCCCTGAAAAGAACCACAGCATACGGATTGGTGTGACGCTTCCCTTCAACATCTTCTGCATTTTCTACCGAAACTAACAGCACCCCACCACAAGGTGGGACCTCCCTTTTTATACTGGCATTGCTTTCACTATCTGAAGTCACAGCACTCGTACTGTTGTCCTCTCTAAAAGGATCAAATGTCAGCTCCACGACTAGCTTTCCTCTATTCTTCTTGTTTTGCTGATCATTTGGGTTCATCCTTCTGAGAAGGTCTAGTGTGAACAGCTTGCTCTCATAAGGAGTAAGAAAGCGGAGTGGAATTACTTGCACACCCATTTTATCATGCATTTTGACCTGCCCAATCAGAAAAGAAGAATTGATTGGTTTCTGATATCTCTGTCCCAATTTCATAGTAGAAAAAACGTAGATGGGCTGTTTTTCAGATGACAAGAAAACTTGTCTTGTCTCTATAGTGTGAGGGTTTAGGGAGTACTACATAAAAAAGACAAGTTAATTAAGTTGCATACAGCATGCTAAACCTTTTCCCAATCAAACATCTGAAGCTCAAGGACTTGCGTTTCAGGATCCTTGACTACGAGCCTGAAATGTTCATTCCATTCAGGGTTCAGGTTGCTCATCTTAACAGAGGTTTTCTTTGAGGGCAGTCTCTCCCACTCAGCCAGAGCTTGACATAGGGATCAGATTTTCCAAGCAAGTCCATCTTGGGAAGGTTCATTGCACGAATTACCTTCACGTGCAATATTCCAACAGGTTTGTTTGTAGCACCACTGCAATATGATTGACAAATTTGTATTAATAATTATTGGTCAAGTCAAAACTAAAACGGATGAGCCAATAATCAAGAATAGGGTTTCCTTCAACTGAGAGAAACCATACATGTAGCACTTTAGCAATCTAATTTCCTTTCAATCAACCATACAAATTCTTTCTTATATTTATTCCACTATTTCTTGCCGCCAATAGCAATCTAATTTATGTCCATATATGTTGCATTTTAGCAATACAATTTCGTGTTAAACAACATTAAATCAATCTATCTTATAGTTTCTCGTCATTTCTTTCCTTGAGTAAAGGTATAAGTGCCTATCTATTTAAGCCAGACCCAAGGAACCCTTCCAGATGTAATCTTATTTCCAAATTATCCATGGGATACAGGTTTCAAATATAATGACATCATATATAAATGTAACTGAAGATAAACAACTTCCCAAGGAAGCTTGAATTCATATTTATCTGATTACAGAATCGGGATACTGGTATGTAACACGTTTTTCTTAGAATGTCAGACTTTGATGACTTTTTATTAGCAGAACGATATTCAACTTGTGACGTATATAACTTAAGTGACAGAAGATGCTTGTCCGGATATCATTAGAGAATATCACCTTGCTCCATCTAAAATAGGAATTTCTATGACTTTAGGCCAATGATAGAGAATTGCAATTTGCTTTGCTATTTGATCCTGCGAAATAGAAAGAACAGAGGTAGCTAAGTCCAGAAGGAAGCAAGTATATGCGACTATTACCAACAGTAATGAAGCAGGAATTACGAAACCTTCCGCGAATTACCTGCACAAACCGATACAAGCCAGGAATCGCCATGACATCTCCACCCAGCAATTTGAGTCCAAAGTCAACATGAGGCTTTATAATTACGGAAGTTCAGTCAGTTCTTTGGTGAAGTTGATCTAACCTAGTCTTTTGCTGCTTGCAAACATGATAGAAGTTATGTGCACATCTGCACACTAAAGAAGCAGATTCATACCTTCTCCATCAGTGAAACACATAAGTTCCCAAAGCAGGGAAAACTTGGCACAAGTGGCTTGAGAGTCACACGTGGTGTCAGTATTGTATGCAAATCTAAAAGCTGAAAATAGCAATATGATCAAGTCAGAGGTCTGTATAATGAGGAATTATCTGAACATGTTCTGTAAAATGCAGTCAGGGATAAAACTAACCTGGGCAGACAATTCGAGCGAATGCACCTTCACATTCACAGTGATATTTGCTATGCTAGCCCACCGAATCACAGGTTCAATTACCAGCTCTTTTTCTCGCATTTCATAAACTTTAATTCCTGTTTGGTTAAACAAGAAAATATGAAGAAAGGGGAAATATATTCAGACCGAACATCTTAAATATCTACATGACGATCAGAAGACTTTGAGGATACAAACGCTGGAACTGAAGTAATTTATTTTTTGAAACGGGGCAAAAGCTTTGCCTTATATTAATATAGAAGGAGCAAACATGACATGGCCGAGGCCAAAGTAAAACCACCGACCACAAGAAAGGAGGGTTGCAGAGTGCCGACCCCCACTAACCAACCAACTCAACCTATTCCGTCCACTCTCCTGGAGAGGAAAATTGCCATCTCGACAAGGTGGAGGCACCCAATGCCTCTAGCAGAAAGCCCTAGTCAAAGAGCGCTGCGAATTTCTTCGCACCGCGAGGATCCAGTTCCTCGCCTCGTCCTTAATCTTCTGGACCAAGATGGAAGGCATAGCAAACTTATTGTTGAACACTCTGGCGTTTCTTTCCTTCCAGATTTCCCACGTGATCAGGATGATTGCCGTCTAAGTAAAATAATTATTTTATGCCTGGTTTAAGTAAATGCATAGTAACAGAAGTATCACATGCACATCCCAGATTTGAATTGTAGGAATGATTGGGTTTAACAAAACTCCTCCTAATTTCAAAAAAAAAAACTCCTCCTGAAAAATTTATATTATGACTAAATGAAGGTGTTGAGTCCAATCTCGTCGCTGAAATGAGACTACAGTGAGTGACGAGTGTACATTACAGATTTTGAATTGGCATGTTAATTTATAGTTGTATCATAAAATTGAGGTTTTTCAGAATGAAAAACATTGTTTTTTTTTTGCAGTGATGGTAAACCTCATTTGAGGAGATAACATTGTTGTCGCACTGAACAGATTGCATCAGAATAGGAAGTGGTTTAAGAGAAATTGCATACCTTGGAGTGTAGGTGGAAGAGTGCCAAGAGTTAAGTTTCCAAATTCAATTGATTCTATACCATATTTTCCAACATACTGATCACATATTGGCCTTGCTACACTTCTTATCATTTTGCATACTGCCTGTTATGAACGGAGGAAAAAACTATAAAGCTGATCTTTCTAAACAAATTTATACATCACACAAAAATTGAGGAAGCAAGGAATAACACACTAAAACATAAGCTATAAGAACCTTGTCCAAGAAAGGCCACATATGAAGAATAAACTTGTTCATCCAGTCAACCTGCAAAAATGAATAGAATGCCTTGAATTAATCACTTATTCCTGAAACAACAAAGTGTAAATTATTGACACAGTAGTGACCCGGGTACCAACCCGTTCATAGTCTGGACACTTCACCCATAATGGAATATCTGGTACCATCGTCTGTAATGTCTTAGAATCTAATATCGTATAGGTCTAATGATAGGATCCTGCAAAGTCAATCACGAACAATCAGATTGAAACTTAATGCTTAAGTTATTATCTTGTATAGTCTGTCCATAAGAGAAACTGTGTTAAGTGTAACTGTGTAAGAGCAGCGAGAGCGTCATCTTGCATAGTTACAGAGTGAAACCGTGGTACCTACCTTTACTATGGTATAAAAAGGTGTATACAAGTCCATTTCTAAGTGAAACCTCTGTCATATATAGCCAAGCACACGATTCACTTCCATCAAACATTCAAACTAGCATGTGAATCGTACCACTAAAATCTCTGCAGGCTACATGTTCTTTTAGATTGAGAGGCCATTTAGGATCGATACGGTCATATACTCGAACCGAGCAGAATTCCATTTACGGATTTACAAATAATATCATGAAAATTACGATAAATCCCCTGAACCCAACCAAATAATTGAAAGATCCCAAATCCTGTACCGGCGGCGGCGCTGTGACGAGTTGCTGGCGCTTATGTCGATGCCAGCTACCGGGCGGGCGAGGTTGCGCCCGCTGGGAACTTGAGATGAGCCTCTCTTGTAGACGCCATTGCCGGATTATAGTGGATGGACTAGGGGGCCGTCTAGGCAGTGGCGGAGCTAGGAGGCTAACCCTGTGGGGTCAGAGCCAAGACTATCACGAATTTTAACTAATTTTAGATTTTTGTAGTGTAAAAACATACATGAATATGAATGATTTGCCAAAAAGCTGTGGGGTCAGCTGACCCCACAGCTTCAACGTGGATCCGCCACTGCGTCTAGGTTGGAGCGCCGCGCTCGGGATTGGACCGGACGGCGCCGCATGTACGTGTTGGGAGAGGTGGATGGGTGGCCGGTGGGCTATGCCTACTGCTCGGGCGGTCGGGCCCTTGTGGTTTTATCTTCCGTTCGCTCATGGCCTGTGCCGTAGCAGACAGTCGCCGGAGAAGCCGCGGCGGAGGAAGGGTAGGGGCCGAGAGATCAGAGATGTGAGGAGACGGAGTTAAGCTGGAGCAAGTTCGAGGTGAAATGGCCGTATTTTTTGCCAAATCTAGCCCTTTTTTTAACTAATGACGCAAATGGCCGCTCAGCAAAACTAATTCCAAATATGGCCGCTGGGTTCGGCGCCAATGACGATGGCGCCGACGTTGTGCAGCTCGGCGCAAGGCCAAATCGTCGCCGAAGCCGGGTCAGCGCCAATGGCAATGGCGCCGACCTCTTTGGCCGGTCTAGTGCCAGTTTTGGCCGGCGCCGAGCTGCACAACGTCGGCGCCATCGCCATTGGCGCCGAACTGAGCGGCCATATTTGGAATTAGTTCTGCTCGGGGGCCAAATTCGCCATTAGTTCCACCGAGAGGCCACTTTTGGCAAAAAATACAAATGGCCCGGTAGTTCAACGGAGATTACAATTTATTTAAAAAGAATAATTTCATTGCCCTAAATTATTTAACAAGCCTTGCATATTTGCAAAGAATTATTTGAAATTATTCTTTTTGATCAAATATCCAAGGTTCAAATATGCAAGGCTTGTCAAATAATTTAGGACATATCCGAAATTTCCAAACTCAAACGTTTGAAGTAACTCTTTTCGTATTCGCAAAGAAAAAGTACTCACCAAATTCAAAATAAGTGTCGCATTTTTCAACTTGGGTTAGTTCAAAACTACGTCACTTCTTATGAATCGGAGGTAGTAACTCTTTTTGTCCAATGGTGTTGAAATCAAGTTAGCCGAGCTTTTCTCCACTTCTTTGTAAGTTATAATTAACATCTTTATAATTTATTTTTATTTGGTAGTTTTGAGTTTCTTACAAACCTTTTTATGCAATTATACTTTTCATATGTACAATTACAGTTTTTGGGTGCAATGTCAAATTCGATTTTGTTATCTATTTTATGTTTTATTAATTTTGAGTGTGTGAGCAGTTTGTTTTCGTGCGGCGAAGGACTTTCAATAAAAATCGGTCAGACACGCTATATTACTCTATGTGTTTGGGTTGAGGGATTTGTTTCAACTTTTGTAGAGATTCAGTTCTTATTAACTTTTTTTTTTGCAAAGAATGATTTTAATCAAAGTAAGATACCACACAATTCTACGGATTATACAGCCAAGTTTTCGAGGATATTCATAAAAGTAGGTTAGATCTTGGAATTCTCTTGGAGATCATGACCATTTTAAAGTTTCTCTCTCTCTCTCTCTCAAGTTATATATCTAATGATTTAGTGAATTCAAAAATTTACCTAAATTTATTTGCTTGCTGCATTGGATAATCAAAAAAGAATATATAACATTTTTTTAGTATTCCCTAAATCATTAGATGCGAAGGTACATTTTCTTTAAGAAATCTCGCGTTTGTTCCACTCCTGTTTCTATGCAAACACTTTTCAAAAAGAATTTCACTTTTTTGTAAGATTTGGATCTTTAGTGTTTTTTCCAAAGTAGATCATTTGATTCGCAGAATCAGATTCATTGGGAATTCTTCCTATTATTAACTTGCACTTTATTTTAGAGGAAAAGTTATATCCACTCAAACATCTTGCTACAGTTACCTTTTTATTCTGAAGTGTCAAACATTGTTTGATCTCAATTCCTATAGCTTCTTTATAAAATTCAAGAGGACATATCAGTCTAATAATAGGTTTTTCATTTATGTACTTTGAGAATTCTAAGAATCAAAGGAAGAAGGCGTGACCTTTTGAGGAGGCGTACCCTTTTATTCTGTTTGTAACATGACGTACCACATCCATGCTTTTGACAAGTCTTGTTTGGCACATCTCGAACGTCACATAAACCGGTCTCGAAAATCAAATACGGGTGTAGGTATGGGTATGGTCCTTTTGCCCCGCTCCTTTTGACCTAAACTTGCCCCCTCAGTGGCACACTGAAATATAGTAGTGGTTGCGAATCTGATTACCCTTGATCAGTAACAGTAACATAACCTCACCATTGGTGGTTATGACTTTTCTTTGCTTAATAACTTTACGTCGTGGATATGTTTTGATTCTTTCTTCTCTTACGAAGCAAGTAAGCAATCCATTTTTTTATATTTTAGATGCAAAAAAATTCAACAAAGTACACTAGATATCATATCAATGTCAAAAATCAAAAGATACTAAGCTAGCTTAGCTAGTCCCAAGCCTATATGGCAAACTCCCAAATCGGATTTTTGCTCTGTCGCATTCAGCCAACCATGAACCATGTACTACGTCCCTGTCACAAATTCCTCTGCGTTAATTAACAATTCCACACTCAGGGATTTTGTTCCAAATCTCGATCGATCATCCCTCAAGGTCGCCGATCCTCCACCGACCACGGCCTGAGCTAAACACGTACGCGCGACCCTTTCTCTCTGCCCCGGCCGAACTCTTACAGAGACTTAACAGCTTATCGAGTACTACAACAGCTCCATCATATAAAGTGATCTGTCTACCTGGCAGGTACGATCATCGATTCGTCACGATCGCAAATCGACCAATCTTCAATCGGGAGGCAACAAAGCAAGCAAGCATATGTACCACAGGCAGCAGCTAGGCGAATATATGCGGCAAAATCGGTATCGGACACGCAAGCAGCTAGGCAACTAGTACTAGTAGCTGCTGAAAGCTGGAAGTGCCAACCAAAAGGAACCGACGATCGACTGGTCAGAGCTTAGCGGGAGAGAACGCCTCGGCTAAGGCATGGACTTCTTCGAGCCCCGCACGGCACGGCGCCACTTGCACTTGACTCGGTCGATCGTGATCTTCGTCTCCCCACGGACGTCACACGATGTGGCATATTCCACTAGAAGTTTAAGGAGTAGGGAGGAAGAGAATTCTTCTCAAATCCTATCCATGGGGTAGTAGGAGTCGGTGAACAGCCGGCATATGCATGCATGCATCATCGCCGCCGGCCTCGACCGGAGGACACGGCTGCTTCGATCTCTGTGACGGTGTGCGTTGGTAGCTGGGCACGGGTGTGACTCTTTGCGTTCAAGGAAATCGACAAACTAAACCGTGTGGTATGATGATCATCTCGAGTTTCCAGAACGATATGCATGGATTGAAGGTTGGGTTGGTCACCTGGAGACGGCGGCGAGGCGCGAAGAAACGGAGGTAGACGAGGTAGGCGGCGGCGAGGCCGATGGGGAGGCCGAGGACAAAGCCCAGGATGCCGCCCACGAGCCCCATGATGGTCGCCCCGGCTGCACCGGCGAATGGAGCAGTACTCTATCACATGGAGGTCACCGGCCGGCCGGTCACGAGGCGCCTGCGCGCGTGCCGGTAGCAGACTGACGGGGAGGATTGACACGCGAGGCGCGCCGTCCGCCGCCTGCGGCCTTCTCCTCGGAGACGTCGAACTGAGCCAAGATGCACGCCGAGACGAGGCCAGCAAGCTAGGTAGCGCCAAGCGAAGTGAGCGAGGTTTTTGTTTATGTGGTGAAGCGGCCGAGCGGGTGTATCTTTTGTCTGGGGTTGCGGCCGCCCGGCCCTCTCAATTGTTAATTTTCTTTGCCAGATTTAAATGCTTTGGCAAACATTAATCAAAACATTTGTAGGTTTCATAGTTTTCAACACATAGAAAGTTTAAAATATTTAAAAATAATGATAAAATTCTTTATGCAATTGAAAAAAAATGAAGTTCAACTTGATTGTGGCGGTCATTACTTTGCGTGTCCACAAATGCTTCGATAGATCATTCTGAAGTTGACCATGAACAAGTTCATCACCTGTCTCCGTATGCATGACAGCAAATCAGTAAACTCCGTCGACACCTGGTGATGCGGCGGTGAGAGGACCCTGGGCCTCATATGGGTGAGGATCATTCACTAGATTTTCTTCAAGAATGTCGATCATGTCCAGCCAGAGGATCTACGATTGTCTTCAAGAATGTCGATCATGTTAGATAGATGCCATCGGTTACATAGTACCTTTTCTTGTACGGGTGGCAATTGATCTCATAGTTGATTGTCGAAGCATGGCATTAACAAGTTTCAAAAACGCTGCAGCACATTGATATCATTTTATGATTTCACCATGCCAAAAAGCATGCCAAATACATATGTTCTACTTTATCATGGTTCAAGGACCACACTGCAATATTCATGATGTATTTGTACAACCCTTGCCGAGAAAATGGATAATTCTTTCAACTCCAATGCATGCAATCGATACTTCCAACATCACAGTAAATTATGATGTTGCATTTTGTGTGATTATCCAAGTTGGTTCTTATTCATTTGGTCCTCTCAAATAGTATGGTCCAAACATTGCCACCACCGCTCTATAGAATATGTACATGGATTTAATAGTTCTGAACTCACACATGCATAGGTAGACCATCTGCGGGTGTTCCATATGCCAACATACTGGTACCAGCAATGCATTTCTGAATTGATGAGAAACCAATCATTCTCATGCACTCCTTCTTCAACCTAAAGTAGGTATATATCGTCGTACTCCCTCACTCGATGAACCAACCGGAAGAACAAATACTTGCTCATCTGAAAACACCGATGAATATGTTTTGGAGTATATGTTGGAATGTCGGCAAAATAGTCACTGTAAAACATGCAAAATGGTCCTTCATCCTTTGCATTGGCTTGATCTTCATCCTCCCAAAGTTTGAACCTTCATGTTTGGGTTGGGCATGGGCGTTGGTGGCCTCGTCCGCTTGTAATTGCAGAAGACACGCGAGAATCACTAATTACTCATATTCATCGACAATGATATTGTCTTCTTCCTCTATCAACAAATGGACCATCAACTTACCGTCACTATCCATGATCCATACGAGTCAATCAATGAACCCATCACCTTGCACCGACAAAAGTTCTAAAAATTAAAGCCTACCTGGCAATCGTCCGAGCACCTTAAGTGCAAGGTGGACGTGTAAGGTCGCGGGAGCTTTGTACCCTGTGATACGACAAGCGTCAGCACGGGGGAAGGGGGAGGCGAGACGAGGGAGGGCAGCCACGATGCATCTGCTCTACGAGCTACGACTCCCGACGCGACCTAGTCGAGATATTAGGGAGCAATGACCAAATGACGGTGAGAGCAGATGGGGTGAATTTGGGTAGAAGAAGGGAAGAGATAAATTAAATGGTTTGAATGTCTCTATGACAACATTGTCCTACCTATCAGCATCCGACGTGGCGCGGCGCGTGGTTTCGTACGACGTTGCTAATCGTCTCACAATGGGTCAGCGCTGGTTAGATAGCACTAGACGAAGTACTGGGCCGCACCAGACGTAACACACCTATATATGGGGGCGCAAAGTGGGCATGGTTTTACATAACAATGCTATTTGGAGGACTATGGGGCATGAATAGAAATCTCTACATGAGTTAAATTGATAAAAAGATTGACAGGCCCGGGGATTGGAGCCTTAACTGTCTGATCAAGTTCCTGGAAGAGTGTCAATAAAAATAGATGTTCGGTTGGCTTACGATACCCAAGTAATCTTCTAGCGGGTATGAACTTATTAACTCTTTTGTTGATTGTGTTGCTTACCAGGCTTGGTTGAGGGAAACGGCGAAAAGCTACATCGACTACGTCATCAACACTTCTTCCGCAACTACAGTGTTGGTAATGTATACTAAACTAGATATATGGATCTTCGTATTCGCATGTATCTCAGTAGTAGATCTTGGGAGGTGTTGCGTAGCAATACGAGAAAATTTTAATTTACCGTACACGCAACTGATACCCGTAGATGTGATAGCCTTCAGTAGCTACCTGCGTGATAAAGTAAACGGGGTTAGGTTGAGACTCCAAGTGCAGAGTGTGTAGTAAGTGGAAGACGTGTTTTCCCCACGAGGGTGACTCGAGGGTTTAATATCGAACTCTCGGGGAATCTGTAGTGAAAGATTTATCTTCCTATCCTTCTTTTGGTTACCTACAAAACAAAGTTAAATGTTTTGGTCCTCAACCTCACCCGTGGTTGTCAAGCACAAGGTGTAACAATGATATCAAGATAATATGTGATGCAAACAAGAAATAAATATGCAAGGATGGTGATAACAATGATAAATGATATTTTTGGGTTTTATATGATGTATGCAAGATGTAAAAGTGTTTTTGTATTTTCAGATTTAATAATGGCAGAAAATGTAAAAGTGGTAACAGTTGTTGGAAATGTGTTTCTTATGATTAAAAATGGACCGGGTTCATGGTTTCACAAATGCACTCTCTCTTTAATAAAGTGGTAGACAATGGAACACTAGAGTTGACATATGAGATTGCAACACAAATTTTAATGACAAGTTACTAATTATATGGGCATCACGTCCTAACATAGAGACCTTTTGATTATTAGTCTCACTTATACTCCACCAAGATGCGAACTAAATCATAACACCTCAGTAATTAAGATGACTCAGAGTATAGCCTTAAGTATCATGACATGAAGTTAAAATAAGAACATGCTAGATCTAGTCACCGAGAAGTGGCATGGTCACCCACAACGCCTGTAGCATGGCATTTTTGTTTATCCCTAGCGAGGCAACAAAGTAAGGTAAAGATACCCAAGTGGATCACAGAACTTTCTCTCACGTTCACTGCACTAGCCACCCCCGTTACTCCAACTAATGCATACATCACCCCACACACGCTCTCATGAACATGCTTGATCATAACAAGTAAATAAGAACGGGGTACATAATATGCATCTATATTCATAACTGAAACAAACATTTGCAATCTCAAACATATATTTTGTAACAGTCCAAAGCTGAGAACCTAAAAACCAGTGTAAAATTTTCACTTTTTGCATTGCATGCATCATTGCATCAATCTTAAATTGTTAAACAACCCACTATTTGTTTTGGGCAAGATTGAAAACCAAAGTGCTAAGCTTGCTACCACAAATTCCACCACGAGGAAGACACTCAAACTTGCAAAACAAAAGTACCTTGACATTGTATAATTGTCGAGGAAGTTCCAATAGCTCAAATCAATGTTTTGACTTGCTTCAAAATTCAAAAAGAGTATTATTTTGGAAATTCTCAAAAATGCCTATAAGCAACTTCCTGTTTTATTCCCCAAGCAAATGGATTCCAAATGCTTTGAAACTTTTATGGGTGTTGGCCCAAGGTACAAGGACGTTACACAAAAATTTGCACAATTTTTGGAAGAGTTTAACTGCCCCAGTTATTTACAAAACTGGGCAACCAGTGCTGGTAGGGACCTATCCGTGATGATTTCATAAGCTCCAGGGACCTCTTTGCAAACCCTACTTCCTCTCCCTCCTGTAGCGACCAAGGCGAGCTCGCCGTGCTGCGCCGAACCCGTACCGCGCCATGCCCTCCCCTCTGCCTCCACCTGCGAGCAGAGCAAGGAATCGAGTCCCCCCACCACGTGCTGTCCCCATTCCCTGCTCACCTGCCCCGCCTCCTCTCTATCTCGGCTCCTCTCCCGAGCTCCCGAAGTAGCCATGGCCGCCATGGCCGCCGTGTTCGTCGCCGTCACCTGAGCGCCCCAGGAGCAGATCGAGCACCGTCACCCGCTTCGCCGTGCTCCCCTTTCCCTCCCCGCCGGAGCAATCGAACCGAAACGCCGGAAATCGGCCGCACCGTCGCCGTCTTTCCCGCGGCCGTCCGCGGCTCCGCCGCCCAAATCCGCCGCCGCCGTCCCATCTCCGGCCACCCCCGCACCGCCGCAAGATTGGGTGAGCTTCTGGCCCGTGCTGGCCCTCTCCCCTCTCCCTTCCCCGTGCTCTGTGCCGCCGTCGCCGTTGCTGCGCGAGCGCGCTCGTCGCCGTAGCACGCTCTCCATCGCGTTGGACAAACCCGGTGCCCATCCCGGAATATTCCGGATCCTATACCGGAATAAGATTTTAGCTACTGGACACCGACGTTTCAGCCCGGTCTATATCCGGAAATGGACCGGAAACATTTCCAGATTTATTTTCCGCCGGTGCAAAATCCGGAAATTTCCGGACTGACAACCGGATTTGCTGTACTGTTTTGAAATTTCTATTTTCCTTTTTCACCCCTCTATCTCTACTGTATAAATATCATATTGTTGCTTAAATAAATCATAAAAAAATAATATCAAAAAGGAAATCTATTAAAGTGATAACTTCTTATCGGTGTATCTGAAAAATGCGTGTAATACACCTAAATGTCCAGAAAATTGTTACTAAAACTTTAAAAGAAATATTATGCATATTTGATCACAATTGAATTACGGTGATTCTAGGAAGATTAAAATCATAAATTTAATAGAGAAAATTATAAAAGTAATAACTTCTTACCGGGACCTCCGAAAAATGTGTTCTTTATATCAAAATGCTCAGAAAAATGTGCGTTAATCAGTAGCATCATTTTCATGCATGTTTACATGAACTTATAGAGCAGGAAAACATTAAAACAAGTGTAGAGCTAGATTTCTCTCTTGTTAGACATTTAATTATCGCACCCCATTTAAAATGGGTAGAACTTGCTATAATAATTTCAGTGCATTAAAAATGCCATACCATCATGTGTTTGCGCATTGCATCTGTTAAAGCCTGTGTGGTGATTGATTGCTTTTCCGTGCTATGCTTCGATAGATCAAGCAGCCGGGGTTACTACACAATACCCCGAGGATCCGTACTATCAGCACCCTGATCAAGGCAAGCGTAATCCCCCCTCTGAGCATATCTTATCCTATGTTTCCGCAAATATTTTCTCCACTATAATATTGCATGCGGTTCTAAATGTCAATTTTGTTGGATTAGAGTATCCTATAGTTGCATTAAGTTTCCGATGCCAATACCTGTTTCCCTCCTATTATCCATAGGGTTGTATTGTTGGCCTGAGATACTAAACTATGCTATGTTGATGCTTAGCCATGCTTAGGCAAATGTTATCCGTCCGATGGATATTTCATGTTGGAAACAGGTGTGAAATGTTCAGATGATGTGGAGAATTGTGGTGACAGGTGATAAGATGCTAAAAAGGTGGGGATGAGAGGCCACTGTGGTTGTGGTGCTTTGTCTCGTTCTCGCCGCCTAGGTGCGAGTTCTTTACCTCCCGAACCAAGACTGAGCGTGCAACCATGCGTGAGGCCTATGCATTGCAGGAACCCTCATAGACTAAATAACTCGAGCGGGGCTAGCCAGGGTCCTCTAGTTCGGGCTTCCATTTGCGCGTGCGTGATGATGGTGGTATGAACTGGGATGAGGATGGTGGTGTTAGGAAAATGAGTGGCTGTGGGGCGGGGTGTTGTGATCCTGGCAGTCCTACCGCCACTGATGATCCTGGAAAGTCCTTAACGAGGGAGAAGTCGACACCGCTCCCACCCAGCCGGCTTTCCAAGGAAGAGAGCTAATGCGCAGGTAATGGGCCGGACGGTACGCGTGGCAAACATTGTACACCCCTGCAGGGTTAAATCTTTTCGAAAAGCCGTGTCCACGGTTAAGGACAACTTGGGAAAGGACGATAAGATCATAGAATAACTTTAACGGAATGATTAAAAACTGGGTACTAGAGGTACCACTCAAGATTGTAAGGTGAGCTTCCTCGAGGGTGATTCGGGGAGGTGCCTTTGATGAACAGGTACAGTGGTTGATGATGGTTGATGTTGAGAAAGGTGATGAAAGAAAGAGTACTTCTTACCTCTTTTGAAAATACTCTGAATAGTCGATGCCTTGAGTTATGTTTTCATAAATAAAATCAGCTTTATGCAAAACAGCCATATAACTTTGAAAGCCTCATCGAGCTAAAGCTCTATATATAATCTTGCGAGTTCGTCGAACTCAACGTCGTTTGTTTTGTTTCAGAGGAGGACTTCACCGACCTCGAAGGTGGGTTCTTTGTGGACGTCGACGAGTAGTCTGGGGTTCCCAGGTGGCAGCTTGGGACATCCCGGAACAGCTGGCGTGTGATGTTTATCTGTAGGCCTCTTAGGCCAATTGGATCTTGTTGTTTAGAACAACCTAATTTGCTTCCGCTTGTTGTAATGTTGGGTCTGTGACCTCTGGTTGTCATTTGCTATCTTTCTCTATTATAAGAGTTGAACTATATGATTTGTGTCGTAGAGTCTGTGATGTGCCAGTTGTTCCACAAGTCTTGATCTCTCTATTATGCATTGAGGGTTGTGCCTGTGTTAAGGCATCAATCGGGGTGTTGCGTTGCCGATGATCCATTCCGAGCAACGCCTGCCAAAGGTTTTGGCCGGGGATTGGTAAACCCGTAACCTCCGGTTGTATCGCTTAACCGGTGACACACAGCATCACTGTATAACAGTCGGTCGGGCGCCACAAGTTGGTATCAGAGCAGTACTGCCTGTAGGAAACCCTTCTACTGGTCGATGTTGAGTCTAGTGTTTGTGAAAATATTTTTAACCTAAAAATGAGTTGTGAAAACCATCTTAGGATTCTTTTTACTCCTTATCTGGTTACCCTCTAATCTCGGAGCAATCTTACCTCGATTTGAGTTTAAAGGTTTTACTCTCGTCTGTTACTTCAAAATGATTAGAAACGGGGTGGGTTCGACCTTTAGTGTTATGTGTCACGTTGCTCCCGCTGCGTTGCAATCAAATCAACTCAGATGTTTCTACCGATCAATCATTTGATCCTTTCTTTGGGTTTTAACCCACGGACTTGAACATAAGGTCCCGGATTGTGTCAACTAGAGTGTGTTAAGTTGTGATTTCTTAACTCTCACTAGTAGCACATGATGCTGATCTTTGACCCAAGTTCTATCTTGTTGTTTCCTTCTCGCAAAGTATTATCGTCCCTAGTCTGTGTACTTGTGTAGACGCTAATGCTATTGTTCGACCATTCGGAGAAAGATACTAACTGTGTCATTGTCAAATCTCCAGAATGGCTCGAGGAGGCCGTGGTGGTCGCGGTAACCACAATGATGATGAGGATGATCTGCCGCCACCACCCTCGATGGCTGAGGTCTTGATGGCCATTGAGGAGAACCGTGGGCGCAATGAGCGCTTGCTTGAGCAGTTGGTGCAGCAGAATGCACGGAGGAACGAGTGCAACACTCTCACTGAGTTCCTGCGCTCCAGCCACCCACTTTGCTGATGCTAAGGAGCCACTGGAAGCTGATGATTGGCTTCGTGCTTGGAGCGCAAGTTCTCCGCGCTGCATGTCCCATTGGCTGAGCAAGTCAACTTTGCCACCTATCTCTTGGTTGGTGCTGCTGGCTGTTGGTGGGAAAGCCATGTGGCTTTGTTTCCAGCCAACCATGTCTTCACCTGGGCTGATTTCCGCACTGCCTTCCGTGCGGAGTACATTCCCAGCCGATCATGGACTTGAAGAGGAGGGAGTTCCTGGATTTGCAACAGGGACGGATGGACCTCCGCACTTATGGTCGTGAGTTCAACCATCTCTCTCGTTACGCCCCAAGGGACGTGACCAATGATGCTGACAAGCAAGAGCTGTTCCGCAAGGGTCTACTCCGCAGCTCCGCTATGAGTTGCTTCCCTTCAGGTTCCAGACCTATCAGGAGCTGTTCAACCAGGCTTTACTCTTGAGCAAGGAAGAAAGGAACTTGAAGCTTCCAAGAGGCCCGCACATGGGGACCACCAGAGTTCCTCGGGTTCTGAGAGCAAGAAGCGCAGGGTGTTTGTCCCTACAGCGCCGTACCTCGTGCTCCATTCATGCCGAGGCAGCAGGATATAGGCCACCTCCTCCGCGCCCCACTACTTCGACACTTGGGGTAGGCGGGAGTGGGTACCGTCCTATGCTACCTGCTCCACCTGGACTCACTTGCTACACCTGTGGCCAGGCTGGCCACTACTCCAGGGAGTGCCCCCAGAAGGCACCTCTCGCGATAACTCCTGCACGAGCCCCTGCCACTCCAACTGGCAAGGCTGGACCTATTGTGCGTGGTCGCCTGAACCACGTCTCTGCTGAAGAAGCTGAAGAGGACCCCGGCGTTCTTATGGGTGAGTTACGAATCAACGGCAATACAGCTACAGTTTTGTTTGACTCTGGAGCATCGCATTCATTCATATCCATAGCTTTTGCAAAAGACCACAAATACCGTTCGAGAAAATGAGCCATCCCTTGGTGATTGCCACTCCTGGCTCCAAATGGCAAACCGATGGGGTTACTCCTGAGGTCCAGATTAATATAGGTTCCTTGTCTTTTCCTTATGCCTTGGTAGCTCTGAAGTCCAAAGGCATTGATGTCATACTGGGCATGAACTGGCTAGCCAAATACCAGGCTAATCTCGACTGTGCCGCCAAGACCATTACTGTGACCGCTCCTTCCGGTGACATTGTGAAGTATTGGCCTGCAACATCAACCTCCGTCCGCCATCGTACCCAACTCACCTGAGATTCTCCTTTGCTTTATGGAAGGCGAATCCCCTCCTGAAATCCAGGACATACACGTGGTGTGTGACTTCCCGGATGTGTTCCCGGAAGAATTGCCTGGCATGCCTCCTGACCGAAGTGTGGAGTTTGTCATAGAGCTACTTCCCGGTACCGCTCCAATTTCCAAGAAGCCCTACCGTATGCCGGTGGAAGAGTTGGCTCTGTTGAAAGAGCAAATTGATCAGCTGTTAGCAAGGAGTTCATCCAGCCTAGCAGTTCACCTTGGGGTTGTCCGGTACTCTTTGTCAAGAAGAGGGATTCTACCGTGCCTCGTCTAGTCTCTGACTATCGACCGTTGAATGCGGTGACAATCAAGAACAAGTATCCTATTCCTCGCATCAATGATCTGTTGGATCAGTTAGCTGGTGCAACGGTATTCTCCAAGATGGATCTGAGGTCAGGCTACCATCAGATAAAAATCAGAAAGGAGGATATTCCAAAGACGGCATTTGTTACTCGTTATGGCTCATATGAGTATACCGTCATGTCCTTTGGTCTCACAAATGCTCCAGCTACTTTCATGAGGCTCATGAACTCTGTCTTCATGGATTATCTTGACAAGTTTGTCGTCATTTACATTGATGACATCTCATCTATTCCAAAACCAATGAAGAGCATGAGGAACATCTTCGTTTGGTTCTGAAGACTTCGAGAACACCGCCTCTATGCCAAGTTCTCCAAGTGTGAGTTTTGGTTGGATAATCTCATCTTCCTTGGTCATGTGATATCCGCTAATGGTGTGGCTGTCATTCCCGACAAGATTCAGTCCATTCTGGATTGGAAAACTCCAATGTCAGTCAAGGACATCGTAGCTTTCTCGGATTGGCGGGTTACTACCGCCGATTCATCGAAGGTTTCTCCAAGATAGCCAAGGCCCTGACTGACCTTCTCAAGAAGGATAAAAAGTTTGTATGGTCGGCCGAAGCTGAAGAGAGTTTCAAAACACTGAAAGCCAAACTCACGTCCGCTCCTGTGCTTGTCCTGCCGGACACAGCAAGGATTTCGTCGTCTTCTGTGACGCCTCTCTACAAGGTTGGGCTGTGTGTAATGCAAGATGGCCATGTGGTGGCATATGCTTCTCGCCAACTTAAGCCGCATGAGCTCAACTACCCAACTCATGATCTAGAACTTGCCGCGTGGTCTATGCTTTGAAGCAATGGAGACCATACCTGTTTGGTAACCGTTGCGAGATCTTCTCGGATCACAAGAGTCTGAAGTACCTCTTCACCCAGCCGGATTTAAATCTCAGGCAAAGGCGTTGGTTGGAGTTAATCACGGACTACAATGTGAGTCTGAACTATCAACCCGGCAAAGCAAACGTCGTGGCTGACGCGCTAAGTCGGAAGTCCTATTGCAACAATCTGATGATTGAAAAGGCCCAACCTGCCCTCATGAAGAGTTCTCTCGTTTGAACTTAGAAATGGTTCCCTCCGGCTACCTTGCAAATCTGGAGATCAAATCTACTCTTGTAGACCAGATTAAGGATGCTCAAACTCGTGACAAGGGTATTCAAAAATCAAGAGAACATTGCTAGCGGGAAGGCCAAATGTTTTCTGTCAATGAATCCGGAGTTGTTTATTTTGGTGACCGCTTGGTAGTGCCAAAGAAACGAAAATTGAGAGTGATCCTCCAAGAAGCTCATGAATCTCCTCTCTCTATTCATCCCGGTAGTACCAAGATGTACCAAGACCTTCGACCACAATTCTGGTGGACTCGTATGAAACGAGAAATTGCCAAGTATGTTGCTGAATGCGACACTGTCGACGGGTAAAGGCTGAACATCAAAGACCTGCCGGCACTCTTCGCCCTATTGCAGTCCCGAGTGGAAATGGGATGAAATTGGTATGGACTTCATCACCGGGTTTCCCCGATCTCAAAAGGGCAACAATGCAATATGGGTAATCATTGATCGTCTTTCCAAGGTTGCTCACTTCCTACCAGTCCGTGATGATATACGGCAAGTCAACTTGCTGACTTATATTTGGCTCGTATTGTTCCATTGCATGGGGTCCCTCTGAGGATCATATCGGACCGTGGAAGTATCTTTGTCTCCAAGTTTTGGCAGAGTTTCCAAACTGCTATGGGGTCCCGTCTCAACTTCAGTACCGCCTACCATCCTCAAACTGATGGTCAGACCGAAAGAGTGAACCAAGTGTTGGAAGACATGCTTCGGGCATGTGTGATCTCTTTTGGCAAGGGTTGGGAAAAGTATCTCCCTTTCGCGGAGTTCTCCTACAACAATAGCTATCAAGCTAGTCTGGGCATGGCTCCATTCGAGGCTCTATATGGAAGAAAATGCCGCACTCCTCTAAATTGGTCCGAGACCGGAGAGAGAGCACTCTTTGGTCCGGATGTGATCAATGAAGCTGAGGAGAAGGTTCGAATCATAAGAGAGAATCTGAAGATTGCTCAGTCTAGGCAGAAGAGCTACTATGATAAGCACCATCAGGAAATTCACTATGAAATTGGTGATAAAGCTTATCTCCGTGTCTCTCCCCTTCGTGGCGTTCGCCGCTTCGGAATCAAAGGGAAATTGGCCCTCGCTATGTTGGCCCTTTCACCGTTCTAGAAGCGAGGAGATCTTTCTTATAAGTTGGAGTTACCGGTCAAATTCCCAAATGTACATGATGTGTTTCATGTCTCCCAACTTCGCCGTGTTTCAAGGATCCTATCCATGGGGTCAATCATGAGGAGCTAGATCTACAGAAGATCTCACTTATCGCGAGCATCCTATCCGTGTCCTGGATGAAGCTGAAAGAAAGACCCGTAACAAGACTACCAAGTTCCTCAAAGTTCAATGGTCTCACCATTCCGAGGAAGAAGCAACTTGGGAACGAGAGTCTAGTCTTCGTGAGGAGTATCCCGACTTCTTTCCGCAACTTGGAATCTCGGGACAAGATTCCTGTAAGGAGGGTAGAGTTGTAACAGCCCAAAGCTGAGAACCTAAAAACCAGTGTAAAATTTTCACTTTTTTGCATTGCATGCATCATTGCATCAATCTTAAATTGTTAAACAACCCACTATTTGTTTTGGGCAAGATTGAAAACCAAAGTGCCAAGCTTGCTACCACAAATTCCACCACGAGGAAGACACTCAAACTTGCAAAACAAAAGTACCTTGACATTGTATAATTGTCGAGGAAGTTCCAATAGCTCAAATCAATGTTTTGACTTGCTTCAAAATTCAAAAAGAGTATTATTTTGGAAATTCTCAAAAATGCCTATAAGCAACTTCCTGTTTTATTCCCCAAGCAAATGGACTCCAAATGCTTTGAAACTTTTATGGGTGTTGGCCCAAGGTACAAGGAGGTTACACAAAAATTTGCACAATTTTTGGAAGAGTTTTAACTACCCCAGTTATTTACAAAACTGGGCAACCAGTGCTGGTAGGGACCTATCCGTGATGATTTCATAAGCTCCAGGGACCTCTTTGCAAACCCTACTTCCTCTCCCTCCTGTAGCGACCGAGGCGAGCTCGCCGTGCTGCGCCGAACCCGTACCGCGCCATGCCCTCCCCTCTGCCTCCACCTGCGAGCAGAGCAAGGAATCGAGCCCCCCACCACGTGTTGTCCCCATTCCCTGCTCACCTGCCCCGCCTCCTCTCTATCTCGGCTCCTCTCCCGAGCTCCCGAAGCAGCCATGGCCGCCGTGTTCGTCGCCGTCACTTGAGCGCCCCAGGAGCAGATCGAGCACCGTCACCCGCTTCGCCGTGCTCCCCTTTCCCTCCCCGCCGGAGCAATCGAACCGGAACGCCGGAAATCGGCCGCACCGTGGCCGTCTTCCCCGCGGCCGTCCGTGGCTCCGCCGCCCAAATCCGCCGCCGCCGTCCCATCTCCGGCCACCCCCGCACCGCCGCAAGATTGTAACAGCCCCAAAAATTTGAGTACCAAATTTTCACTTTGTGTCCTCGTTTGAATCATGGCATGCATGCATAATTGCATCCTTTTAAATTGCTAAGCCACACACAAATTATTCTTGGCTATGTTGAAAACCAACATGCAAAACTTGCCCCAACAAAGTTCACACAAGGAAGACACTCAAACTTGCAAATAATGTTACCTTGACCTCTTATATTGTCCAGGTAGTTCCAAGAGTCCAAAGTAATATATTTGCCTTGATTCAAATTTTACTAAAGTAATTGTGTTGGAGAATTTAGCAAAATGCCTAATTAAACCTCTTTGAACAAATGTTGTCAAAAACATTTTATTTTGCAACACCAATTTTTGTGGTGCCTCTACAGGTTATGGGAGGCTCCCCAAATTTTTGCGGATTTTTATAAAGTTTTTAACTGCCTCAATAAATTCGAAAACAGTGAGGAGGAATTGATCCAGCACTGGAAAGGACTGATCCGTGAAGGTTTTAAAAGTTTCAGGGGCCTCTTGTGAAGCCATCATCTTCTCTCACCTCCGCGCCTGGCGCCATGCCGTGCCGCGCTCCTGCGCGTCGCGCACGCCCGGGCCCCCCCTGCCCTGCTTCTCTGCAAGGAGGAGACACCCCCACCTGCTCTGCTCCCCTTTCCCCTCGCTCTCCTGCTTCCGTGCCCCACTTCTTCCTCTCCCCGAGCTCACCACCGCCGTGATGCGCCGCCGTCTCCCCGTCGATTGAGGTAGCCCCAAGCCGTGCGGAGACCACCAAAAGCTCCGCCTCGTTTCCCTCCCCTGCCCAGCCAAAGGAATCGAAGGGAGACGCAGTGAATCACCGCCGCCGTCCGTTTCCTCCGCCGACCACCGCGCCGCTTCGCCGGCCGATTTCACCGCCGCCGAGCCGTCCCCGCCCTCGCCGTAGTCACCAACGTGTTCCTGGTGAGCTGCTGCTCCTTCCCATGCCCTCCGTTCCTCCCCTTTCCCTCGATTTCGCCGGCGCCCGCAGGCTGCCGTGCGCCGCCGTGTTTCTTCCGCCGCTCGGATAATCCGATCGGAGAACGAACCGGATTTTCCGCTCTTCTCCAGTACGCATTTCCTTTAGGTCCTTAGCCAATTTTTCTCACCCCGTGTAGCATCGGATAATCCGATTTCGGCAGAGCTCGGATTTTCCGAGTGAAGGCAGTACCGAGTTTCTTCTGTCCTTAGCCGAATTTTTCAAAACCCCAATCGACTCGGATATTCCGATTTGAAAATAATTCGGATATTCCGATTTTGTACTGTACAAAGATATTCCCTATTCAAATTATTTTTTTCTTCTTCTTATGTGGTTCTAAATAGTTGTTTGTGTGGGATTTAAGCTATACCCAAGACATAGTTAAAAGAGGAACTAAAATATTTAAAAGTGCATATCTAATTTAGTAAGTTATAAAAGTAATAACTTTATCGGTGCAATATAAAAATGGTGTGTGATACCAAAATGCCCATAAATTATGGACTAACTAGTGACATCATTTCATGCATGTTTACCTCATAGTTGAGCACATGAAAACACTAAAAGCAATGTGGAGCAATATTTCTCTTTTGTGAATATTTATCTCTCGCTCCCATTTAAATTTGGACGATCTTGCTAGAGAGCATTTAATAAGTTTAGTACCTTAATTTTGTCATGTCATCATGTTTGCGCATTGCATTGGTGAACGCATGTGTGGTGATTGATTGTTGCTTCCCGTGTGTTTTGTATCTCGATAGATCAAGCAACCGGGGGTACTCCACAATACCCCGAGGATCCGTACTACCAGCACGTTGAGCAAGGCAAGCGTAATCCCCCCCTCTGAGCATATCTTATCCTATGTTTCAGCAATATTTTCTCCACTATAATATCGCATACGGTTCTAAATGTCTTTTACTTGGATTAGAGTATCCTATAGAATGCATTAAGTTCCCGATGCCAATACCTGTTTTCCCCCTCCTAATACCATAGGTTTGTTTGTTGACCATGAGATACTTAATTGTACTAGGTTGCTGCTTAGCCATGCTTAGTAATTGCCTAGTGGTACTATGGTTATCAAATGTTGGGAACAGGTGATGAAATGAGAATGATGGTGGAGAATTGTGGTGACGGATAATAAAATGCTTAAAGGTGGGGATGAGAGGCCACTGTGGTTGTGGTGTTTTGTCTCGTTCTCGCCGCCTAGGTGCGAGTTCTTTACCTCTTGAACCAAGACTGAGCGTGCAACCATGCGTGAGGCCTATGCATTTGCAGGAACCCTCATAGACTAAATAACTCGGCGGGGCTAGCCAGGGTCCTCTAGTTCGGGCTTCCATTTGCGCGTGCGTGATGATGGTGGTATGAACTGGGATGAGGATGTGGTGTTAGGAAAATAAGTGGCCGTGGGGCGGGGTGTTGTGATCCTGGCAGTCCTACCGCCACTGATGATCCTGGAAAGTCCTTAACGAGGGAGAAGTCGACACCGCTCCCACCCAGCCGGCTTTCCAAGGAAGAGAGCTAATGCGCAGGTAATGGGCCGGACGGTACGCGTGGCAAACATTTGTACACCCCTGCAGGGTTAAATCTTTTCGAAAAGCCGTGTCCGCGGTTATGGACGAACTTGGGAAGTGAAGGTAAGATCATAGAATAACTTTAACGGAATGATTAAAAACTGGGTACTAGAGGTACCACTCACAAATGCAAGGTGAGCTTCCTCGAGGGTGATTCGGGGAGGTGCCTTTGATGAACAGGTACAGTGGTTGATGTTGAGAAAGGTGATGAAAGAAAGAGTACTTCTTACCTCTTTTGAAAATACTCTGAATAGTCGATGCCTTTGAGTTATGTTTTCATAAATAAAATCAGCTTTATGCAAAACAACCATATAACTTTGAAAGCCTCATCGAGCATATATTAGCTCTTAATCTTGCGAGTTCGTCGAACTCAACGTCGTTTGTTTTGTTTCAGAGGAGGACTTCACCGACCTCGAAGGTGGGTTCTTTGTGGACGTCGACGAGTAGTCTGGGGTTCCCAGGTGGCAGCTTGGGACATCCGGAACAGCTGGCGCTGTGATGTTTATCTGTAGGCCTCTTAGGCCATATTTGGATCTTGTTGTTTAGAACAACCTATTTGCTTCCGCTTGATGTAATGTTGGGTCTGTGACCTCTGGTTGTCATTTGCTATCTTTCTCTATTATAAGAGTTGAACTATATGATTTGTGTCGTAGAGTCTGTGATGTGCCAGTTGTTCCACAAGTCTTGATCTCTCTATTATGCATTGAGGGTTGTGCCTGTGTTAAGGCATCAATCGGGGTGTTGCGTTGTTGGATGATTCCAGCAACGCCTGCCAAAGGTTTTGGCCGGGGATTGGTAAACCCGTAACCTCCGGTTGTATCGCTTAACCGGTGACACACAGCATCACTGTATAACAGTCGGGTCGGGGCGCCACAAGTTGGTATCAGAGCAGTACTGCCTGTAGGAAACCCTTCTACTGGTCGATGTTGAGTCTAGTGTTTGTGAAAATATTTTAACCTAAAAATGAGTTGTGAAAACCATCTTAGGATTCTTTTTACTCCTTATCTGGTTACCCTCTAATCTCGGAGCAATCTTACCTCGATTTGAGTTTAAAGGTTTTACTTCTCACCTGTTACTTCAAAATTAGAAACGGGGTGGGTTCGACCTTTAGTGTTATGTGTCACGTTGCTCCCGCTGCGTTGCAATCCCAAATCAACTCAGATGTTTCTACCGATCAATCTTTTGATCCTTTCTTTGGGTTTTAACCCACGGACTTGAACATAAGGTCCCGGATTGTGCCAACTAGAGTGTGTTAAGTTGTGATTTCTTAACTCTCACTAGTAGCACATGATGCTGATCTTTGACCCAAGTTCTATCTTGTTGTTTTCCTTCTCGCAAAGTATTATCGTCCCTAGTCTGTGTACTTGTGTAGACGCTAATGCTATTGTTCGACCATTCGGAGAAAGATACTAACGTGTCATTGTCAAATCTCCAGAATGGCTCGAGGAGGTCGTGGAGGCCGTGGTGGTCGCGGTAACCACAATGATGATGAGGATGATCTGCCGCCACCACCCTCGATGGCTGAGGTCTTGATGGCCATTGAGGAGAACCGTGGGCGCAATGAGCGCTTGCTGGACAGTTGGTGCAGCAGAATGCACGGAGGAACGAGTGCAACACTCTCACTGAGTTCCTGCGTCCAGCCACCCACTTTGCTGATGCTAAGGAGCCACTGGAAGCTGATGATTGGCTTCGTGCTTTGGAGCGCAAGTTCTCCGCGCTCATGTCCATTGGCTGAGCAAGTCAACTTTGCCACCTATCTCTTGGTTGGTGCTGCTGGCTGTTGGTGGGAAAGCCATGTGGCTTTGTTTCCAGCCAACCATGTCTTCACCTGGGCTGAATTCCGCACTGCCTTCCGAGCGGAGTACATTCCCCAGCCGATCATGGACTTGAAGAGGAGGGAGTTCCTGGATTTGCAACAGGGACGGATGGACCTCCGCACTTATGGTCGTGAGTTCAACCATCTTCTCGTTACGCCCCAAGGGACGTGACCAATGATGCTGACAAGCAAGAGCTGTTCCGCAAGGGTCTGATCCGCAGCTCCGCTATGAGTTGTTGCCCTTCAGGTTCCAGACCTATCAGGAGCTGTTCAACCAGGCTTTCACTCTTGAGCAAGGAAGAAAGGAACTTGAAGCTTCCAAGAGGCCCGCACATGGGGACCACCAGAGTTCCTCGGGTTCTGAGAGCAAGAAGCGCAGGGTGTTTGTTCCCTACAGCGCCGTACCTCGTGCTCCCTTCATGCCGAGAGCAGCAGGATATAGGCCACCTCCTCCGCGCCCCACTACTTCGACACTTGGGATAGGCGGAAGTGGGTACCGTCCTATGCTACCTGCTCCACCTGGAGTCACTTGCTACACCTGTGGCCAGGCTGGTCACTACTCCAGGGAGTGCCCCCAGAAGGCACCTCTCGCGATAACTCCTGCACGAGCCCCTGCCACTCCAACTGGCAAGGCTGGACCTATTGTGCGTGGTCGCCTGAACCACATCTCTGCTGAAGAAGCTGAAGAGACCCCGGCGTTCTATGGGTGAGTTACGAATCAACGGCAATACAGCTACAGTTTTGTTTGACTCTGGAGCATCGCATTCATTCATATCCATAGCGTTTGCAAAAGCACAAAATACCGTTCGAGAAAATGAGCCGTCCCTTGGTGATCGCTACTCCTGGTTCCAAATGGCAAACCGATGGGGTTACTCCTGAGGTCCAGATTAATATAGGTTCCTTGTCTTTTCCTTATGCCTTGGTAGCTCTGAAGTCCAAAGGCATTGATGTCATACTGGGCATGAACTGGCTAGCCAAATACCAGGCTAATCTCGACTGTGCTGCCAAGACCATTACTGTGACCGCTCCTTCCGGTGACATTGTGAAGTATTGGCCTGCAACATCAATACCTCCGTCCGCCATCGTACCCGCTCACCTGAGATTCTCCTTTGCTTTATGGAAGGCGAATCCCCTCCTGAAATCCAGGACATACACGTGGTGTGTGACTTCCCGGATGTGTTCCCGGAAGATTGCCTGGCATGCCTCCTGACCGAAGTGTGGAGTTTGTCATAGAGCTACTTCCCGGTACCGCTCCAATTTCCAAGAAGCCCTACCGTATGCCGGTGGAAGAGTTGGCTCTGTTGAAAGAGCAAATTGATCAGCTGTTAGCTAAGGAGTTCATCCAGCCTAGCAGTTCACCTTGGGGTTGTCCGGTACTCTTTGTCAAGAAGAGGGATTCTACCGTGCCTCGTCTAGTCTCTGACTATCGACCGTTGAATGCGGTGACAATCAAGAACAAGTATCCTATTCCTCGCATCAATGATCTGTTGGATCAGTTAGCTGGTGCAACGGTATTCTCCAAGATGGATCTGAGGTCAGGCTACCATCAGATAAAAATCAGAAAGGAGGATATTCCAAAGACGGCATTTGTTACTCGTTATGGCTCATATGAGTATACCGTCATGTCCTTTGGTCTCACAAATGCCCAGCTACTTTCATGAGGCTCATGAACTCCATCTTCATGGATTATCTTGATAAGTTTGTCGTCATTTACATGATGACATCCTCATCTATTCCAAAACCAATGAAGAGCATGAGGAACATCTTCGTTTGGTTCTGACAAGACTTCGAGAACACCGCCTCTATGCCAAGTTCTCCAAGTGTGAGTTTTGGTTGGATAATCTCATCTTCCTTGGTCATGTGATATCCGCTGATGGTGTGGCTGTCATTCCGACAAGATTCAGTCCATTCTGGATTGGAAAACTCCAATGTCAGTCAAGGACATTCGTAGCTTTCTCGGATTGGCGGGTTACTACCGCCGATTCATCGAAGGTTTCTCCAAGATAGCCAAGGCTGACTGACCTTCTCAAGAAGGATAAAAAGTTTGTATGGTCGGCCGAAGCTGAAGAGAGTTTCCAAACACTGAAAGCCAAGCTCACGTCCGCTCCTGTGCTTGTCCTGCCGGACACAGCAAGGATTTCGTCGTCTTCTGTGACGCCTCTCTCAAGGCTTGGGTTGTGTGTTAATGCAAGATGGCCATGTGGTGGCATATGCTTCTCGCCAATTAAGCCGCATGAGCTCAACTACCCAACTCATGATCTAGAACTTGCCGCGTGGTCTATGCTTTGAAGCAATGGAGACCATACCTGTTTGGTAACCGTTGCGAGATCTTCTCGGATCACAAGAGTCTGAAGTACCTCTTCACCCAGCCGGATTTAAATCTCAGGCAAAGGCGTTGGTTGGAGTTAATCACGGACTACAATGTGAGTCTGAACTATCAACCCGGCAAAGCAAACGTCGTGGCTGACGCGCTAAGTCGGAAGTCCTATTGCAACAATCTGATGATTGAAGAGGCCCAACCTGCTCTCATGAAGAGTTTGCCCGTTTGAACCTGGAAATTGTTCCTTCCGGCTACCTTGCAAATCTGGAGATCAAATCTACTCTTGTGGACCAGATTAAGGATGCTCAGAAGCGTGACAAGGGTATTCTGAAAATCAAGGAGAACATTGCTAGCGGGAAGGCCAAATGTTTTTCTGTCAATGAATCCGGAGTTGTTTATTTTGGTGACCGCTTGGTAGTGCCAAAGAAACGAAAATTGAGGGAGTTGATCCTCCAAGAAGCTCATGAATCTCCTCTCTCTATTCATCCCGGTAGTACCAAATGTACCAAGACCTTCGACCACAATTCTGGTGGACCGTATGAAACGGGAAATTGCTAGGTATGTTGCTGAATGCGAACCTGTCGACGGGTAAAGGCTGAACATCAAAGGCCTGCCGGCACTCTTCACCCTATTGCTATTCCCGAGTGGAAATGGGATGAAATTGGTATGGACTTCATTACTGGTCTGCCGAAGTCTCCAAAGGGACATGATGCCATCTGGGTCATCATTGATCGACTATCAAAAGTGGCTCACTTCCTCCCAGTTCGTGTTGACATTACAGCTGCCAAGTTGGCAGACCTGTATGCTTCCCGGATTGTTGTCCTTCACGGCGTTCCCAAGAAGATAATTTCTGATCGTGGAAGCCTATTCACCTCCAAGTTTTGGACTAGTTTCCAAATGCATGGGAACCCGTCTTAACTTCAGCACCGCTTTCCATCCCCAAACTGATGGTCAGACCGAGAGAGTGAACCAAGTTTTGGAAGACATGCTTAGGGCATGTGTAATCTCTTTCGGTAAGGATTGGGAAAAGTATCTCCCTTTCGCGGAGTTCTCCTACAACAATAGCTATCAAGCTAGTCTGGGCATGGCTCCATTTGAGGTTCTCTATGGAAGAAAATGCCGCACTCCTCTAAATTGGTCCGAGACCGGAGAGAGGGCACTCTTTGGTCCAGATATCATCAATGAAGCTGAGGAGAAGGTTAGAATCATAGAGAAATCTGAAGATTGCTCAGTCTAGGCAGAAGAGCTACTATGATAAGCATCATCAGGAAATTCACTATGAAATTGGTGATAAAGCTTATCTCCGCGTCTCTCCCCTTCGTGGCGTTCGCCGCTTCGGAATCAAAGGGAAATTGGCACCTCGCTATGTTGGCCCTTTCACCGTTCTGGCCAAGCGAGGAGATCTTTCTTATAAGTTGGAGTTACCGGTCATCTTCCCAATGTACATGATGTGTTTCATGTCTCTCAACTTCGCCGGTGTTTCAAAGATCCTATCCATGGGGTCAATCATGAAGAGCTAGATCTCCAGGAAGATCTCACTTATCGCGAGCATCCTATCCGTGTCTTGGATGAAGCTGAAAGAAAGACCGTAACAAGACTACCAAGTTTCTCAAATTCAGTGGTCGCACCATTCCGAGGAAGAAGCAACTTGGGAACGAGAGTCTAGTCTTCGTGAGGAGTATCCCGACTTCTTTTCGCACTCTTAGAATCTCGGGACGAGATTCCTGTAAGGAGGGTAGAATTGTAACAGCCCAAAAATTTGAGTACCAAATTTTCACTTTGTGTCCTCGTTTGAATCATGGCATGCATGCATAATTGCATCCTTTTAAATTGCTAAGCCACACACAAATTATTCTTGGCTATGTTGAAAACCAACATGCAAAACTTGCCCCAACAAAGTTCACAACAAGGAAGACACTCAAACTTGCAAATAATGTTACCTTGACCTCTTATATTGTCCAGGTAGTTCCAAGAGTCCAAAGTAATATTTTTGCCTTGATTCAAATTTTACTAAAGTAATTGTGTTGGAGAATTTAGCAAAATGCCTAATTAAACCTCTTTGAACAAATGTTGTCAAAAACATTTTATTTTGCAACACCAATTTTTGTGGTGCCTCTACAGGTTATGGGGAGGCTCCCCAAATTTTTGCGGATTTTTTATAAAGTTTTTAACTGCCTCAATAAATTCGAAAACAGTGAGGAGGAATTGATCCAGCACTGGAAAGGACTGATCCGTGAAGGTTTTAAAAGTTTCAGGGGCCTCTTTGTGAAGCCATCATCTTCTCTCACCTCCCGCGCCTGGCGCCATGCCGTGCCGCGCTCCTGCGCGTCGCGCACGCCCGGGCCCCCCCTGCCCTGCTTCTCTGCAAGGAGGAGACACCCCCACCTGCTCTGCTCCCCTTTCCCCTCGCTCTCCTGCTTCCGTGCCCCACTTCTTCCTCTCCCCGAGCTCACCACCGCCGTGATGCGCCGCCGTCTCCCCGTCGATTGAGGTAGCCCCAAGCCGTGCGGAGACCACCAAAAGCTCCGCCTCGTTTCCCTCCCCTGCCCAGCCAAAGGAATCGAAGGGAGACGCAGTGAATCACCGCCGCCGTCCGTTTCCTCCGCCGACCACCGCGCCGCTTCGCCGGCCGATTTCACCGCCGCCGAGCCGTCCCCGCCCTCGCCGTAGTCACCAACGTGTTCCTGGTGAGCTGCTGCTCCTTCCCATGCCCTCCGTTCCTCCCCTTTCCCTCGATTTCGCCGGCGCCCGCAGGCTGCCGTGCGCCGCCGTGTTTCTTCCGCCGCTCGGATAATCCGATCGGAGAACGAACCGGATTTTCCGCTCTTCTCCAGTACGCATTTCCTTTAGGTCCTTAGCCAATTTTTCTCACCCCGTGTAGCATCGGATAATCCGATTTCGGCAGAGCTCGGATTTTCCGAGTGAAGGCAGTACCGAGTTTCTTCTGTCCTTAGCCGAATTTTTCAAAACCCCAATCGACTCGGATATTCCGATTTGAAAATAATTCGGATATTCCGATTTTGTACTGTACAAAGATATTCCCTATTCAAATTATTTTTTTCTTCTTCTTATGTGGTTCTAAATAGTTGTTTGTGTGGGATTTAAGCTATACCCAAGACATAGTTAAAAGAGGAACTAAAATATTTAAAAGTGCATATCTAATTTAGTAAGTTATAAAAGTAATAACTTTTATCGGTGCAATATAAAAATGGTGTGTGATACCAAAATGCCCATAAATTATGGACTAACTAGTGACATCATTTCATGCATGTTTACCTCATAGTTGAGCACATGAAAACACTAAAAGCAATGTGGAGCAATATTTCTCTTTTGTGAATATTTATCTCTCGCTCCCATTTAAATTTGGACGATCTTGCTAGAGAGCATTTAATAAGTTTAGTACCTTAATTTTGTCATGTCATCATGTTTGCGCATTGCATTGGTGAACGCATGTGTGGTGATTGATTGTTGCTTCCCGTGTGTTTTGTATCTCGATAGATCAAGCAACCGGGGGTACTCCACAATACCCCGAGGATCCGTACTACCAGCACGTTGAGCAAGGCAAGCGTAATCCCCCCCTCTGAGCATATCTTATCCTATGTTTCAGCAAATATTTTCTCCACTATAATATCGCATACGGTTCTAAATGTCTTTTACTTGGATTAGAGTATCCTATAGAATGCATTAAGTTCCCGATGCCAATACCTGTTTTCCCCCTCCTAATACCATAGGTTTGTTTGTTGACCATGAGATACTTAATTGTACTAGGTTGCTGCTTAGCCATGCTTAGTAATTGCCTAGTGGTACTATGGTTATCAAATGTTGGGAACAGGTGATGAAATGAGAATGATGGTGGAGAATTGTGGTGACGGATAATTAAAATGCTTAAAGGTGGGGATGAGAGGCCACTGTGGTTGTGGTGTTTTGTCTCGTTCTCGCCGCCTAGGTGCGAGTTCTTTACCTCTTGAACCAAGACTGAGCGTGCAACCATGCGTGAGGCCTATGCATTTGCAGGAACCCTCATAGACTAAATAACTCGGGCGGGGCTAGCCAGGGTCCTCTAGTTCGGGCTTCCATTTGCGCGTGCGTGATGATGGTGGTATGAACTGGGATGAGGATTGTGGTGTTAGGAAAATAAGTGGCCGTGGGGCGGGGTGTTGTGATCCTGGCAGTCCTACCGCCACTGATGATCCTGGAAAGTCCTTAACGAGGGAGAAGTCGACACCGCTCCCACCCAGCCGGCTTTCCAAGGAAGAGAGCTAATGCGCAGGTAATGGGCCGGACGGTACGCGTGGCAAACATTTGTACACCCCTGCAGGGTTAAATCTTTTCGAAAAGCCGTGTCCGCGGTTATGGACGAACTTGGGAAGTGAAGGTAAGATCATAGAATAACGTTAACGGAATGATTAAAACTGGGTACTAGAGGTACCACTCACAAATGCAAGGTGAGCTTCCTCGAGGGTGATTCGGGGAGATGCCTTTGATGAACAGGTACAGTGGTTGATGTTGAGAAAGGTGATGAAAGAAAGAGTACTCCTTACCTCTTTTTAAAATACTCTGACTAGTCGATGCCTTTGAGATATGTTTTCATAAATAAAATCAGCTTTATGCAAAACAACCATATAACCTTGAAAGCCTCATTCGAGCATATATTAGCTCTTAATCTTGCGAGTTCGTCGAACTCAACGTCGTTTGTTTTGTTTCAGAGGAGGACTTCACCGACCTCGAAGGTGGGTTCTTTGTGGACGTCGACGAGTAGTCTGGGGTTCCCAGGTGGCAGCTTGGGACATCCCGGATCAGCTGGCGCTGTGATGTTTATCTGTAGGCCTCTTAGGCCATAATCTGGATCTTGTTGTTTAGAACAACCTATTTAGCTTCCGCTTGATGTACTGTTGGGTCTGTGACCTCTGGTTGTAATATTTGCTATCTTTCTCTATTATAAGAGTTGAACTATAATGCTTTTGTGTCGTAGAGTCTGTGATGTGCCAGTTGTTCCACAAGTCTTGATCCTACTATTATGCTTTGATAGTTGTGCCTGTGTTAAGGCATCAATCGGGGTGTTGCGTTGTCTGGAGTGAGGTGTACCCAGCAACGCCTGCCAAAGGTTTTGGCCGGGGATTGGTAAACCCGTAACCTCCGGTTGTATCGCTTAACCGGTGACACACAGCATCACTGTATAACAGCCGGGTCGGGGCACCACAAAGATTGGGTGAGCTTCTGGCCCGTTCTATTCTTGTAGACAGTGTTGGGCCTGCAAGAGCAGAGGTTTGTAGAACAGCAGCAAGTTTCCCTTAAGTGAATCACCCAAGGTTTATCGAACTCAGGGAGGTAGAGGTCAAAGATATCCCTCTCAAGCAACCCTGCAATTAATATACAAGAAGTCTCTTGTGTCCCCAACACACCCAATACACTTGTCAGATGTATAGGTGCACTAGTTCGGCGAAGAGATAGTGAAATATAAGTAATATGGATGATTATAAGTGGTAATTGCAATCTGGAATAAAAATGGCAGCAAGCAAACATGTAGCAGAACTTGTTGTAAACGGTGTTTCAATGCTTAGAAACAAGGCCTAGGGATCATACTTTCACTAGTGGACACTCTCAACAATGATCTCATAACTGAATAAGTAAAAGCTACTCTTAAACACTCTCTTGTTGGATAACAAACACCATTCATTGTGTAGGGCTACAAAAGCCCACCTCAAGCCGGAGTAAACAAGCGCCACAACGTCATAAAGGAGTCACACACGGTGCACACACTGTCACCTTTACACCGTGGAGAGTACCGGAGTTCATATTAAAGTAACCTATAGAGTGCATAATAGATAAAGAGTAACATCTACTTATTCAACTAGATTACAAAGCTCATGATCACATAAAGATCACACCATGGGAGAGAGAGATGAACCACATAGCTACCGGTAGAGCCCTCAGCCTCGGGGAGACTACTCGCACATGGTCATGGTGAGCACACTTGATGGAGAGGTTGATGAAGAGGTGTAGCCCGGAGAGGAGACGAAAGCCCGCTGCAGCCACGGCGCGGCGGCGGCGCTGGAGATGGCGATGGAGTCGATGGAGATGGCTCCGGGGGCACTTCCCCGTCCCGACGGCGTGCCGGAACAGAGATTCTGTCCCCCGAAACTTGTCGTCGATGGCGGCGGCGCTGCGGAACTCTTCGTGGAATATGACAGGATATTTTAGGGTTTTTGCGTCAGAGAGAATAAATAGGCCAAAGTACGCTGGTCAGAGCCTCCCGAGGTGGGCTCCTCACCCCACGGCGCGGCGGTGGGCCCTCCCGCGCCACCATATGAGGAGGATGGCCCATGGGCCTCCTCCTTCTCCCCTTTGGACTCCGTGTACATGTCGGGAAAATAGGAACTTCGCCTTTTGTTTCGTCCAATTCCGAGAATATTCGCAGAAGTACTTTTCTGGAACCAAAAACAGCAGAAAACAGGGAACTGGCACTGTGGCATCTTGTTAATAGGTTAGTCCCAGAAAATGCATAAAAATGATATGAAGTGTATACAAAACATGTAGCAATTGGTATAATATAAGCATGGAACATCAGAAATTATAGATACGTTGGAGACGTATCAAGCATCCCCAAGCTTAGTTCTACTCGTCCTCGAGTAGGTAAAACGATAACAACAAATAATTTCTGAGGAGACATGCTTTCACACAATCTTGATCAATATATTGCAAGGCTCATGTCATGAATGAAGTGACTCAAAGCAATGATCTATAGTTTGCTAACAAATAGATAAAGAGTAAACAATGAATCATATAAGCAAAAACTTTTCATGAATAGTACTTTCAAAACAAGCATCAAAAAGTTTTGCATAAGAGGTAACTCATAAAGCAATAGATTCAAAGTAAAAGGCAATGAAGCAACACAAAGGATGATTAAGTTTCAGCATTTGCTTTCAACTTGTAACATGTATATCTCATGGATAGTTGTCAACATAAAGCAATATAACAAGTGCAATAAGTAAACATGTAAGAATCAATGCCCACAAAGTTGACACAAGTGTTTGCTTCTAAGATAGAAAAAGTAGGTAAACTGACTCAACATAAAGTAAAAGATAGGCCCTTCGCAGAGGGAAGCAGGGATTAAATCATGTGCTAGAGCTTTTTAGGCTTTTGAAAGCATATAGAGAGCACAAAATAAGTATTTGAGAGGTGTTTGTTGTTGTCAACGAATGGTAGTGGGCACTCTAACCCCCTTGTCAACCAGACTTTCAAAGAGCGGCTCCCATGAAGGACGTTATCTCTACCAGCAAGGTAGATCATCGCTCTTCTCTTTTGTTTACACATGTATTTTAGTTTCTTTATAGATGACACTCCTCCCAACCTTTTGCTTACACAAGCCATGGCTAACCGAATCCTCGGGTGCCTTCCAACATTCACATACCATGGAGGAGTGTCTATTGCAAAATTAAGTTGCTTACTGATAAATCAGGGCAAAACATGTGAAGATAATTATTAATGAAAGTTGTAATTAATTGGGGCTGGGCACCCCGTTGCCAGCTCTTTTTGCAAATTATTGGATAAGCGGATGTATATGCCACTAGTCCATTGGTTGAAAGTCTGTCAGAAGTAAATGACAAGATTGAAAGATAAAACACCACATACTTCCTCATGAGCTATAAAACATTGACACAAATAAGGAGTAATAAAGTTTTGAATAGTTTAAAGGTAGCACATGAAATATTTACTTGGAATGGCAGGAAATACCACATAGTAGGTAGGTATGGTGGACACAAATGGCATGGGTTTTGGCTCAAGTTTTGGATGCACGAGAAGCATTCCCTCTCAGTACAGAGTTTAGGCTAGCAAGGTTGTTTGAAGCAAACACAAGTATAAACCGGTACAGCAAGAATCACATAAAAACATATTGGAAGTATTATAAGACTCTACACTGTCTTCCTTGTTGCTCAAACATTTTACCAGAAAATATCTAGACCTTAGAGAGAACAAATATGCATCACAAGTCTCAACAAGCTCTACGTTAGTTCTCCACTACTAGGCTTTAACTACATGATGCAAGAGCTTAAACATGATCTACTTGAGAGCTCAAAACAATTGCAAAGCATCAAATCAAAACAAAACAATGATCTACAAGAATGCATATGTCTTTTCCAATACCAACTACTACATGTAGCATTTTCTTTCTTCCAAACAAACACCAATAAATTTAATTAAACATAAACTCTCCAAATGATAATATAATGCAGCAAGAGAGTATTTATAAACAAGTGCTAACAGCTCGAAGAGATGTATGAAAAACAGGAGCTAAAAGCACTGCAGTAGCTAGTTAAGAATACTCAACAAATATAAGTGAAGAACATGAGTATTCACATGAAAAAGCGGAGCGTGTCTCTCTCCCACACAAGGATTGCTAGGATCCGAATTTATTCAAACAAAAACAAAAATAAAAAAAACACAGACGCTCCAAGTAAAGCGCATAAGATGTGAAAGAATTAAAATATAGTTTCACTAGAGATGACCTGATAAGTTTGTTGATGAAGAAGGGGATGCCCAAGGCATCCCCAAGCTTAGACGCTTGAGTCTTCTTGAATATGGCTGGGGATGAACCATGGGGGCATCCCCAAGCTTAAGCTTTTCACTCTTCTTGATCACATAATATCACCCTTCTCGCTTGATTCTTGAAAACTTCCTTCACACCAAACTCAAGACAGTTCTCATTAGAGGGTTAGTGCATAAACAAAAATTCTCATATTCTGTAATGAAACAATCATTCCCAAAGCTTCTGGACATTAGCTACAGCCACCAATGCTTTGTGGAGCAAAGAAATCCACACAAACACAGTAAAAGAGCGAATGCAAAACAAAAGGCATAATCTGTCAAAAACAGAACAGTCTGGAATGACGAATTTTTTCGAGGCACTTAAGTTGCTCAGATGGATCTGGCCTAAAATAATGAAAGTTGCGTACATATCTCAGGAATATGCGTGATTTTTTTCAGAATGTTTTGAATTTTCTACAGGGAGATAAGCTCAAATCCGTGACAGCTAAAAATCTGTTTCTGCGCAGAAATTCAAATCTTGCATCAACTTTCAATTAAAGACTTTACTTGGCACAACAATGCAATAAAATAAAGATACAAACGTGTTGCTACAGAAGTAACAAGCACCTTGACTCAAAACAAAAAGAAAAGCAAAAATAACAGAAATAAAAACAATGGGTTGTCTCCCATAAGCGCTTTTCTTTAAAGCCTTTTAGCTAGGCATAGTGATTTTTATGATGCCCACATAAAGATGAGAGTTGAAACATAAAAGAGAGTATCAAGAAGCATATATAAAACATGTTTAAATCTAACACTCTTTCTATGCATAGGAGTCTTGTAAGAAAACAAGTCAATGAAGAACAAAGTGACTAGCATAGAAATGCAAAACAAGTGTAACTTCAAAACTTTCATCATAAAGAGAGGTGGTTTAGTAACATAAAGATTTCTATAACCATACTTTCCTCTCTCAAAATATTTTTCAGCGGCATCATGAATAAACTCAACAATATAGCTATCACATAAAGCATTCTTATCATGATCCACATGCATAAAAGTATCATTACTCTCCACATAAGCATGAACATTATCATTAGTAATAGTGAGAGTAAAAGTATCACATCCATCATTGTAATCATCATAAATAGGAGGCATAGAATAATCAAAATGATTTTTATCCTCAATAGTAGATGGACTGAGAATATCATATTCATCATTGTAAACATCATATATAGGAGGCATATCATAATCAACATAAACTATATCCTCAATAGTAGGTGGATTGAAAATATCACAATGATTATAATCATCATATATTGGAGGCAAAGTATCATCAAAGCAAATTTCCTCCTTAAAGCTTGGGGGACTAAAAATATCATATTCATCAAACCAGCTTCCCCAAGCTTAGACTTTTCCATAGCATTGGCAATAATGGTGTTCAAAGAATTTATAGTAATACCATTGCTACCATCATGCAAACAAGCCTCCATAGGTTTTTTAATTTTCTCTTCAAAAGCATCATGTCCTAATTCAATATAAAATTCATAGAGATCTCTAATTATTTTGTTGTTTTCCATTAAGCCTAACTAGTGAAAATAAAAACAAGAAACAAAAAGAAATAATTGCAGAATCTAAAGGAGATACCTTCCAACGCTTACCTCCCCGGCAACGGCGCCAGAAAATAGCTTGATGTCTACGTGTGCTTCTATTCTTGTAGACAGTGTTGGGCCTCCAAGAGCAGAGGTTTGTAGAACAGCAGCAAGTTTCCCTTAAGTGAATCACCCAAGGTTTATCGAACTCAGGGAGGTAGAGGTCAAAGATATCCCTCTCAAGCAACCCTGCAATTAATATACAAGAAGTCTCTTGTGTCCCCAACACACCCAATACACTTGTCAGATGTATAGGTGCACTAGTTCGGCGAAGAGATAGTGAAATACAAGTAATATGGATGATTATAAGTGGTAATTGCAATCTGGAATAAAAATGGCAGCAAGCAAACATGTAGCAGAACTTGTTGTAAACGGTGTTTCAATGCTTAGAAACAAGACCTAGGGATCATACTTTCACTAGTGGACACTCTCAACAATGATCTCATAACTGAATAAGTAAAAGCTACTCTTAAACACTCTCTTGTTGGATAACAAACACCATTCATTGTGTAGGGCTACAAAAGCACACCTCAAGCCGGAGTAAACAAGCGCCACAACGTCATAAAGGAGTCACACACGGTGCACACACTGTCACCTTTACACCGTGGAGAGTACCGGAGTTCATATTAAAGTAACCTATAGAGTGCATAATAGATAAAGAGTAACATCTACTTATTCAACTAGATTACAAAGCTCATGATCACATAAAGATCACACCATGGGAGAGAGAGATGAACCACATAGCTACCGGTAGAGCCCTCAGCCTCGGGGGAGACTACTCGCACATGGTCATGGTGAGCACACTTGATGGAGAGGTTGATGAAGAGGTGTAGCCCGGAGAGGAGACGAAAGCCCGCTGCAGCCACGGCGCGGCGGCGGCGCTGGAGATGGCGATGGAGTCGATGGAGATGGCTCCGGGGGCACTTCCCCGTCCCGACGGCGTGCCGGAACAGAGATTTTGTCCCCCGAAATTTATCGTCGATGGCGGCGGCGCTGCGGAACTCTTCGTGGAATATGACAGGATATTTTAGGGTTTTTGCGTCAGAGAGAATAAATAGGCCAAAGTGCGCTGGTCAGAGCCTCCCGAGGTGGGCTCCTCACCCCACGGCGCGGCGGTGGGCCCTCCCGCGCCACCATATGAGGAGGCTGGCCCATGGGCCTCCTCCTTCTCCCCTTTGGACTCCGTGTACATGTCGGGAAAATAGGAACTTCGCCTTTTGTTTCGTCCAATTCCGAGAATATTCGCAGAAGTACTTTTCTGGAACCAAAAACAGCAGAAAACAGGGAACTGGCACTGTGGCATCTTGTTAATAGGTTAGTCCCAGAAAATGAATAAAAATGATATGAAGTGTATACAAAACATGTAGCAATTGGTATAATATAAGCATGGAACATCAGAAATTATAGATACGTTGGAGACGTATCACTGGCCCTCTCCCCTCTCCCTTCCCCGTGCTCTGTGCCGCCGTCGCCGTTGCTGCGCGAGCGCGCTCGTCGCCGTAGCACGCTCTTCATCGCGTTGGACAAACCCGGTGCCCATCCCGGAATATTCCGGATCCTATACCGGAATAAGATTTTAGCTACTGGACACCGACGTTTCAGCCCTGTCTATATCCGGAAATGGACCGGAAACATTTCCGGATTTATTTTCTGCCGGTGCAAAATCCGGAAATTTCCGGACTGACAACCGGATTTGCTGTACTGTGTTGAAATTTCTATTTTCCTTTTTCACCCCTCTATCTCTACTGTAGAAATATCATATTGTTGCTTAAATAAATCATAAAAAAATAATATCAAAAAGGAAATCTATTAAAATGATAACTTCTTATCGGTGTATCTGAAAAATGCGTGTAATACACCTAAATGTCCAGAAAATTGTGATTAAAACTTTAAAAGAAATATTATGCATATTTGATCACAATTGAATTACGGTGATTCTAGGAAGATTAAAATCATAAATTTAATAGAGAAAATTATAAAAGTAATAACTTCTTACCGGGACCTCCGAAAAATGTGTTCTTTATATCAAAATGCTCAGAAAAATGTCCGTTAATCAGTAGCATCATTTTCATGCATGTTTACATGAACTTATAGAGCAGGAAAACATTAAAAACAAGTGTAGAGCTAGATTTCTCTCTTGTTGGACATTTAATTATCGCACACCATTTAACATGGGTAGAACTTGCTATAATAATTTCAGTGCATTAAAAATGCCATACCATCATGTGTTTGCGCATTGCATCTGTTAAAGCCTGTGTGGTGATTGATTGCTTTTCCGTGCTATGCTTCGATAGATCAAGCAGCCGGGGTTACTCCACAATACCCCGAGGATCCGTACTATCAGCACCCTGATCAAGGCAAGCGTAATCCCCCCTCTGAGCATATCTTATCCTATGTTTCCGCAAATATTTTCTCCACTATAATATTGCATGCGGTTCTAAATGTCAATTTTGTTGGATTAGAGTATCCTATAGTTGCATTAAGTTTCCGATGCCAATACCTGTTTCCCTCCTATTATCCATAGGGTTGTATTGTTGGCCTGAGATACTAAACTATGCTATGTTGATGCTTAGCCATGCTTAGGCAAATGTTATCCGTCCGATGGATATTTCATGTTGGAAACAGGTGTGAAATGTTCAGATGATGTGGAGAATTGTGGTGACAGGTGATAAGATGCTAAAAAGGTTGGGGATGAGAGGCCACTGAGGTTGTGGTGCTTTGTCTCGTTCTCGCCGCCTAGGTGCGAGTTCTTTACCTCCTGAACCAAGACTGAGCGTGCAACCATGCGTGAGGCCTATGCAATTGCAGGAACCCTCATAGACTAAATAACTCGAGCGGGGCTAGCCAGGGTCCTCTAGTTCGGGCTTCCATTTGCGCGTGCGTGATGATGGTGGTATGAACTGGGATGAGGATGGTGGTGTTAGGAAAATGAGTGGCTGTGGGGCGGGGTGTTGTGATCCTGGCAGTCCTACCGCCACTGATGATCCTGGAAAGTCCTTAACGAGGGAGAAGTCGACACCGTTCCCACCCAGCCGGCTTTCCAAGGAAGAGAGCTAATGCGCAGGTAATGGGCCGGACGGTACGCGTGGCAAACATTGTACACCCCTGCAGGGTTAAATCTTTTCGAAAAGCCGTGTCCACGGTTAAGGACAACTTGGGAAAGGACGATAAGATCATAGAATAACTCTAACGGAATGATTAAAAACTGGGTACTAAAGGTACCACTCAAGATTGTAAGGTGAGCTTCCTCGAGGGTGATTCGGGGAGGTGCCTTTGATGAACAGGTACAGTGGTTGATAATAATGGTTGATGTTGAGAAAGGTGATGAAAGAAAGAGTACTTCTTACCTCTTTTTGAAAATACTCTGAATAGTCGATGCCTTCGAGTTATGTTTTTCATAAATAAAATCAGCTTTATGCAAAACAGCCATATAACTTTGAAAGCCTCATCGAGCTAAAGCTCTATATATAATCTTGCGAGTTCGTCGAACTCAACGTCGTTTGTTTTGTTTCAGAGGAGGACTTCACCGACCTCGGAGGTGGGTTCTTTGTGGACGTCGACGAGTAGTCTGGGGTTCCCAAGTGGCAGCTTGGGACATCCTGGAACAGCTGGCGTTGTGATGTTTATTTGTAGGCCTCTTAGGCCCTAATCTGGATCTTGTTGTTTAGAACAACTTAATTTGCTTCCGCTTGTTGTAATGTTGGGTCTGTGACCTCTGGTTGTCATTTGCTATCTTTCTCTATTATAAGAGTTGAACTATATGATTTGTGTCGTAGAGTCTGTGATGTGCCACTTGTTCCACAAGTCTTGGTCTCTCTATTATGCATTGAGGGTTGTGCCCGTGTTAAGGCATCAATCGGGGTGTTGCGTTGCCGATGATCCATTCCGAGCAACGCCTGCCAAAGGTTTTGGCCGGGGATTGGTAAACCCGTAACCTCCGGTTGTATCGCTTAACCGGTGACACACAGCATCACTGTATAACAGTCAGGTCAGGGCGCCACATATTTACTCGTAAAAAGATCATACCACATAGGTATTATAAAGATGACCGTAATCATGTTCAGCAGCTCATACGGTACTAATTAGTGAACCTCAAAGAGAGGAGAGATACATAAGTTACTTCCACAAACCCATAGTCCAGAGGTGGACTACTCCCTCTTCATCATGGAGACGGTGGAGAAGTCGTTGGAGAAGATGGAGACCACGCCGGCAGCGCCCCGCCGAAGTTTTTCCCCTCCAATCTGCAGCTCCAGGTCCCTGTTTCGGTGTTTCTGTGTTTCGGCGGCGCTCCTTCCAGAGAACGTCGGGGGCTATTTTTATAGTCGGTTTTAGGTCAAGATGAGGTCGGTGGAGAAAAGATCGCCGGCAACGGAGCTCCGAGGTCCAAAAGGTCTACCTATCTTGGCCCTCGGGTCTCCGCTTGTTTGATCACAATGCGCAGGTAATGGGCCGGACGGTACGCGTGGCAAACATTGTACACCCCTGCAGGGTTAAATCTTTTCGAAAAGCCGTGTCCACGGTTAAGGACAACTTGGGAAAGGACGATAAGATCATAGAATAACTCTAACGGAATGATTAAAAACTGGGTACTAAAGGTACCACTCAAGATTGTAAGGTGAGCTTCCTCGAGGGTGATTCGGGGAGGTGCCTTTGATGAACAGGTACAGTGGTTGATAATAATGGTTGATGTTGAGAAAGGTGATGAAAGAAAGAGTACTTCTTACCTCTTTTTGAAAATACTCTGAATAGTCGATGCCTTCGAGTTATGTTTTTCATAAATAAAATCAGCTTTATGCAAAACAGCCATATAACTTTGAAAGCCTCATCGAGCTAAAGCTCTATATATAATCTTGCGAGTTCGTCGAACTCAACGTCGTTTGTTTTGTTTCAGAGGAGGACTTCACCGACCTCGGAGGTGGGTTCTTTGTGGACGTCGACGAGTAGTCTGGGGTTCCCAAGTGGCAGCTTGGGACATCCTGGAACAGCTGGCGTTGTGATGTTTATTTGTAGGCCTCTTAGGCCCTAATCTGGATCTTGTTGTTTAGAACAACTTAATTTGCTTCCGCTTGTTGTAATGTTGGGTCTGTGACCTCTGGTTGTCATTTGCTATCTTTCTCTATTATAAGAGTTGAACTATATGATTTGTGTCGTAGAGTCTGTGATGTGCCACTTGTTCCACAAGTCTTGGTCTCTCTATTATGCATTGAGGGTTGTGCCCGTGTTAAGGCATCAATCGGGGTGTTGCGTTGCCGATGATCCATTCCGAGCAACGCCTGCCAAAGGTTTTGGCCGGGGATTGGTAAACCCGTAACCTCCGGTTGTATCGCTTAACCGGTGACACACAGCATCACTGTATAACAGTCAGGTCAGGGCGCCACATATTTACTCGTAAAAAGATCATACCACATAGGTATTATAAAGATGACCGTAATCATGTTCAGCAGCTCATACGGTACTCATTAGTGAACCTCAAAGAGAGGAGAGATACATAAGTTACTTCCACAAACCCATAGTCCAGAGGTGGACTACTCCCTCTTCATCATGGAGACGGTGGAGAAGTCGTTGGAGAAGATGGAGACCACGCCGGCAGCGCCCCGCCGAAGTTTTTCCCCTCCAATCTGCAACTTGGAAGCGAAGGAAGCAAACAAGCGGAGACCCGAGGGTCCCACGCGGCCAGGTCCACCTATCTTGGCCCTCGGGTCTCCGCTTGTTTGCTTCCTTCGCTTCCAAGTTTTCTTCCTTCCAAAAATTGATGCTCGCAAATTTGCAGGTCATTTGGACGTCGTTTGGGTCTCTGAACATTAAAATAAATAAATAGGGTTTTCTGCCTGCGCAGGGTTAATTCCATAAAAATAGGAAATAAATATAATATTCCCAAAAATCATTATAAAACATTGATATAACCCTTATATGATGCAAATATGATTGAAATATAAGTAATATAGTGCAAAGTTCATGTATGCATTTTACATGCATCAACATCCCCAAGCTTAACCAATACTCGTCCTCGAGTATGAAGGTGATAAAACTAACATAGACTTTGCAATTTAATACTAACAATGGATATCAAAGATGATTACTATTGCTACATAGAGTCAAATGATTCATTCTTCCAAGGAGTAGCAATATGCAAGATAGTTTATGAAGTGATATCAAGTATTCAATGCAAGGATGTTCAATGATAATTCACAATAACATAGAAGAAAGTAATATGGACCACATGTATGGATAATGATAAGTAAGAACATCCTACAATGGTCATAGAGTATTGATGAAAATCTGAATATAAAAGGTGGACACTTTGAAAAGATAGATAAGTGAGTAGAGGTAAAGCATGCATAAGTTTCATCTAACTTCCAAACTCTTCTACTTAAGTTAATGATTGCAATGTGGTAATCCTTGGTGTCAAGCTCTCATTACGCCTATCATAGCATCTTGAATGATTAATGTTTAAAGTGAAAGCAAATACGAGTAGTGTGCTTGACAAAGTAAAGGTTGAATGTCTCATGCCCCATGAATACAAGTGCCTACACCATGTGTTACTCGACTTGGGACACAAAGCAAGTTCAAATTAAATATCATTGTAAGTAATAATAGCATCATAAAGAGCGTCAACTGGAGTACCTCTTGTCCCAGGATATGGAACAAGCCCATATCAAAATGACAAGACAAACAAACAAAATGAACAACCTCAACACCCTTTTTATTTAACATTGGAATAGGTTTTTATTGCAAGGTGTATCACTGATGGTTCACCATAGTATGTAAGTAAATTTCCACCATGAATAATGCATGACTTAGATTAGCAGCCCAGGCGTCTCTCTAACCATTTATACAAACTCATTTAAACTTACTTTACTTCCACATTTATTTCACCATGATAAGCATCCATAGACAAAAGTACATGATATCAACTAAAAGAGCATGTTGAAAGCTTGCCATGTGACATCACATATGAGCTAACTCCCAACCTCAGACATTTGTCAAGCCCACAATATCATAATCTTAATCACAATGGGTCATGTTTTATTTATGCAACAAAAGTAAAGTGTGCATCAATTTCGTGAGAGCTATATAACCAACTTTTTCCATAACCATCAATAACATAAACATTTTCATTCAGAGGTATAGATAACACAAATAATATGATAAACATACTCGGAATAGCATAAAGCTAAAAGGTAGATATGGTGGACTGATGCGTGTGAAACACACATTCGTCAGGAGACCCCAAGAGTAAGGTTTGATCAGTGTAGCGCCAAGTCTTCCCTCAGTAAGAAACCGAGGTTATCGAACCAGTAGCAGATGAAGACACTTCTGAAGGTGTCAACGGCGCCAGAAAACTAGATGCGTTGTAGTGGAGGAAGAAGTCCTGACGGTTGACTTGGAACCTGCACACAAGACAATCAAACTACTTTGCCCCAACGAATCAGTGAGGGTGTCAATCTCACCGGCTTGCTGAGAACAAAGGATTAGACGTATAGTGTGGAAAATGATGTTTGTTTGCAAAGAATAAAAAAGAACAATGATTGCAGTAGGTTGTATTTCAGATGTAAAAGAATGGACCGGGGTCCACAGTTCACTAGTGGTGTCTCTCCATAAAGATAACTAACATGTTGGGTAAACAAATTACAGCTGGGAATTGACAATATTGAAAAGTGCATAATATGCATGTGCAAGTTGTAGTGTCTACTATGAGATTCATTTGGGCATTACGACGAAGTACACAGACCGCTATCTAGCATGCATCTGTGCCTAAATAGTCCACCTTCAGGTTAGCGTCCGCACCCCTTCCGGTATTAAGTTGCAAGCAACAGACAATTGCATTAAGTAAAGTGCATAATGTAAACAACACATTCATCCTTAGACAAAGCATTGCTGTTTTACCCCTAGTGGCAACAGCACATCCAAAACCTTAGAACTCTCTGTCACTGTCCCAGATTAAATGGAGACTGAACCCACTATCTAGCATAAATACTCCCTCTTGGAGTCACAAGCATTCACTTGGCCAGAGTTTCAACAAGTAACGGAGAGCATGCAAGATCATAAAAGACATAGACATGATAATTCAATATTCAACTTGACATAGTATCAATATTCATCGGATCCCAGCAAACACAACATGTAGCATTACAATAAGATGATCTTGATCATGATAGGCAGCTCACAAGAACTAAACATGATGGCACAAGAGGAGAAGACAACCATCTAGCTACTGCTATAGACCCATAGTCTAAGGATGAACTGCTCACACATCACTCCGGAGGCAGGCATGGCGATGTAGAGCCCTCCGGTGATGATTCCCCTCTCCGGCAGGGTGCCGGGAAGAGCTTCAGAACCCTCCCGAGTTAGGGTTGATGGCGGCGACGGCTCTGGAACTTTTCGTGGAATATGACTCGGGTACCTAGGGTTTTCCCGAACAGATGAATTTATAGGCGAAGGGGCGGCATCGGTGGAGGCCCGTGGCCCCTCACCATATGGCGGCGCGGCGGGGGGCCCACCAGCGCCATTACTTGGTGAGGGCGGCCCACGACCCCTCTTCGTCTCTCCTTCAGACTCCGTGTACGTGTCAGAAAAATAGGGACTTTGGCTTTTGTTTCGTCCAATTCCGAGAATATTTCCTGAACAACTTTTCTGAAACCAAAAACAGCAGAAAACAGGAACTGGCACTGTGGCATCTTGTTAATAGGTTAGTCCCAGAAAATTCATAAAAATGATATAAAGTGTGAATAAAACATGTAGTAATAGGTATAATTTAAGCATGGAACATCAGAAATTATAGATACGTTGGAGACGTATCATGGACTCACTGGAATAACTTTGGTTGAAGGTGTTGGAAACAAGTTTTTACTTGTTGGAATTTTTGGGCTAGTAAGAGGGAGAAAGTTGACCATCTAAATGCATGCATGAGTGTCCATAGAACTAACTAATCCATGTTAAACAAAGTAAAATAACATTCAACATCAAAACATGAATAAGATATAGCTCTTGATAAAGCATTTGCAAATTATTACTCATTAACAAGCTCATGAATCATGCAACTATATGTATCTTTTAAAATCAACTCAAACATCCCTTTTCCCAATCTTATAATAGCATCCAACATAATCCAACCCATATTTCCAGTAGCTCTTTCATATTTTTTTTTGACCGTAACCGGCAGGAGCTCTGCCATTGCATTATTAGAAGCAAATTGATCCAGTTTAGAAGGGGAGACCGGACCCAAACCCATACAATGCACGGTTAATTACGGAAACCGGCGAACCCACTCAAAAACACTCTAAAAAGAAGCAAGGCACATCATCGGAGCCAGAAACAAGAGTCCTTAGGCCCAAGTCCATCGGAGACACCTTGTAGTCGGCAAAACCAAGCAACACCACCCGGAGATCAGTCACCCGACAAAGGGGAGCTTGCGCCTAGCCAAATGAAGACCACCACTAACCATTAACTTGTACCAACTCACGAATTGCCTGGTGCGCTGTCGGCGAAGATGGTTGCTTGCACATCCGTAGATAAGGCTTCATCTTCTCTTGCAAATCTTCGTCGAAGCCTTTCTTCGAACCCTGCCCTTCGGAAGTTCTCCAAAAGATTCCGTCAATCTGAATTCAGCTCGCTTGGAAATGGGGATGGTGCAATCTTTGTTCTTCTTTTCCAACCTGCCACTTCGCCTTCCAACCCAAGAGGAGCCGCCTTCGAGCTGCAAGTTAATTGGTGCATCGAGCAACGATTGCTGTTTTGTGCAACTGAAATTGCTCAACAACTCATCTAACAAGGTGGGCGAGGGGTGAGAAAGCGGCCCTGCATTGCCAACAAAAGAGAGCTCGGGCTCGAAAACCTTCAAATTGTGAGAGTCTCTTGGCGGTGTCAGCTCCAGAGGCGTGTCCACAACACAACTGGCGGTGAAAGCTGCCTCAGTCCGCTCCACTCCCTTGCAAGCATGCATGGAATCCTTGACCTTTTGTTGCTCCTCCAAATGTTGAAGCCAAGACTTGGCTGGGGCAAAATCCACGTCAGGGGGGTCCTCTACTTGTGGCATCAAAGCTCCACAAAGCTCAGTCGAGCAGCTAGTCCCAGCAGCCGCACTGGCATCATTGACAACAGACACGACGAGAGGCGCTGATCCCTCACTCTTGGCCACGAGAGCAAGCCTTCCGCCAATGTCTTCCATGAGCTCCCAATTCGCTGAGACCTGATCAGTCCAGCCCTGCACCGCGGCGACCAAGTCGCGAAGAGGCGAGAAGACCTCCTGCAAGCGGGCAGCGAACACAGACTGCAGCTCAGCACCCAGCCCCACAACCTGAGCTTCAAGGAGCGATTGCAACGACTTCAAAGCATCGGAAGGGAAGCCCGCATCAGCTGTAGCCTCGCCCGGCCGACAGGGAGCCTCCAGATTGATCACCTCCCGATGGCCGACAACAGATGCCCACGAGCGTCGATCAGGAGCTAGAGGCGAGCGGCTGCCAGGGCGAGGTGCTTGGGGCAAGTCCATCGAACCACATGGAGGCGTTGGAGTCAAGCTAGAGTGGTGATGAGGCACTTGGCGGGCTGAGATGTGTGCTTCACAGTCCTTCTCCCGGTGACCAGACTGACGGCATGTCAAGCATCGTACAGGACCGTGGCAGTCGACGACGAAATGATCCGGTGCCAACCAACGGAAACAGAGACCATAGGTTCGTCGCTTGAAAGCAGGAGGGAGACCATTCTCCTTCCTACAAGGCGGAGCAGGCACCTTCTCCGGCTTTGGTCGACGCCGTCCCCCAACCTTCTCCCAAGCCCTCTCCGTAGACACAGGAGCATCGGAGATGACCACCGGTGTGAAGTTTGGAGGCAGCTGAGCAGGGGGAGGCGGCAGGAGGAGCTCACATACCCCGAGAGGTGGCATTGAAGGAATGGCGGAAGCTCCAGCTTCACCAGCAGCGGCGGCACTCAGCGGCACCTCGTCAAGCATCGTCTCGGCCGCCTCCTCCACGCAGACCAGGGACGTGAGGTCGCCGACGACCGCGGACCGGAGTTGGGGGTGCGGCGGATCTGGAGCAAATCCGGCTGGGGCCATGACCTGTGGGGAACCACGGCAGGTGGGGGCGGAGGGGTCTGGTGAGGGCATAGAGAAACGGTGGACGACGGGGCCGGAGCGGCCGCCGCCGGTAGGGGCTGGTGGTGGGATGGGGAGGCTGGGGTCGCCTCCACCATTGCAGGGCAGCTGCTAGCAGCACTTGCAGGGTAACGAGGAGGTGGATGGGGAGAAGCTGAGGGAAGGTGGCCGACGGCCGGAGAGGGGCATAGCTTGGAGGTAGGAGGGGTTGGCTGGGCGGAGCTAGGCGGCGGCGGCGGGGTCGCCAGCGCGGTCGCGAGAGGGTTCATAGTAGACCCTATCAGCTAAAACATTATACGCTATCTCCAATGTGATACGCTCTTTCATATATAAATGATAGTTTGGTGGTCTCACAAAAATAAAAATCAAACCAAAACAAACAAAAAGACGCTCCAATTTATGTGATAAAGTGTTTTGATCAAAAAACAGAAGTTAGACGTGTGCAAACCAAGAGTGTGTAGGTCCAGTGGGGTTGTCTTCACTTCCCCAAGCTTATGGTCTTCACCATACTTGGATAGCTCTTGGTGCGTCTCCTCCAATCCCTGTGAAAAAACTTCAAAACACCGTTTCTCCCATTTCTTTTCTGTGGGTGCATTAGTAGTGATAAACAAATAGATTTCTTGCTGCATATAATCCTTGAACAAAAATTCATATAAATTTCCATAAAGTGTATAATGTTGTATGCCTACTCATAAACTCAATTGGATAAAAAAGATTCAAGTTAAAAGTCCAAAGCATGCATCAAACAAAATGGGACAGAATCTGTCCAGAAAAACAGCAGCAGTAAAACGTATTTTTCTACCCTATTAAACTTTGTCGAAAAATTCCGAACAAATTCATGCATACATAGGATGAAAATTTTCAACTACAGTTCAAATATGAGCTCATTCGGAGTTACAGAATAAGAATTAAAAATCATACCGTGCACATATTCGTGCAGGAATAAAATTTCCGAACCCTATAAGCAACTTTTTCAAACCAAAAAGGGTAAACCTTGCCGCTTTATTAAAAATTCCAGAAACCAAATTAAAAACTAAGTCTCTTGTTACAGCAAGAGGACACAAAGAAAATCACAAATAAAAACAACCGGGTTGCCTCCCGTAAAGCGCTTTCTTTATAGCCATATAGCTAGGCTTCTTACTTGATGTTTATTGAAGATGAAGCTCATGAGGGAGCTTGAATGTTGGTGTGCCCCTCTTCCTTGGGAAGTGTTCCATGCATTTCTTGTGTGGAAACTTAAACTTCACATTCCCTTCCTTTGAATCAATGATAGCACCTGCGGTACGAAGAAAAGGTCTTCCAAGAATAATACGACTAGGGATTTTATTCCCCATGTCCATGATTAGAAAATTAACAGGCACAAAAGTTATGTAGCTCTACCATAACATCACTTACTTTCCCTAAAGCATGTTTAACGGAATCATCAGCAAGTGCAAATTCAATAGAGCATTTTTCAAGATTTTTCAATTCAAGTACTTCATATAGTTCTTTAGATAAAACAGAGACACTAGATCCTAGATCAAGTATATCATGGTGTGTCTCTTTTTCAATAGTTACTAGTACCTTGGGAATCCATATATCCCCAAGCTTAGGTGGTATCATAGCCTCTTGGTTGTACCTAGCAATCTTTTCTTTCAAGACACGATTAGCAATATAAGAACCAAACACAGCTTGGTTAGTGTGGATGGAAGGATCACTTGCAAAATTTTGTAAGATGGATATTAATTCATGCAAGCTACAATTTTCTAAGTCAATCAATGGATCCTTGACTTCACTAAGCATTTTAACTTCCTCAACTTTCTTTTCCTTTTTAACCCAAACTTGTTGCTTAACAGGAACTTCATTCACATGCATAAATGATGAGTCTTTTCTTAATGAATCACTAACACGAACCAACGTTTTCTCAATATTGTTCAGGTAAACATCCTTTTCAAGAAATTCTTTCTTACATAATCTTAGTTTATGCATAACATTAACCAATTCATTGTTTATCTTTGGAATAATGTTTTCAGAATAAGATACTAGTTGTTCAAAATCTTCTTTACTTGGTAGCTTCTCTAACGTAGTTTCAAATTTATCTTTTGATAATGCAAGTGCTACTGTGGTGTCCTCCAACTTTTTCTTGCTACCCACAAAGCTACCAAAAATTCTTCTAAGTGTCATGGCTGCACAAGATGGTGTTGACAAGACAAAACTTCCACCTATAGCCCATCTAAAGCTTAGACGCTTGAGTCTTCTTGAAATATGCTCGGGTGACCCACGGGGGCATCCCCAAGCTTAGGATTTTCACTCCTCTTGATCATATCATATCATCCTTCTCTCTTGATCCTTGAAAACTTCCTTCACATCAAACTCGAAGTAATTCTCATTAGAGGGTTAGTGCATAATAAAAAATTCACATATTCTGTATGACACAATCATCACCAAAGCTTCTGGACATTATCTACAGTCACTGATGTTTTGTGGAGCAAAGAAATCCACTCAAACACAGTAAAAGAGAGAATGCAAAATAAAAGGCAGAATCTGTTAAAAACAGAACAGTCTGTAAAGACAATTTTTTCGAGGCAGTTAAGTTGCTCAGCTTCGAAAACTCAAAACTAATGAAAGCTGCGTACATATATAAGGATCACGCGTGAATTTTTTCAGAATCTTTCAATTTTTATGGAGTGCGTACAGCTCAAACCGGTGGACAGCAAAAATCTATCTCTGCGCAGAAATCCAAATCTAGCATCAACTTGATATTAGAGACTTTACTTGGCACAACAATACGATATAATAAATATACAAAGGAGTTGTTACAGAAGTAAGCAAGCTCCAAGACTCAAATAAAAGAAAAAGTACAGAAATAAAACAATGGGTTGTCTCCAAAGAGCTCTTTTCTTTAAAGCCTTTTAGCTAGGCATGATAATTTTGATGATGCTCTCATATGTATAAGAGTTGAATATAGAAGAGCATCAAAAAGCAAATATCAAACACATTTAAGTCTAACCCACTTCCTATGCAAAGGAATCTTGTAGAAAAATAAATCAATGAAGCACAAAGTTACTAGCATAGGAAGGCAAAACAATTGCAACTTCAAAACTTTCAACATAATGAGAGGAAATTTAATAACATGAAGATTTCTATAACCATATTTTACTCTCTCAAAATAATTGTCAGTAGCATCATGAATAAACTCAACAATATAGCTATCACATAGAGCATTCTTATCATGATCCACATGCATAAAAGTATCATTACTCTCCACATAAGCACAAACAGTATCATTAGTAATAGTGAGAGTAAAAGTATCAAATCCATCATTGTAATCATCATAAATAGGAGGCATAGAATAATCAAAATGATTTTTATCCTCAATAGTAGATGGGCTGAAAATATCATATCCATCATTTCAAACATCATATATAGGAGGCATATCATAATCAACATAAACTATATCCTCAATAGTAGGTGGGCTGAAAACATCACATTGATTATAATCATCATATATTGGAGGCAAAGTATTATCAAAGCAAATTTCTTCCTTAAAGCTTGGGGGACTAAAAATATCATATTCATAAAAACTAGCTTCCCCAAGCTTAGACTTTTCCATAGCATTAGTAATAATAGTGTTCAAAGAATTCATGCTAATAACATTGCTATCACTATTATGCAAACAAGCCTCCATAGGTTTTTTAATTTTCTCTTCAAAAGCATCATGTCCTAATTCAATATAAATTTCATAAAGATCTCTATTTTTTTGTTGTTTTCCATTAAGCCTAACTAGTGAAAATAAAAAAAAAAAAAAAAAGAAATAATTGCAGAATCTAAAGGAGATACCTTCCAACACTTACCTCCCCGGCAACGGCGCCAGAAAATAGCTTGATGTCTACGCACGATTCTATTCTTGTAGACAGTGTTGGGCCTCCAAGAGCAGAGGTTTGTAGAACAGCAGCAAGTTTCCCTTAAGTGAATCACCCAAGGTTTATCGAACTCAGGTAGGTAGAGGTCAAAGATATCCCTCTCAAGCAACCCTGCAATTAAATACAAGAACTCTCTTGTGTCCCCAACACACCTAATACACTTGTCAGATGTATAGGTGCACTAGTTCGGCGAAGAGATAGTGAAATACAAGTAATATGGATGATTATAAGTAGTAATTGCAATCTGAAATAAAAATGGCAGCAAACAAACATGTAGCATAACTTGTTGTAAACGGTGTTTCAATGCTTAGAAACAAGGCCTAGGGATCATACTTTCACTAGTGGTATCTCTCAACATGTTAGCACAACTGAACGCAAGTAAGTGCTACTCGGGATTATTCTCCTTCTTGGTGACACAAGAGTACTATGCGTAGGGCTGCAAAAGCACTCCTCAAAGTCTGAGTAAACAATCACCACAATTCCCAAGAATAAGCCATGATAAATATCTAAATTATTCATAGAGTCACACACAAGTACCCACACTGTCACCTTGATACCGTGTTGTCACAATGACTCCAGGAACTAGATAAAATCACTTGAGTAGCATAAACATTACATATGAATTCAGTGATACTAGCAATACTCATGATCACATAAAGATCACACCATGGGAGAGAGAGATAAACCACATAGCTACCGGTAGAGCCCTCAGCCTCGGGGGAGAACTACTCCCTCCTCATCATGGGAGGCAGCAACGGCGATGAAGATGGCGGTTGAGTCGATGGAGATGGCGGCGGAACAGAGATTTCTGTCCCCCGAAACTTGTTCTGGATGGCGGCGGAGCTACGGGTGGAATTTGGGAAAATCCTTCGGGGGTTAGGGTTTTTATGACGGGGGCAATATATAGTCCGAAGGGAGGTGCGAGGGGACGCCCGAGGCGGCCTCACCATGTGGCGGCGCGGCCAGAAGCAAATCTTCTGGTATGTGCCCTAGCGTGTTTCGGGGTCTTCTGGGCCTCTTCTGGAGCTGTCCTTTTGGCCCACGCAGTCTTTTGGCATTTTCGAATTTCTGGAAATTTTTCCAGATTTTTCTGAGCACTTTCATTTTTTGACATTTTCTGCAATGCACAAACAAAATAACAGGAACTGGCACTGTGGCATCTTGTTAATAGGTTAGTCCAATAAATGTCATAATATGATATAAAGTGCATATAAAACATGTGGCAATTAATATAAAACATGCATGGAACATCAAAAATTATAGATACGTTTGAGACGTATCAGCCGGCAGCGCCCCGCCGGAGTTTCCCCCCTCCAATCTGCAGCTCCAGGTCTCTGTTTCGGTGTTTCTGTGTTTCGGCGGCGCTTCTTTAGAGAACGTCGGGGGACTATTTTTATAGTCGGTTTTAGGTCAAGACGAGGTCGGTGAAGAAAAGATCGACGTCAACGGAGCTCCGAGGCCCAAAAGGAAGGTTCCCACGCGGCCAGGTACATGGGCCGCGTGGGCCCATCTATCTTGGCCCTCGGGTCTCCGCTTGTTTTCTTCCTTCGCTCCCAAGTTTTCTTCCTTCCAAAAATTGACGCTCGTAAATTTGCAGGTCATTTGGACCGTTTGGGTCCCTAAAACATTAAAATAAAGAAATAGCGTTTTCTGCCTACGCAGGGTTAATTCCATAAAAATAGGAAATAAATATAATATTCCCAAAAATCATTATAAAACATTGATATAACCCTTATGATGCAAATATGATTGGAATATAAGTAATATAGTGCAAAGTTCATGTATGCATTTTACATGCATCAGCAACCCAATAATTAGACTAGTTTAGATGTTGGTTTTAGCGTAGTCTGTAAGCAAAATGCCGACGTGGTCATATGTGTCCGATGAATTGATGATTGACTTGTGTTTGTTCCCGCGAAATCTATAAATTTTCTAAATTTACAGTTCTTGCTACGGTTTCTGTTATGCGCCACGCGTTTTTGTAAGTTTACGGGCGCTGCTAGAGATGTTCTTAGGAGGCAAGCGTCCCATCCCCTCCCCGCGTCCTAAATAAGGAGGGTGCCTTTGGGTGCAAAATCGATCCTCACCTAAGCCGGCGTGGCGGCGCCCCTCCTACTGCTCCCTCCGTCTCTGTATCTGCAACCGGAAAAATGTTGTAAAGGATGTGGCAGATGCAAAGTTCAATCTGACCAGATACGGTTACATCCCTGCTAGCAGGGGAGCCCTTCTCAACTCCAGGCCATTTAAAGGAAGACTAGAAGAAAGGACGCGTGTTGCCGCGTCTGCTATAGTAGGCCGGAAACTAAGTGAACAAACAGTTTTTACCGAAACATATATAAAAGACGGTAACAATATAGTATCATTGCCTTACTCTGTTGCAAAAAAATCACTTAGGTCCTCACATACAAAGGAATATAAAATGGTGCATTTGTAGAAAGGTCAGTAGTACACTACTCAACAAATAGAATATGCTACAAGATAAATAATCTTAAACTCTTCATATACTTATTTAGACACTCAGGATACACTCACAATTATGAATATCATGCAAGTAAAATTGTGTGAAATTAACAAAAAAAAATATGAGAAAAGTTTACATAATATGATATGAATATGATGAACATTGCATCATCAATAGATATGTACAAAATATGTATATATATGCAAAACTAATCATATTCTATATTAATATTCAAGGGCTGTGTACAATATAATAAGAGCAAAGTGAGGTCCACCATGGTGTGGTATTAGAGGTCCAACCGAGGATATGTGGGACCAAGGAGCGAGGACACCAATTATAGAGAGTTTCGTATTTATAAAACATATGTATCAAACATAAATTTCTTCATACTTCATTTTAATATAGGAGAGTTGTGAATTATAGAGTAAGAGCTAAGTCGGGTCCATGACGGTGAGGTGTCGCTGCTCCATTGGATAACACGCGGGACCAAAGGATAGGCCAGAGAGTTTAGTATTTGTAAAACATGTGTATATACCAAGCATTATTTTTTTCATACTTATTTATTATTCATGAATTGTGAACTATAAAGTAATACCTAAGTGAGGTCCACCGTGATGAGGTGTCGTTGTTCCATTATTTTATTATTGAGAGTTGTGATAAAGTATTAGCTAAGTAAGGTCCACCATGGTGAGGTGTCGCTGCTCCATTGGAGAATTTGGTGGAACAAGGAGAGGCCACCAATCCTAGGAGGATTGTATGTTGTAGTGATCTATATGGTGCCTAATAGGTTTAATCTAAACAAGATCTTATACCCGATAGTTGGCAATTTTACCTCGATAAAATATCTTGCATTAGGTCACAGTTCTTCCTCTTGCAAATTATGTATTCCTACTATTTTTATATTTGTTGGTTGCATATTCGTTTCTCTATATTGTATGATACAAACTTGCTTTATCTGAGTCGACATAGCACATGGTAGATCAATGCCTTCCAGCCCCCAGAGATTATCCCCTTTCTATTCCCCTTTGTCAGTTTTAATTTAGCATTCATCATCTGTGAGGTTTGGGCTTTGTACTGATGTTCAGTTGCCATTCTGTCATGCTCTCTGCCCACTAGATGATTTATTCTGTTTCTTGCATGTTATATCGTGGCTCTATAAGTACTGGGTTTATACTGAAGGAGGGTGAATGCATGCTTAGTCATTGTTGTGACCTATGACCACCCATTAACTTTACCTTTTCTGATGTGACCTATTGTGACCTCTTCGTATCAAGTTTTTAAAACTTGATAGTTTATCTTTACAAAGATTTATTTTGGCAGCTATATCCTCCCATGTTTCATTGTGTTTATGCAATAAGATATCAATGAATCCCTTGCTAATTGTTATTCTAATGCATAACATGATGTAGCTACCTTCTGTGTGTCGCGTATATGCTAATTGTTATTCTAATGCATAAAATGATACTCGGACCGTGGGGCTCCCAGATACCATATTGAATGCGAGCAACTACTAAAATGTTAACTGAATTGTGCCCTGGAGAAGTTTACATGATTCTTTGCAAGGAAGAGTAACATGATTAGTGCTTAGGGTGTGTGCTTTTAGAGTCTAATAGATACCGTGTTGGCACTTGGCAGATGGTGAACACGTCACAGTGGAGAAGACCGGGGACCAGATGTCCTTTTACCTTGCTAAGGTGCAGATACTGAATTCATGTTTCAGTATCACTTGCTCTATTCATCTGAGGAGTTAAATTGATAAAAAGATTGACAGGCCCGGGGATTGGAGCCTTAACTGTCTGATCAAGTTCCTGGAAGAGTGTCAATAAAAATAGATGTTCGGTTGGCTTACGATACCCAAGTAATCTTCTAGAGGGTATGAACTTATTAACTCTTTTGTTGATTGTGTTGCTTAACTGAGATGCGTAGCTATTCTAAAGATGCATATATATATATATATATATATATATATATATATATATATATATATATATATATAGGTAAATTAGTAGGGGCTCCATGGTGTATGGGCTCCTAGATCATCAACCGTTGGATTTCTTGATCATGATCGTTTGGGCAGGGACAAATCCGGGTATGTGAGATTAAGAATACCCGTTAGTAAACCCGTTTGACATGTTTGAATTTTTGAACCGTGGTATACTTTCCATACATGGAGCCAATCGGCCATTAATGATGATTTTCCTTTTTATGTACGTGCGTCAATCATGCTAAATTAATTGCATAGTCAGATTCTTGCCAAAAATTAGGTATCCCGGATCCATGCTACTTATATGCGCGTCAATTTTGAATCCTCAATCAACCGGCCTCACGTCAGGTCATGAGCTAGCTGGAGGTGAGCTGGGCTGATTTTGTCATCGTTGATTCACTCGATCTGTGGCCTCAGGTATGAACTTTTCTTCCACACTTACTTTCTTGGTGCTTCTTTTTTATGTACGTCGTGGCCGCTGGCGGCGTGGCCATGGCTGTCGTTTTCCCATGTTACCACTGATTTTGGGTATATATATATAGGTAAATTAACAGATGCTCCCTGGTGCCCGGGCACCAGGACACCAGGATAGAATACATTACATTTTGGGTATGTAGACGACACATATAACTTGGGTATGCACATGTTGGGTATATAGGAGGTGCACATACCCTTGGGTATGCGTATTTGAGGTATCTACATGTTATATATACCTCGGATATGTGTGTCCAATTGTACGCGTACAGATCAGGTATATATATAAATAACTTAGGTATGTGTATATATTAGGTATGTATACCCCATAATGTGCATACCCAAAATCGTATGTACCTCCTACATACCTAAGATATACATACCCAAGGTATATGTATAGGTCTACATACCTAAAACTATTCGTATTCCATCTTGGTGCCCATGCTCCTAGGAGCCCCATTTGAGCTTCCTGTACCATGGACTGTTAAGGCTAAATGTACCATTTTGTGACCATCATGTAAACTTAAACCAAGCAGAATTGATTACTGCTTGCGGGCAGCCTTTGTCTTAGGCGACATGAGCTGTCAGTATTCATTTTTAGGGCATTGCTTTTCATCTTTTTTGTATGGTAAAACGTGTTTTACCAATGCCGGTCTACATAACGCTTCACTCAACGATTAACCATGCAAAGGACAGGGGTGCGACAAGCTGTTGTGGGTTGCTTTGGCTTATTACACACACAAACTGTTCAATCAAATGGTCTGAAGAAAAGTATATTGCCCATCAGTACCACAGGTGGTGGAAATGGTGTCATACATGGTAAAAGCATGATCAGTTATCTCCTATTTAACTTATCGTGTTGTTTTTAGGATGTAACAAGTTCCCCAAGTAGCGGTTGTTACTTACCATAGAATCTTTCACTCATCAACTTATATATCTTGACACTGCGTGGGCTGTTCAACAACATTTAAAAGATCATCATTGCCAAGGTTATCTTATCAGTTTGGGTTTCTGAATAGGTTGTACATCTGCTTTGCTTACGCTCCTAGCAGTTGAATGAATTAGTAATATTTGTCAGTATATTGTATTGTATAAAGAATTAAGGATATGACTTGACCATGAAACCTATAAGAGCCGTTATTGCTGAATTCCTTCTATTCATAGAGTGAAGAATTGTGAATTTAATAGAATATATAGGATACAAATGAGCTAGGTCCATCCCTGTATATTTTAGCATAAGAATTTGTTGTACAATCAAGTTTTGTATAGATTGAGCAGAGAATTAATATGTAACATTATGGTACTTGCACATAATTCCATGATTCTCCTTGTGAGATGTTAAATTTGTTGATAATGCTTTACTTCAGAATCTGTGCAGACTGGAGAAGCTTGTGTTGCAGTTCAGTTTTAGTCAGATAATGGATTACATGTGTAATTGGGCATTTATATGTTGGATAAATGATGTTGAATTTGATTGATAAATATGGAATGAGTTTTTTTTAATAAATTGCGGTATCCTAAATTATGTTTGCTTTGTTTTCTCAGTTGCCAAGATGGTATGTACATTGTTTGTAATCATTATAGCCACGAGCCATGCAGTACAGTGTGCAAAGACTATCAAAATCGATTTCAAAACAGTGAACTTAGCAATCGTGTCACTGGGCCACCCTCCAGGAAAGCAGATAGCCCATTGCAAGCCTCGCCTGCTTTGCTTTAGAATCAAGCTACCGCTGTCTGTGTAAATATATTTTCCCATATCTTCCATGTTTGTTTAACACTTTTACTGCTGAATTTTCTATGGCTTTTGTCTAAGGCTTATATGCCTATTTGAGTGTATCTCATAACCACCAATCTACAGAATGGTTTACCCAACGGCTCATTCATGCGTTGTACCATGGTATTCCTTTATAACTTCTTATGAATATCGATGCACTACACCAAGAGTTGCATGAGGTCCTGACTTCTCTCAGGACAGAAGGTGCAATCCATAGCTAAGACGGTGGATGTCAGCGCGCGTCATGATTTTTCCGGTGTTGTAGGATGCAGGAGAGGACTTTCACCTTGAAACGACACCATTCACCTCGAGGTACGGAGATCAAGGTAGACATCATCCATAAGGATGATGGCCGACACCCGAAAGCGAGACGAAGTGTTGGTCTGCTTCAGCCTTCAGGGGTAGCCCACCTGTGGTGGAGTGATGTTGGTTTGCTTCAGGGTAAACGAATAGCCTACCCGTGGTGGAGTGAACAAAACTAAGCTCAGCCAAGGCGTAAATAGAGATGCAAGGACCAGCAAACCATGAAAACATCTTTCACCATGGAAAAAAATGGGCGCAGCAACGCGCGCCTTTTCCTTCTAGTGCTCTCAATGGGTTATTGGAACATCTCCAACCAAATTATCCTAATTAGACCCCCTAATGTCGGAGGGTGCATCAAGACCTCTTCAAGGAGTAAGCCCTAACAAACCCATTTATCATCTCCCGCAACCACAACGCTCATTTCCAAATCCTCAAAAACATGCAAACACATGCACATAGATATTTGTGGCTTTTGCAACCTTTAAAAAATATTACTGACATTCAATTACAATATTCAAAACCATACGTATAAATATGGCTAAGAGTACATAACTGGCCGACGGAGAAGAAGGCGTCAGCGACGCAGAACCGCAGCGTCGCCGCCAACTACATGGCTCGAGCGTTAAAGCCAATCCCTAATATGCTATTGGCATGGGGAAATCCACTTCGACTCATAGGTGCATCTACACCCACTAGTTAAAAAATAAATTTTACAATGTCAAAAAATTTGATTTTTTTCTGTTGGGTGTACATATAAACAACAATCGGGATGAAAAGACATTTGGTTCTACCCGTGTACATGTAAACAAATTTTTGGAACAGCTACCCGTGTCCTTGACGAACCCTACCTGAATACCCAATCCCCCTCGATCTCGCCCTCATCGACCGTCCTCCCACCCGCGTTTCTGCAAGCCCTAACTCAGGGTTCAGCTATGCCCGATCGCACTCAGGGTTCAGCTATGCCCGATCGCACTCAGGGTTGCGATAGCGTGGAGGGCTCTCAGCCCGAGACAAGAACCGACGTCTGCGTAACCGACGCACTTGTGCACGAGTTCGCCGACGTCGGCGTATCATCATCGCCTGCGCCTTCACCCTGCCTACCTGAGATGGGGGTGCTCCCCGGATCCAGATCCGATCACCTCTGTGAAGAAATGGCATCCAGGTTCAAGCGGATTATGGCTGATTATGCTGCCAAGGGACCCAATCAAGGTACTATCTCCCCCCCCAGTTCGCTAATATTGAAATTGCGATTGAGAACTGGCTTACTCCGTATTTACATCGTCTGTTAACCGTCCGTGAATAGTAGTTGGACCAAAATAATCATGTGAAGTCACTTCCATTAATGATCCATCTAGACTTAGGGCATGTAATGCAAGCTGCTTCGACAAGTTTTTTTATTAAACACGGGTGCTTATTTACACAAGAAAAATGCTTAACTAGGCACCTCCTTTGCAGGATTAAGCATTGGTGCTTATAAAAAATCTTGGTTTAATTTTGCAAGCACCCTGCTAAGCACTTTGCATTGTACATGGCCTTACTCCACAAAGACATCTGGGTGCGTGACTTTATGTCATATTGGCTCGACACCAAAATATTTTCCTCCAATGCCATTACCTTGAAACAAGGCATTAGAATAAAACTATGCTTTTCCCGAGACTACCTTACTGTTTTATATCCGAATTTACGTATAAAACTGCATTTAGATTCAGGTTAGCCTGAAGTTTTTCACTAACATTTTACTTGTTTTAGATCACATATGTATTATGATATTTTAATACAGACATGCACAATTTTCTTATTAAGCGATTTCTAAGTCACAAAGCCACTTATACAGAAACACCAGATTTGCAGGACAGTACCACCATCAGGTGCTGATTACTCCATGTTATTCTTAGACTAACATCATCAGAGGGTTCAGAAATTACCAGAACAATATTTTTGGCTAGACAGAAGCAACAAAGGAGTCTAACAGAATTTATAGTGCTAACCTGTGGATATAAAGATAATATGCTGTCCCTTTAAGGAAAAACTTCTTCACGTGTGAATCTTCACCATTTGCTGGCTTAGGAGTCCTTCTCTGGGATAAACTATGCCATTTGGACTGATCTAACACCAAGATCAACCACAACACCTGTGTCTGCACATGTCTTTCCCAAATTTCCCAAGACATACACAAGGCTTCCATGAATCAAGCATATAGTATTTTGTAACTATCAAATATTCATGTAATGCAAGCGCTTGTTGACACTTTCTGACGTGCAGACTCGCCAAACATTGCACCAAAGTTTCTGTTTAGAAAGTGGAGTTTATCACTGATGGCAGAAGTGATTCAGCTAAAAGCTAAACTACCGATGCAGTCCTACAGATTAATTGCAATCGATCTCCTACCAAATAGTACATAACCAGCAGTATTACGACCAAGCAGAATTGCAATTGATTTCCTTTCATACATGCTGCAAGAGTTAAACTGAAACGAGGGCAACCACTTCATGAATTGAAACCGAGCTTCCATGTGTGCACAACAACAGTGTCTCATAGTATCAACATGACGGTGAGGCCGCTGAAGAGGGGCGGGAGAGGTGGCCGGTCAGTGCAGTTAGTTGTCTAGGCTGCCCGGGGTTGTAGTCCATGCCTCCTTGCAGCGGCGAAGCGGGGCAGGGAGACTGGACAGCGAAGAGGGAGGCAGGGAGTGCGGCTCGTAGAGTGACGGTAGTGCGCATGTACTTACAAGCTTAACTTATTAAATTGATAATTAGGTGATTGTGGGATCACCTGCTGACGTCGCTGGGCTTCGTGTTGGTGACGTTCTTGTTGAATGTGGTGGAAAAGTCCTCAGTACTGCTCCGGAGGTGATTAGTTGTTCTTATTATTGTTTTTGGTAAGGATTTTTCTTATAATTAAAAAAATGCAAAATTGTAACCACACTATTCTGCATCATGCATTGGCAGTTAGGTGCACTGCTACTTGATTTGTGCAACGAGCAGATGGGGTCGTATACTTCAGAGAGCAACGTGACTGTGGAGGTATTCATCATTATGTACTATTCTAGGGAATTAGGATGCTGTCGTATGCTCTAATCATCTTTCTGTCGGACATCTTCACTAGATTGTTGTCAGGAAACAAAAGGATGGCAGAAAAGTGACGAAGACAGTGCTTGCTAGTGTCTTAAGCGACTGCAGTTACTACAGGTGTCTAATTTCTCGTGTCTTCTAGCAGTTAATTTGCTAGAATTATGTTATGTTCTCATCATTTTATTCTCTTTGCATCCCAGCTGGTTTGATCCATTGCCCACCTACAGTAACAAGATGGCGGGAATGCAATATATAGACTCTTAGTATAAAGGTAGGGTACTATGCAAATGAGCAAATGAGTAAAGCTTATCGGGACATGGAGGAGTGGGTGCTTCGCTTCAGCTAAGTTGCTGTTACCTTAGCTCTGTAAATAGCTCTGTAGATATCTTTTGAGCTCCCTGTAAGTATCTGCTGTACATACTCCTTTACTTTGGAAAATCAATAAAATTAAAAATGCAGTGGGGAAACCCACTGTTTCGCTTCAAAAAAAATGTAAGTTATTCGTCGTCTCGGTTCAAGCAGACTGATATAGTTTCGTAATAACTTACTCATGCATATAACTTCGAATCGTGCTGTCCTAGATAAAAACCTTCCGAATGTGAATGGTAAAGTGAGAATACCAAACTACAGAAGCTAGAAAGGTTTTTTTTTCTTGCACTTGTCTTAACCTTGACGATTAGCAAAAGAAATAAACTCGGTAGAAAATTTGCATGTGTACTACCTGTGGATTAAACCTCACTCAGGTATTCGATGATTAACACACGAGCGTAGAAACCAGCAAAACTATAAGAAATCCAACATTTTGCTTCTCACGTACAGCGACATGTTTTCCACAGAAATATATCTACAAATTCTCACGCTCCAGCTCGTCGAGAGAGCAGCACCAGTGACACGTGCCGCTGCTCGCTGTCGCACTTCACCAGATGCGTATCAACGACAACGCGTCTCGTATATCCTGGCCTCCTGGGTTATGTTTGCTTCTATAGTAATACGCTGTGAGGCTGACAAGCCTCAATTATGTTTCTAGGCATGACTAATGAGGTGGTGGATAGTCGCAGCAACTGAACACAACTCGACCAGCGGTGTCGACACGGGTTTAGGGACGGACAGCTGAATAAAACTACCCGTGTCCTTGATGGATTCTGATTCTAGAAACTGAATACAACTCGACCAGCTGAATAAAACTACCCGTGTCCTTGATGGATTCTGATCCGAAGACAAAGACCAAACTGTTTCACTTCCCTACCCTAATAAACCCTTCGGACTTGTCGTCCTATTGCGGTGAAGCGATGATGCCCTTCTTTCGAGACGGGGAGAGGGAGGCCACGCCAGGCCGCCGGCGCCGTGCTCAGGACGGGGAGATGGAGCCCAGAAGACGGGCGCGACGGCGCGTGGATCACGAGACGATTCCTCGGGCGGACAAGAAGAGGATGAGAACCGGTCGTGCCCTACGCGGTGGGTCCTCCGACTCCGTCAGCTCTTCCGATTCCTCGGCCGAAGATGTGCGCGCGGAGATCATCGACACGGCTGACGACCAAAACGCCGCAACTGCCATGGGACGGTCGCCGTCCTCCGAGGAGGCCTTCCGCTCCGAGGTGAATTCTGTCACGGACAGAATAAGCGACGGACTCAGGCATATCATGGCTGAATATCAGGCTTCGAAATTCAGTAAGGCATTAGTCGACTTGCAAACAAGAATCATATATGCTACTGTACTACACTGTTATCTATTACTCTCTCCGTTTCAAAATAGATGACTTCCATTTGTCTAATACATATAGATGACTTTCATTTGTCTAGATACGGATGTATCTAGTCTTGTTACACATCTATATACATCCGCATTTGACAAATGAAAGTCATCTAATTTGAAACGGAGGGAGTAGTATATGTTTCTAGAAACTTAAAACCCTATCAACGTTTCAGCCCAAAGGATGTCTGAGATGTGCAATCTCACGGCTGAGAAGGAATTTTGCGACGTTGACGACGGCAGTTCCCGGAGTTGCAAGGCTCGGAAAGTCGCCGTGCTAGCTTCACGGTCCGTCGTCGGCCTCTCTTCATTTTCAGGTGTTTTTTTTTCTCTTCCCAAACTAGCATTTCTCTATCACTACATTCATATGACTTTCGCATCATGCTGACTCCTAGCTACTTGCTTTCTTCCAGATGAAAAGAGGATTAGAGTTTGCTCAGGATTCGTCATACCGTCTAATCGCCATACAGATACCACCAACATCTTGACTTCTGCAACGCTAGTCAGGGTTCTTAACGCAAATAACAGTGTGATTCCAGATGTAAAGGTGGGTGCATGCTTCAATCTATTGCTCCTCGTGAATGTACCTTAATTTATTACATATATTTACTATTTTTCTGACATGAATTTTGTTGTTGGATTACTGATTATAGATCAAGGTGCGTCTACCAAATGGGGAAATCTCGGATGGCTCCATATCTATGGTGGACTTTCACTACAACATAGCAGTCGTCGAAGTGAAATCTGACCAGAAACTTCCAGAAGCAATTCTGGCGAGTGATGTTATCAAGAGAGGAGCCGTGTTAGCGATAGGGCATTTCTATGATCACGGCGGAGCTATGTGCGCACAAGGCAAAATCAGAAAACAAGCTAGTGCCTTTGAGTGCTCGGAGCTTCTAGTATCAAGCTGTGAGACGACCATGGTAATCGAAACTTGATTTACATTAGTATATAAATGAGCAATACTAGTATCAAGCACCATCATGGTTAAGAACACATGATTTACATCATTAAAACTAATTGTTCTATAGTCTTACAAAATAGACATATGACGACTTTACGAGAAAATGTTTTATGCGGTTACCAATTTACATGTATAAATGAAATTTTCACCTTTTTTTCTTGTCATAGCTTCTTGCTGTGAATACGTCTGGGCACAATATGTTTCGGTTATTTGTGCATGATATTTGGTGCATTATTTTGATTCCTCTTCTGCTTCAGCTTATGATGTCCTTTGGTCAACATGTTTGTAATCATTTATTTCTTCTGACTAGGCAGGTGTTGGAGGACCCTTAGTAAATTATGATGGCCACGTTGTGGGTATCAATTTCTATGGAGAGAACCACACACCCTTTCTTTCAACGTCTGTTATCTTAAGATGCTTGAAACATTGGCAGAAGTATGGGTAGGTCCATTCTTATTGACAGCACCACTATGCAAATTTCGTCGATATATATAGCAAGATGTTATGTTTTTAGCAGCCTTGCATATATGATTAATAGCTTGTTCTAATTTGCAGAAAAATTATTCGACCTTGGCTTGGAATCACTTATACCCCTCTTGAGATGTTGCCCGTTCGGGTTTTGGAGAGATGTGCATATGTTGGCAAGGGTTTGCATATTTCAAATGTATGAAACTCTTCTTTCTTGGAGTCTATTACTTAATTCACTAGTTCACAAAAGTTCATACCTATTTTTTTTCAGAATAGTTTTGTTACCGTGGGACACATTTCTAGGCATTATATCTGTAAAAAACGATAACACTTTGGTAGTCATCCATTCTGGATTTCACAACATGGATGATATTTCTGCACTTGGTATACCATGATGTTCATGCATAATTAAGATACTTTTAAAATCATACATTTTATTGGAGAAAATCCATCTTAAATATAGGCATTATGTACATTTGCATAATCTGTAGTTAGATTTTCTTGTATTCAGGGTTGCTCCAATTGTGAATACTTGACTATATGCCAAGATATGATTTCATACTATTATTTATCTAGATTAAAAAAAATCTACAATGCATGTAGTGGTATTCATATGTTTACAGGGTGAACTTAATTATTAAAAGTTCAGGTGGCAAAAGGATCCCCGGCTGATCTAGCTGGGGTTTGTGTTGGTGATGTTCTAGTCGAATGTGCTGGAAAAGTCCTCGGTACTGCTCCAAAGGTGATTCAGTGTTCAGGCAGTTGCCTTTATTATTATAATTATTATTAATATAAATACAAAAAGTTGACAACATTATTTGCATCATGCAATGATAGTTCTGTGCAATGTTGATGGATATGTGCAAGGAACATATAGAAGGAGATACGTTAAGGAGCAGCGTGGCGTGGAGGTATTTTTGTACACAATTCCAAGATCTAGAATTGTTGCCATATGTTCTAATCATCAGTGTACTGAACATTATTACTAGGTTCTTGTAAGGAAGCAAAGTGATGGCAGCACAGTAAGGAACACATTGTTTGCTGATGTTTTAAGCGAGATCAATTATTACAGGTGGCCTATCATTCTCTGTGTCTCGTGGATGTTAATCATGTTTGTAATTTTTGTTCTGACTGTTGTACTTTCTTTACCTTCAGATGGATAGATCCATTGCCCAACTACAGTGAGGTTAGTGTCTTAGTGAGGAGTTTATGGAATTATGATTTGTACATCTATAGTATGGTAACATTATGCCTTGCCTCCGTAGTTGATTTGTGCTTTGTAGAATAATAACAGAAATTCTCTTTCGTGGAGCCTAAAAACTTATCATACCCCGCATATGTAATGCAGTGTGTTGTCGTAAATTTGTTATTGTTTTATTGGTACTAATATATTTGTTATTTGCCTTTGTACTCAACAGGAAACAAGGCCTAGGTTTTGTACACCAGGATGGAGTAAAGTGTATCCAAGTGTGGGTCAAGGGATGGCAATGACCGAGGTAACCAGGCTCGGAATGGCCGAAGTATGCTAACTAATATAGTTGGTCCGACATAACCTTACCGACATAGATATGTCGGTCTTGCCAAGTTGTTCTTATATGCAGGTGAGGAATCTGCCCCGAGGTAAAGTGTCCGGCATATCCATGCCGGGTTAGAACCAGGGAGGGTATCCGGCATAGCCTTGCCGGGTCAGTACCAAGGAGAGTCCGACATATCCGTGTCGGGCTGGCCGAGGCAAGGAGCCTTGTGTCGGGCAGGAGTCAATACTCTGTCGTGTCCCGCAAAGCACGGAGCGCCTGGCACAGGGCCTGGCAGAGGCATGCTGCGGGTTCTCTGGGGTGGCGTGGCTACGAGTTAGGTGTGGGCCGGCCACATCCTGCCCCTGTCAGAGGGGACATTCTAGCTCTACCGTTATGCAGCAGGGGATGGGCAGGCCACGTCTTGTCCCTGACAGGAGTGCCATCATGACTCCTCAGTGGCATGGCTACAGCGTGCATCGAGGGGCATTACCGTAACTCGGTTGGCCTATATAGAGGGCATCTCCCCCTCCTGCACAAGGGACGATGCCCTGAGACTCATTTCTCCCCTTGTAGCTTCATCTTCTTCCTTGAGCTCTACATCACTTCACCATTGTTGGATCATACAGCTCGAGGAGCACCTTGTACTTGTGAGATATCGATATATACAGAGAGAGGCAGGCAGGAGTAGGGGTTTTACCTCCACACGTGGGCCCCGAACCTGGGTAGATCGTGTGTGTTTGCGTGTTTGTGTGCTTGGTTGTTCTTCTGGGTGCGCTTATTAGCGCGCTAGCCCTCCCCGGATCCTCCAGCGTCCAAGCGAGCCCCAACTTAGCCATACCCATGGCATCTGCCGTGATACCACCACGACAGGATCATCATCACTACACAGGCCTGTTGTAACACTAACACCGTAGCCCTTGCGACGTCAAACTCATGACAAGCATTTGCTATGGATACCCTGTTCACAATTACAAGGGGTATTATGTCGAGTAATATGAGTATGCACCCGGTGCCACGTGCTCTTGGGGTGAAAAGGAACATTTTTGAAGTGTAAAAAAATTACATTGAAATGTAGACATGTAAATATATTCGAGCAACACATGATTGCAAGTTTTCAGGAAAAAGGAAATCATTTTTACGGTCTGTGGTAATAACATAAGTTTTAGCGCCAACATGATTTCCATTTTGGAGAAAAAAAATTGTGTTCCTCTTTTCGCAGGGTTCAACAAGATCTTTTTCTATGAGAATGTATAATCATACAAATGAGGAACAATTGCATGTGCAATTTATTTTTAAACACTTTTTTGTTTCTTTTGAATATGCTGTTCATCCTGGAAACTCGAGGAGGTGCCGACAACGGCCACAAAGACGACTTGTCCGGAGTAGGTTGAGAGAAGAATTTTGGAGGGGTAGGCACAGTTAGCAACCGAGAAAGTTGCCTTCCCCCAGAACAGAAATATAGAGAACCCGCGGAATGCAGTAGGGCATGCTATCGCTGTAAACTGTAAACTACCATGGGTGAAACAGGCGCAAGCATGCTGCATGGAGAATATTCATATATGCCAGTGGTGAACGATTCATTTCCAGACATTACTGATCATAGCTTGGCACCCACGAGACAAAAATATTATTCATCATCTCCCCAGTTAAGACTGTGACTACTTCAATTACAGTTCGACAGACTACCCACCGTTCCGAAATGGCAACATGTAAGCACAAACTGTATGCAATTAGTATCATAAGGCACCATCACATACACATACATACAAAAAACGCATAACCAGAGATGTTCCTCTCAGTCGCCAGATGCCTTCGGGGAGTTCTCACTTCTCAGGCGTCTGAAGCCTTCCCTCGCCATGTGCGTCTCCACGGCAGTTTTGAAATCTTCCCTGACGCCAGCATCGTTGAACTTGAGAGCAAACGTAGTAAGCCCGCTTGGCAATTCGCCGTTGCTGTTGATGCATGAACTTTACGCCCTTCTTCTCCATGTCCTTGAGTGTCATAGCAAATTTTTTTTGGCGCTTCTGTGTCAGTGGTGAGGGCTGGGACAGAATTTTCGTTGTTGTTCGCACCACCATTATTGAAAGAAGGGAAACACGGACCATCAGTCTTCAGCCCAAACAGGGGCATATCCTTTTGAATCTCTGCTGCCTCATCTCCACTAATATTAAAAGGCAGAGTCTGTCAGATCCGGAGGATCTGAACCGTCCACCACGCCAGATCCAACGTCTCAGATTCGCCCAATGTTGTATGATGTGCACCTTCTGTTTTTTTTAAAAAAAACACTCCCGAAAATAAGGAAACCGTCTATTCCCCCGTTCCCCACCCACGACTCCACGAGCCACGAAGCAGCCCACCTGCCGGAGCCGCTGGCTTCGTCGCTGCCGTCCTGCCTCGCCTGGCCTACAGGAGACCGCCGTCCGCCACTAATCGCGGCCGTTCCCCGCACGGCGGCTACCGTTCCCCTACTTGCCACCCCGCCTCCCCGCCGCGGCACCGTCGACGCGCCGCTTTTCTACGCTCCAACGGCCACCGCTGCCGCCCATCCACCCACGCGCTGTCGCCGTTCCTCGCACCCACGAGCCACGAATTCCTGGTCTCTAGCAAGGTGAGCACGAATTCCAGGTCTCTAGCAAGGTGAGCGCGAATTCCAGGTCTAGCAATTTTTCTCCTTTCGATGATTTCAATGTCCTGATGTTTGAGTGTAGGATTCGAAGAGAAAGCCAATACGGAGAAGATTCTTGTCCAACGCACCAAAGAACAGATCCCTTGTTCTCTTCTCGCCTCCCGTCAGTTCTTTCGCCGCCGATGGGATACCTCGAGCGCAGTACCGTTCCGCCGGCGCCGGCAGTGGCTTCTTGTTCAGCGCACCAAAGAACAGGTATCCTAACTCACTGGAACTCAAACTTCATATTGCAAGAATCTATATGACTACTTTAATTCAGTACTTGCTGTAGTATGCTCAAGCTTTGCTGAGCTCTGGTTGTGTGTGCTGTAGCCTCTAATGGTTCTAAGCTTACTACTTTAAATCAATAGTTCATCTGATGGATATCTATCATAAACTTATTTGTCAATCTCTACTCTTCAACATAATCTATCGGATATTAGTGAACATAGGAAATACCACTTTCTATTACTTGTTTAAGGATAACGTTGGATGAACCTTCGAGGAGCTTCTTTGTACCTACTGTTTCTTGTAACTTGATTAAGCAGTAAACTCATGATTTTCCCATGTTATATGTGCAAGTTTCATTCTCTGGTTATCCAGCATTTTACATTAAGTTCATGTAGCACACGTTGGGGTAGGAGGTACTTTCTTCACCAACACTTTAAATAGCTTTTTGTTCAAATATTTCTTGCCTTTTTTTTCGAGTGCCTTTTCACTAATTAAAATGATGGCTTTTAGACTGAAACTCCCTGATAATCAAGCCATTCATTTGTAATGGTATTTGTATTTTTTAGTTTTCAGATGCAAGCTCTTTATTTTTTCAAACTGAACTTTGTTGTTACTTCTGTTCTACATTACAGATATGCAAATGTCTGCAAGATGTACTTAGTGGCACCTTACATGTTCATGCTTCACTATATCGCTGTAGCCTCTAATGCATTTGTTCTACGTTATCCAATATTGGTTGCTTTGGTGAGCTCTGATTGTGTGTGCTGTAGCCTCTAATATTACTCGGCACAAAATAAATATTACTTCATTGTTTGCCTCTCAGTTTTTTGTGTTACCCTGTTCATGTTGTTTTCATAGCTCATGTAACAATTTGTGGTTGAGTTACAGGCAGTCCGTACATCCAAAATCATAACTGCTGTTGGGCGTGCCGTAGTGCTTGTCCCGTGGTACCTTAGTGTTTCATCGAGACAAATATGAATGCATGAAAGTTAAGCATCCACAGGTGAAATTTAAATGAACGAAGGGAGAGAAACGGCAAGAATGCATGCCTCGATCAGGTTTCTTTCTCCAGGTTTCATTTTTCACCTACACATAACTCTGTTACTCAAGTGTTGTACAATTTCATCTTCAATTGTGAATAACAAATCTGTCTTTACCTCTTCGTTCTGTTAGCGGAACTACTGCAGGCTTAAGCCGGCCTAAATACAATGCTTATCATGGTATCTTCCAGCGCTTGCTGTCATCATAAGGTGATAAACATCTAATACATGACTTCTCTCCCATATCAGATTAACTACTAATACACTTCTTATCTATATAAGGTGGTTTCTGAAGCTTGAGCCAACATTATATGCTTTTTCTGAGATGTATATATATTACTGAATTGGTTAAGTGCTTGAGGTCTACTGGGACGACAGTTCGTTGATCCGAACTTCTATTTTCGACCAAATTGTCGAGCAAGTGTCTAGATGGGTGTCTATTTTGTCTCCAGTTATATAGTTGCAACCAGATTCATAGGTTTTTTTAATAAATTGTTCTATACTTTAGCTGAAACTGATGCATTGTGCTAAGTGTAGTTTGTGTTTACCAAATTTAAGTTCTCATGGATAAGTTTATTTGGTTTTACTTTCTTTTAGGCATGGACGTGGTAACCTTATAGAGCACTGGAAGCACCGCACCTCATGTGGACAGGTATACTATCTTGCTTTTCTGGTGTTACTTTGAGCCATTAATTGGTTACTACGAGCATGCTTTCCCTGCTTCATTGACTTTAGAAACGATTAATTTGAATTTTTAAGTAACAATTCTTCTCTTGTAACTTAAAAATGATTTTATTTAAGTAAACCGAGCTTAAGCGTGTGTCGGATTTGCCTGAGTCAGCGCAGCCGATAGCTTGAGATCCAATACAGTAGCAGTAGAGCTCATTGTGTAACCAGGAGAAATGGAGGAAGACAACAAAGTAATGTTTCTGATAAGGAGGGGGCAAGAATAGATGCACGACGGTAACTTGAGAGGGTGACTAGGGAAAAACTGCACAAGCTAAGGCCCTATGGCAAATAAACCCTTGATCGATGTCTTCAAATTTTTATTTCGTAGCAACCACATGTTTTTTGTGTAAAAGTTAACATTCTGTTTACACACTTCTGTCGGTGCAGTTATAAGGCTTTTGAAGCTGCTCACACAACTTCTTTGAGCACCAAGCTCAGCATCATGGAAACCTCATTGGAGGACTAAGTTCATCATCATGGGTGCCTTCAAGTTTTTAATCTGTATATCCTTCACACACGGCGAGCGGCTGTCGAAGCGAAGGAAGTTCGTTGGTCCTGGGCAGTGGGACCACCGACCTCAACACTAGGCAGGCTGTTTCCTGGAGGATAGGTCTGTTCTGTGAAAGCGCTTTGACAAGGGTTGACGATTTCATTCATCCTTGGTGCCAATCTTCTCGACAGGATCTTGGTAATCAGTTTTCCGAAGAACCCCACAAGGCTTATCGGTCAGGCCATGGACATGGGGCCTCTGAGTTCAGATGAGCGGCGTTTCCGTGCCTCGCTCAAGATCAACAGCCTGGGACTTGCTGCTTTGTAACGATCCATCTGGAGGCAGCTGCTCGCAGGTATGCTGGCTCTGTGATGGAGATGCCAGTACCCTCTTTCTGGCCAAGATTGGAATTGCCCCTGTCAACCTTATGGAACTGGACATTCCTATACTGGCAGAGGAACTCCGCGGTGCCATTATGGACTGTAATTCAGACAAAGTGCCTGCCCCGATGGTTTTACCGGACTGTTTTTTAAGAAAACTTGGGCAATTATAAATGATGACTTGATAAGAGCAATTGAGGCTTTTGACTGCTGCAGATCGGATCAGCTACACATCCTAAACACTGCAACTATGATTCTTCTACCTAAACTTGCTGAGGCTGCCCACCCCAACGAGCTTCACTTGACCCGCGGCAACCATGAGAGGAACTTTCTGGTGGAACCATTGTAGAGCATACGGCTACATAGTGGAGTAGTTAGTTAGTTACTGTATTTTATACCTCCTATGACACCTGCCGCAACCATGAGAGAGGAACTTCCTGGTGGAACCATTGTAGCGCATACGGCTACATACTGGAATAGTTAGTTACTTACTGTATTCAATCCCCTCCCATGACAAATAGAGTCGTTGTCCAAATCCCATGCATCTTTGAATAAAATGAGGATCATGTAGCCTTGGATTGTTGCATAACTACTATATTATTTGGTACTTGTCAAGAATGTATTTCCGAGATATTTGCTCTATCTGTTGGACCTGATGTTTGTGCGTGCTTAAAATGTCCATTGTTAGTTTTCGAGCTGTGAAAATATGCTCCATAGTTATACAAAATCAATCTGTAAACATGCATACATTTTCTTTCCACGTCAGTCTCCAATCCAACTTCATAACTAGGACTAACGGACTCTATAACTAAAATACACTCCATCACTAAAGCTATCGGTTATATTCAGTTAAAAACTATTGGTTATATGTAGTACATTATTATACATTTCGTTTTTTTACCCGATTATACATTTAGTTGATTGAATTAGTTATTGCATGCTAACACTAAGATACACGAGGAAATTTCTTCATAAGGATACACGTGCATTGCACGTGCGTGATTACTAGTTAGAATAAGCATTACTGTGCGCATCTTTCAAACTGCCAACGCAGCCCTCATTAGTTTTCTCACTTGAGCAACTGCCCTTTACATTTGACACTGTGACATCACAAGGTGGAGGCTTTAAGAAAGGGGTACTTGCTTGAACACTAGAAGCACTTGGGGGTAAACCTAATTGCAGAGAAAGGATTAGACGGAGTTGACAACGGCTGATGGCGCTCCTTTACAATCCTTCGGGCTGCCATCACTTCCTCACTAGTTTTGTCAAATATTTCCGCCTCCTGCTCCGGTGAGTCATCATCAGATTCAGGATTGTCCTTGTTGACTTGTTTATCTGCAACCCTCTTCCTAGAGGTTTGAGCATGTCCCTTTTCTGCCATCTTAGGAGTTTTGACTGCCTGGAAATCAAAACATGAGAACAAACTAAGAAAAGAGTAATGAGAAGTTTGTATAAGCAACCATCAAGTCATCACAGATCAATTACAACACATATTTGACTATCTAAAGTTTATTTTCCAATGTGCCAAGCCATTTAAAGAACAAACTTAAAAAAATAAACCAGGAATGCTGAAAGGCGATTAATGTTGTATGTCAGAAAATAAAGGATAAAGTAGGGGGAATGTAATAAAGAAAAACAGGCGCACCCCAAATAAAAACAAATAATGTAGTTAAACTAGGTCGCTCAAAGTGCAAAGATGAATGTGTCATCTCCTATCCAAAATAAGTGTCACAGTTTTGGGGTTAGTTAAAAACTGCGACACTTATTTTGGATCAGAGGGAGTACACAATACGCAACAAGGAAAAAATGTACGCCTATATATCAACATATCAAATTGTAGGTTCTGTGTTAGCACCTAGCGGAAAACAAATATTTTCACGCACCGCGATGTTCGCACAGTACGTGCATGGTAACGTCTCCTGGAGCTAGAAGCATGCATGTTATATGTGCATCATTATGCTAAAATGAGGAGGTGGTATTATTAGCACCTAAAAGCAGAAGAATTTCTGTATATAAACAATGAGTTTTTTTTTGAAAGGTACAAATCAGAATCCAGCCTAGACAAATATATACTATTGTACGGAAACTCCTAATAGCTCCCAAGCTATACTGGTTCCCAAGAGAACTTCTGTATCTTTTTGGCATTGCAAAAAGTTTCAAAAAATACACATGTAAACAAGCAGGTCGAAACTTTTCCGGAGAAAAGGTTGTACTGACCGGTTTGTAGTAGTCATCATGCAAAAGAAGACGACCGGCTGCCCTGTCACGAACACAGTTGACCACCGCGCGCCCCCTTGTCGAGCCTCGGTACTTGGATAAAGCATTCTGCTCAGCGTCCCATAAGAGAACAGCCGGGGCAATCAACAACACATCATCGTCGGAAGATGATTCTGATGATGTTTCGATAAAATGGTGGTAGAAGAACTCGTCAGAGCTATCCATGATCTACAAATGTGAAGATAGAGCGGAAGTTACCACCACAATTTTCATGAAAAGTCATCTCCCAGGAAGTTTGAAATAAAAAAATTAGCTAGTGAATGCATATTTACCAGGACCGCTACCTACCGGAGTCTCCTTAGCCATTTAGGAGCAGCCACCTGCCTCAGTTCGCTCGTACAGCCTTCGCGTATCCCGACTGTATATGCCACAAGCATGAATACCCCCACCGTATTGCGAAAGGTGGGTCCCACCATCAAATATTTTACTCAGCTCGCGCATCTCACTCAGCTCACTCAGCTCTTCCCTTTTGGAGAAAATATCCCCAACGCATCTCACTCAGCTCGCGCCGCCTCTCGCCGGGATCCCCGATTAGTGCCGCCGCTCGCTACCCCACGTCGCTCCGTCGCGCCGTCGTCATTCCCAGGTGTGCCTTCCTCCTCCGACCAGGGCGCTACGGCTGTTGGTGCGTCGGTTCGACCTCGCCATCGAGCGCGCGCGCAGAGCGCGGCGAGCTCCCAGCAGTGCTACCACTGCACCGTCGCCCTTCTTCACCACGCACAATCTCCTCTTCTTCGAGCAACCTTCTTCCTCGCTGCGGCGATCTACTCCAGGAAAAGGCAAGTACACCCCGGCTGTGGGGGAGCACATTATCCTCCAATCTTATTTGTTCTTGGCATTGGGGAAATTTATTCTATGTTTTGGCATGGTTTTTTTTTTAACTTAAAGGTTCTATGTTTTGGCATGGTAGTTCGGTGGAGGGGTAGTAGTACTTTTCATGAAATTCTTGAGCTCTCCCGATCTGAGATGGAGAAGTTCATAACCCTTACCTATTTATCTGATTTTTGTGCATAAGGAAATATGTGTGTTGTGTAGTTCTATTCGAGATCTGAGATTGCAACTCATTGCATCTGCTTTGATTTTACCACGCTTGAACAGCTATGAATCTTTGTATAATTAATTGTATCTGCTACGGTGGTGTTTTATACCATTAGAATTTGAACTAGAAACTCATGTTACCCCTTTAAAGAACGAGTGCTGAATTTGCTCAGGATATTTATTGAATTTGTTCCTTTTGAGCTGCAATTTTTCCTAGTATTCAGAATTGTAGTTTCTGCACTATCAATTTAAGCTGCAAATAGAAATCATTACACTAAAATAGTGCCGAGTTTATCTAATCAGTAAAAGTGAAACTACAACCAAAGTCTTTGAGAAATCTGGAGCCTCCTAACAACTTGAAAACCATCAACTATTGTCTTCTTTTATGTCTTCTTTTGCCAAGCCATCAGATTACTAACCAATCCTGAGAGTCACCAGATTTTCATCCAAATCTTTACTGAAAATTGGCAAACTGTGCCCAAACTGATGATTATGTCCGGAGCACGGAAAGGGAAATCTGTCCTGAAGAGCAGCTATTATGTGACGGCAAAAAAAATGCAGCTATTATGTGCGAGCAAAACAGATTTCCCCTATGCGATACTTATACTTTCTGAAAAGTAAGGCACTACCGTATCTGTACTATAGCTAGCGGCAATGGTTTCGTGCACCAATTTGCAGTCTAATACTTGCTGTTTCGTGCACCAATTTTTTTTTCATTGGTGAAATTGTGATATATAATAGTGTGTCTGAATATTCACAGAATTAACTTTCATTTGCTGCCGTTGCATTTTGGTAGGCCTTCTTTATTAGGATGGAAAATGCATTTTTGCCGGAATCATTCTTAGATTTAATATCTTCGGTTGAAAATCCAGATAGATGGATTCATTCACAAGACAGGTACGAACTGTGCAACTTTAAATGTTCAATAATATACACTATTTATTTCAATTGCTTTGGTTTTCACCGTCAATTTCTTTCCAGCTTTCCGGAATTTGCATTTGGTTCTCCCAATCTATCTTCTACAAAGGAGGTCATCGATCAATATGAAGAGGACATTGATGACGACTTGCATCCTCTATTTTTCTCTGACAAGTAATGTATCCAAATTGATTCCTAAAAAATGATAGAAATTCCTAAGTGGAGGCGTTTATATGATGTTTCGGTGTTAATGTAGGGAATATGAACAAGATTCACAAGAGGATGATTTTGCATCTGATGATGAAGCTATATGGACAAAAGAAGTTGCACCTGGGGATGGATACTATGCAGATTCTTCGGAATCAGAGATGATAGCTGGCAAAGCAAAATCAATTGACAAAAGAAGTCGTTATTGCTATCGGTATGTCTGCTTTATCATACTTTAGAATGTTCCTTTCTCAATTGTCAATATTAACAAATCATTTTAACAATATATTTTTATCTTGTTTTTGTACTAAAGGAAGCAAAGACCAGAAGCATTTTCCATGAGTGTTTCAGCAAAGGAGGTCTCTAATCCTATTGAAATTGCAATGAGATCATTCTGTTCAAACAGATTAGTCCCTATGTTCAAACCTGAGTTAGGTCCCTATGTTTTGCCCATTTCTTCCTACACTGGTATACTCTCCGTTAATTTGAAATATGTTCTGTTTTGTTGGAGAAGTTTTTTATTTGAGAAAATACAATTTATATTTGGGCAGGGACAAACGAAGAACACAAAGAAATCCACAACAAGATGTGGCTGTAAAGCAATGTTGAGAATTGCTGTTTCTCCGGGTGGAGAATGGTTTGTGAGGACCTTTTTTGAGGCCCACAATCATGACTTGGTTGAGAGTTGTGCCGAGAAGAAGCATTTGTTTTCACACAAGCACATAGATCCCGAGACTAGGTCACTTGTCAAACATCTCCGGGAAAACAATGTCAGTTTAACAAAAGTGAACACAATATTATCTAGCTTATTCTCTTCAACTGAAAACTCTTATTTCACAAAAAAATCTTTGCGAACTGTTTGTTCAGAGATTGCAAATGAAACTCTTAAGTGTGATGCCACGAAGACAATGGAGACCCTTAGGGACATGATTGTAAGGGATTCTAGATTTGTTTTTGCATGTCAGCTTGATGATGACAATCGTATAAATGCTCTTATGTGGTCTAGTGGGCGAAGTAGAAGTCTTTATGACCACTTTGGAGATGCAATCACATTTGACACAACCTTTGGAACAAATATATACAAGATGCCTTTTGGTATGTTTGTTGGAGTGAACAATCACTTCCAGAGTGTCGTATTTGCTGGTGTGTTGCTTACAAATGAAGCCGCCCTTAATTTCAATTGGGCTTTCACAGAATTTGCCAAAATGATGGGAGGAAAAGCGCCTGTCACCATTCTTACAGGTAATTTTGTACTCTTCTATTTGATATTCTAATACATTAACGGCTATCTTATATGATCTCCAACTTGCAGACCAGTGCAAGGCTATGACAATTGCAATAAGGGAGACATGGCGTAACACGAAGCATAGATGGTGCAAATGGCATATTCTTCGTAAAGCGCAGGAGGCTTTGGGTCACGTGTACAGGACGTACAAAGATTTCGGCGATGATTTCAATAAGGTTCTCCATCACATGCTAACTATTGATGAATTTGAGTTAGCATGGTCTGTTATAATCTTAAAGTATGATCTAGGTGAAAATCCATTTTTGACGAGAGTATACCAGTGTAGGAAGAAATGGGCAAAACCTTTTTTCAAGACTGTTTTTTGTTCTAGAATGACCAGTACTCAACGAAGTGAGAGTGCAAATCATGTCTTGAAATTATATGTTCCCCCAAAATCATCAATTCATCAATTTATCAAACAGTACACAAAAATGGTTGATGAACAAGAGAATAATGACAGCGAAGCAGAGAAGAATAATAAGCAGGTAATAAAATCATTTTTTTGTTGATTACTTTGCTGTCTTGATATGTAATTTGTTATATTTTGTTGCTTGAACAGAAAAAAATCAAGCTGACATTTCACTATCCGATTGAGAGACATGCTTCAGAGATATACACACACGCTGTGTACTCTCATTTTCTGAAGGAACTCGTGAAAGCATCCTCTTATGTGGTGACAAAATATATTCCTGGACAAATGTTTGAAGTTACCCATGTTGATGCTGAAAAGCGTGAGGCCTGGTCCAGAGTTGTGTATATAATAACTATAGATGAGGTTCAAAAGTCGTTTCTCTGCCAGTGCGGCTTGTTTGAACATTTTGGCATTCTTTGTTGCCATGCTTTGAAGGTTAGTTTATATTAAATTTACAATATACATGTGGATCCTGTATTTGAATGTCCATCTCACTTCATCCATTTTGGTACATAGGCCCTTATCCATATTGGAGTATGTAAGATTCCAGATGCCCACATTATGAAAAGATGGACTAAGAATGCTCGTTCTTCGACCCGGGGTAAAGAATCTAGAGGTTATGCTGATGAGGACCTATCATATAGTAGATCTCTGCGTAGCAAGAGGTTGTACATGGCTGCACTTAAATGGTGCGGATGGGCGAAGAAGATGATTCCATGGCTGAGATTGCCTTCAAAAACATAGAGAAATGAAACAAAGAAATGAGGGCATTCAAGAAGATGAAAACAACATGTCAGGTTGGATACGGATCATGCCGATCTGATGATAATGATGATATTTTTCATCCTTTCATTGCTGATTCATCAGACACCGATGGTGTAGAACTTCACATCCAGGACCCAAAGAAGAAGATTATGATCCCTGCCAGTTCAATTAAACCCCCTATTATACCCATTTCCGCTGGCCGAACAAAAGTGAAACGTTATAAAAGTCGTCTCCATGGAAATGTAATCAAAGATAAAGCCCCGGAAGCAACGAAGTCATTAGAGCTGGGGGACGTACAGGTGTGCATCAAACAAGATTTTGCAGCGCGTGCAAGTCCCCTTATCACGACATCAGGACATGCACTCAAAAAGCGCATTTTCAGGCTCCCCAGGCAGCTCTGATGATGACTTTAGTGCATTATAAGGTTCATTATTTTTAGCTCAGTCCATTTATGTAGGGTTGAACAGAAGAACACCCTCTCCCTTCAATTAGTGTAATATGGCAGAATTTCTCAAACTGTTGATTCTGGGAAGACTTTAATTGTACTGGCACATGGACAAACGTCTCGACTAATTCCTAGCTTGGTACATCTAGTCCAAATTATGATTGTCGTTCTTCTTTCATGGAATAATTATTTCAAGATTTCGATGGTACTATCTACGCAATTTCTTGGCGATGATCGGTATTTCTACTTAATTTTTGTTGGCGATTGATTGTTATTTTTGTCTAATAAATATTTTTTAGAATTTTCATACGTGTTTCATGAATGTTTCACTCACTTTTGTATGTGTTTGACGGATGTTTCACTCAATTTCGCAAGATCTACTTTTGGCAACGACAAGTACATCCCGGCTGCCGGGTAGCATGTACTCTCCTCCAATTTATTTCTTTTTCACCGATAGGTTCTGTGCATTTGGCAATTTATTCTATGTGATATTGTAGTTCAATGGAGCGGTAGTAGTTTTTTTTGTTCAGTACACTAAATTCTTTGTAGCTCTTTTGGATATGAGGTGGATAAGTGCATTAGCGTTGCTTATTGCTCTGATTTTTGTGCATACGGAAACATTGTTTATGTAACGGTTATGAATTGTAGCACCTATTCCTCTGTGGTTTGCAACTCTTTGTACCTGCTCTGATTTAACCACGCTTGAAATAGTTATCTATCTTGTTATAATTAATTGTATATGATGCAGTTCTTTAAGCCATTAGTAGTTGATTGCACATTTGATTTTTTGTTTAATAAACCAGTGGTAAAAGGTGGTTGACCACTGTGTAGTCGTGTCCTTATTCTATATATTTCATAGAGGTTTCACAAGGGTTTCACATAGGAGTCACATTTTTTCGTGCGGCGAAAATCAGCACATGGGAGAGCGACTAGGCTAAGTCTTAGCTCGGTAAATCTAATAAACCATTGACGTTTTCCGACGGCGAAAAATCTGTGGTAGAATTCATTTGTTTCTCTTAGAGATCTAAAACTAATTGGTCAACACGTTGGGGAATTCAGGGTTGGGTATCACGTTATTTCCTGCATGTTTCAGTCGCAAATGAAGAACCACTAGGCTTATATAATTTCTCTCTCGTACACTCCCTCGCTTATTCCGACATAGCACTTGCTAATAGAAACAAAAATTTATTGTTGTTGATTTAGTTGGTTCTTTTTGTTCGACACATATTTTCAGTAATTTCACATGGCTTTCAATATGCGCCACCCACACTAGGCGCCATCACAATAGTTTGATTGTTACTGATCTTGTCCGCTTTTTTTAATCAAATTTCAGAATTTCCACCTAGGTTTCAGAAATGTTTCGTCAATGATTCACAATATCCGAATTTCACACTATGGGACAACAAAGTGCGACAAGTGCACATTTTTGGGTGAACTATGAACCATTCCTAAAATATGAATCATGCATGAATAAGTTGTGATAATCAAGAACCAGAAGTGCATTATAAGAGAATTATAGTGATAAACTATGGAGCACATTGTTTCGTGCGGCGAAAATCGGTACATGGGCGAGCGACTAGGCTAAGTCTTAGCTCAGTACATTTAATAAACCATTGACATTTTTCGACGGCCAAAAATCTGTGGTAATTTATTGGCGGTGATTGGTTTTTTTACATGATTTTTGTTGGTGATTGATTGTTATTTTTGTCTGATAATATGTTTCCGAATTTTCATATGTGTTTCACGGATGTTTCACTCAATTTTCATATGCGTTTGACGGATGTTTCACTCAATTTGGCGTGATCTACTCCGAACAACAACAAGTACATGACAAAGCACAATAACCAGGACCTGTGCTCCAATTTAATTAGTTTTCCACCGATAAGTTATGTGCTCTGTTGTGATGGAACGTGACAAAGCACAATAACCAGGACCTATGTGCCACTGAAATCTGTGAGGGGAAATGGAAAAGAGAATTGGCTGCTGCTAGTGCTAACGTACAAGACTGATGGGCCCCCTTCCTTGCAATGCACAACAGGGAAAGGGGATCGATGCCCGGATTTCATCCAGTGTTTCCAGAAGCAGACGCTCTGATCCGACGCAAATCATGTGCCACCACGGCCTCCCCTGCGCATGCTCGGCTCCTCCTGCCCCATTCTCCTTCAGCGCCTCCTATGGCCATGTGGAGCGCCGGTTCCAAATTCTTCCTCTCGTGCTCGATCTCGACTGGCGCAGCCGATTCCCTTATCCCTCGTCTGAACTTAGCTTCTCCCTCCTCTGACTAGGCTAAGTCTTGGTTCAGCATATCTAATAAACCATTGACGTCTTTGGACGGCCAAAAATCTGTGGTAGAATCTAGGTAGAATTCCTAATTGGGCATCATGTTGTTAATCGCAAGTGAAGAATCACAAGTCTTAAATAATTTTTCTCTTGTACACTCCCTCACTTATTGTTGTTGATTTAGTAGTTTTTTTTGGTCGACACATATTTCAGAAATTTCACATGGTTTTCAATATGCGTCACTCACACCTCACACCATCACCTCCTAACAAAAACAAAAGATTGAATGTTATTGATCTTATCCGTTTTTAATCAAAATTTCAGAATTTTCACTCAAGTTTGAATATGTTTCATGAAGGATTCACAATATCCAAATTTCAAACTATAGGACAACATAGTGGGACAAGTACTCATTTTTGCGTGAACCATGAACCATTCCTAAATTATGAATCGTGCACGAATAAGTTGTGATAATCAAGTGCGTTATAAAAGAATTATATTGATAAAATATGGAGCAAAATCAATAAGTTGTGATAGATCATCGAATGACTCATGGACAAATATTGAATTATGAATCATAGAGCACTCTGAATTTAATAGGCCTCATCAAATCAACGTTGTAAATATTGAAGTGAAGAACCACAAGTCTTAATAATTTTTATCTTGTACATTCCCTCACTTATTTCGACATAGCACTTCCTAATAGAAACAAATGTTTGTTTGTTGTTGATTTAGTTGGTTCTTTTTGGTCGACACATATTTCAGAAATTTCACATGGTTTTCAATATGCGTCACTCACAGTACACACCATCACCTCCTAATAAAAACAAAAGATTGATTGTCATTGATCTTGTCCATTTTTTAATCAAATTTTCAAATTTTCACTTAAGTTTCAATATGTTTCGCGAAGGATTCACAATATCCAAATTTAACACTATAGGACAAAATAGTGGGACAAGCACTCATTTTTGGGTGAACCATGAACCATTCCTAAATTATGAATCGTGCACGAATAAGTTGTGATAATCAAGTGCATTATAAAAGAATTATATTAATAAAATATGGCGCAAGATCAATAAGTTGTGATAGATCGTCGAATGACTCATGGACAAATATTGAATTATGAATCATGGAGCACTCCGAATTTAATAGGCCTCATCAAATCAACGTGGTAAATATTGAAGTAAGAACCACAAGTCTTAATAATTTTTCTCTTGTACACTCCCTCACTTATTTCGACATAGTACTTAGAACCAATTTTTTGATTGTTGTTGATTTAGTTGGTTCTTTTTGGTCAACACATATTTCAGAAATTTCACATGGTTTTCAATATGCGTCACTCACACCACACACCATCACCTCCTAATAAAAACAAAAGATTGATTGTTATTGATCTTGTCCGTTTTTAATCAAAATTTCAGAATTTTCACTCAAGTTTCAATATGTTTCGTGAAGGATTCACAATATCCAAATTTCACACTATAGGACAACATAGTGGGACAAGTACTCATTTTTGGGTGAACCATGAACCATTTATAAATTATGAATTGTGCACGAATAAGTTGTGATAATCAAGAACAATAAGTGCACTATAAAATAATTATATTGATAAAATATGGAGCAATATCGATAAGTTGTGATAGATTGTCGAATGACTCATGGACAAATATTGAATTATGAACCATGGAGCACTCCGAATTTAATAGGCCTCATAAAATATTGTGCAATATCAACGTGGTAAATATTGAAGTGAAGAACCACAAGTCTTAAATTATTTCTCTCTTGTACACTCCCTCACTTATTTCGACATAGCACTTCCTAATTTTTTTTTTGGATTGCTGTTGATTTAGTTGGTTCTTTTTGGTCGATACATATTTCAGAAATTTCACATGGTTTTCAATATGCGTCACTCACACTACACACCATCATCTCCTAATAAAAACAAAAACTGATTGTTATTGATATTATCCGTTTTTAATCAAAATTTCAGAATTTTCACTCAAGTTTCAATATGTTCCGTGAAGGATTCACAATATCCAAATTTTACAATATAAGACAACATAGTGGGACAAGTACCCATTTTTGGGTGAACCATGAATAAATTATGAATCGTGCACGAATAAGTTGTGATAATCAAGAACAATAAGTGCACTATAAAATAATTATCTTGATAAAATATGGAGCTATATCAATAAGTTGTGATAGATTGTCGAATGATTCATGGAAAATATTGAATTATAAATCATGGAGCACTCCATCTCAAATTTGATATTGAATTATCCATCTCACTAATGAGCTACAGAAAAAAATCTAGCTCAATTTGGGGATGAAAAACACAATTTCCGTGCATCAGAACCGATGTCCTAGACTAGAAATCCGGTCGTCAATTGGACACTTTAGATGCTGATGTGCCTGTCCTAGGGAATTAGGAGTGGCGCTGCGATCGATCTCCGAGGGTGACCGAGTAGTTGTCCATTACGAGTGAGACACTTGAAATGGTGTCATGTTCATCAATAGGCTACTTCGACTATTGTTGTGCCAAGCATTGCAGACATGGAGCATTAGATGCAACATCAATAATACTGTAAGAAAAAAGTTGGGGATAGTCAATAATATAACCCGAATTAGATCAGAATATGACTTCGAATTTGAAAAAAGTTGGAGAATTTTAGGCTGCTTCCTTTGAAACCCTTTACCTTTTGCTGCAGTAGGTTGTAAGGAGAACACTCTGTGGTTGCGTTGATGAAATGGAACCAGGGCTCCCCTACAGGGGCCCTCTTTGATCTAAAAGAATTTGAAAAAAAAAGTAAGAGAAGAATTTTTTCATAATACATAAAAATCATTGGGTACCAAAGTGAAGACATTAATAAAATTCATATAGTTTCTCGAGACTGAACTAGCAAAGACAAGTTTTGCAAAATCAGCATTGGAATCCTGAAGCCACTTGGATTATTAGAACTTGATTATGTTCAGATGGCTTTAGTTTTTTGCATCATGTATAGTGAAACATTCCAATAGATACACGATGGGTTCTAATTCACATTGGAATGCACAAACCTAAAGCAGGAAAGGGGATATGCACAACGTTCTACGATGTACAAACCAGGAACTCTGCTATTCGTGCAGAAGACTCAAAACTTGCCTGATGCAAATCCCTAAAACGGTCCTGGTAAATTTGTACGTGTCAACCAAAAGAATAGACAGGGATTTGCATCAGGCAAGTTTTCAGTCTTCTTGCCTAAAAATATGCTAAGGACAGAGAATACAAAGAATAGACACGGTCCTCGATCAGTAGGCAAGGATAGACTTGCCTGATGTACAAACCCAGCTTACCTACCGGACGACGAGCAGCGGCAGGAGTGCCGTCGGTGCCGGAAAGAAGCCCCAGGATGGAGGTGGACCTCGCCACGGCGGCGGTCTTGTCCATGGGCCGCGTGCTGCTCCGGCAGTAGACCTTCTTCCTCGCACAGTTTGCCATGTTCGGATGGATCTCCTCGCTCAGTTCGCCACGGGCGGCCGAGAGAGAGAGGGCGGTGGGAGCTAGGTACCGGTACTACATCCTGGCTCCGCCGGAATCCTGACCACCACCAGTAGCCGAAGTGGCCGGGGACGCCGGAGTTCGCCGGGTGTGGAGAGGGGCGGCGCAGAAATCTGAAGAGGGAGGGAAAGAGGGGAGTACGGGAGTGAGGGAGGGGACGAGGGGTAGGTGAAAGATGCTCGTATCAACGTTTTGTGTACGCTGCGCAGGAAATACCCCCAGAGATACAAAGAGTTTCCACGGTCAAAGAGCTGGAAATGGGGAAGTTCGGCGCGGATCTACAAGCAGTCATCGACGGCAAAACTGCACCGGTAGGTAGCGGTACCGGTAAAATTTCCGCGTTGGCGCATCCGTCAGACAGAAGAAACATATTGTTTCACTTTCCCACAAGAATCGTCCGTGCACAAGTATGACACACAGTCTGCGAATGTACACACCCACACATGCTAATATGCTACTGCCATTATCGTTTCATCCATACATACAGAATAGCATAACCATGCGTCCATACAAGAACTAAGCAGCACAGGTACGTCCGTAGGGAATGAAATGGCACATTTTACCTTGGGGACAGGCTCCGCAGCGACTGGAAGCAGAGGGCAGGCGTCGGCGCCGTCGGGGCGAGCTGGATTCCGCGGCGGAGGGGAGTTCGGAGGTGTCCGGGGTCGAGGTACAGGGAATAGGTGGCCGCGGATCGATTCGTCTTTGAGGCCTTAGTGCCATGGTGGAGCGGTGGATCCCGGTAATTACCGGCGGGAGGGCTCCGTTCTCACATTTTTTTTTGTGTTTGGTTAGGGTTTGTGTCCTATTCAAGGAGATAAGGCGGCGGCTACTCCTTGAGGATGAAATAAGGTCCTCCCCGCCTAGCCTCCGTTCTGGCGGTGCTTCTAGCGTCGTCGAGGGCGTGTTGAGGTGTGTCTCAGCGGATCTTACGGGATTCGGTCGGTGGTTGTGTTTGGTGGGATCCGTTTGGATCCGAGCTTCGTTCGTCTTCATTCGTGTGTCTACAAATTGGATCTTTCTGATCTATACTTCTCTTCATCGGCGACGGTTGCTGTTATGGTGCGCTGGTCCTATGGGACCTTAACACGACGACTTCCCGACTGTCTACTACAACAAGGTTTGCCCGGCTCTGATGATGGAGGGGTGATGACAGCGGCGCGCCTTCGGCTCGCTCTAGTGCTTGTAGTCGTCGCTAGGTGGTCTACGGGTCTGGATGTAATTTTTGTTACTTCTAGATTTCTTTGTACTGTCTTGACAATTGATCAATAGATTGGAAGTTCCTGCAAAAAAAAAGTTTTCATGGTAATCTTTACTTTGAAGAAGTGCTTAAAATGTTGTAACCTTTTGAGGAATTTTTTCGACGTGTCCTAAATATTATTCCAATTACCAGTATATTGGGCACTTGAAATAGTGCCCTAATAAGTTTTTAGCACTTGTTTGACTTTTCAGGTCACTTTGAAGTACCCTTAAATCCTGATCGTGACATAATGCAAACCAGAAACCCCTCAAAAGGAAAGATTTTTTTTGCAGGTGAAAAGAAAAGAATATTGGAGCACAGAATTTGGAATTGAGAAGGGGTCGGGCCCAATTCTCCTGTTTCGGTAGTCACAGAATTGGAGCCCGGAAATACCCCTCGATTCCGCACGACGCTTCTTTGATAGGGCACGGGAGTTCTCTCGGCGAACGATCGACTGGTCGATATCGATGGAGCCCGCGAGCAAGCGATCGAAGGTCTCCACCGCCGAAACCACCGGCGCCGCGCTGCCGCCGGACGTGGTGGAGGAGGTCCTGCTGCGCGTACCCGCCACGTCGCTGTGCCGCGTCCGCGCCGTCTGCCGGTCATGGCGCTCCCTCGTCTCCGACCCGTACTTCCTCAAGGCACACGCCGCCTTGCACCCGGCCCTTATACTGACCATGACCGGTGCCGGGGATCACATCAACGTGCTGGACTTGTCCGGCAACGTCGTCAAGCGGATAGACGTCCCCGCGGCCGAGGAGGAAGGAGCGCTGCCGGCGCATCCCGGCCCGTTCTATTCGCCAAAGAAACAGCAGTCGTGTCCGTGTGGTCGACCCCGAAACTGGCGCCGTCTCTGACTTGCCTGACGATCTCGACCCACCAGAGGGCCAGTCAGCAGGCCCTGGTTTCAGCCTTGCTACACGCTCTGGGGGACTACTCCACCGGCCACCGGAAGGTGCTCCGTGTAGCTATGCGTAACCGCGACGGCCGCGTTCCCTTCCAGCAGCCGTGCCACGTGCTTACCCTCCATGGCAATGACGAAAACCCGAGGCGCTGGAGGCCAACGACAAGCCCCCCAGTCCGCGTCACGACCAATACAGGCGTCGCCGGCATCACCGTCCGACGTTTCGCCTACTTCCTGCCGGACGAAAAATTTCTCAGCTTTGACATGGAGATGAAATCCGTTGCATCGTTTAACCTCGAGAAGGAGGAGTGGAGGCCCGGGATGATCCGAGGTCCGCCGGCGATCGACACCGGCACATGCACTTGTGAGCTCAAACTAGCGAAGCTAAGCAACATGTTGGCGATGATGCATTACGATTCTAAGCACCCCGTCGTGGATCTGTGGTTTGCGGTAAACTTGGAGAAAGGTCTCTGGGTGAAGAAGCATAGCCTGCCGCGGGAGCTGCTAGTGCCGTATAACCAGATGTGTCTGCACGGAGGCATCAAGCTCTTGATGGAGTTAGACGACGGCAGGATCGTCTTTTCGTACTATGTCACGTGGACTACATGGCACTGGCTTACACGGATTTATGATCCCAGGACCAAGACCTGTATCGATGTGCCACATCCTGGTGTTCGTGGCATTATTTGTGTGTACACAAGATAGGAGGTACAGTATTGACAGCGTCTTGATTCTTGAACTCAGTCTAGTCTATTTTACTTGAAGAAGGTCACCCTCCTTTCCTTCCTTCACTCTTCTCACACATAGTACGTCTTCGATTTCAATTGCACTACATATCCACATATACCACAAAACAAACAAATGCAAACTAATTACTCCTAACTATACATAGTCAAAGATGTTTAATATATGAGTAATTCTCCGTGAGATTTAACCCATGAAATAGTAGATAAACCATGGTCGTGAGGCGGAGATTAAACATATCATGCAAACAAGTAGACAAGATCGAATCAACATATCTAAACTGACTGCTTAGAATAGTAATGTGGGCATGATTCCAAATAAATGAAACAAAAACAAGTGCAGCGTTGAGGAAGAAAAATTGTTGGCAATATTATCAGTAGCAACCGTGTCGACAAAAAATATGTCGATCGGAGAAGTAGTCATCGTTGGGAAAATAGTCATATGCTGCACTGTCGGCAGAGATGCCAGTAGTCGCTTCCGAAAAATCTAATCGCACCTCTCTCGTATAGGATCAGTTCATGTCTCTCGCACGCCGAGGGACGTACGAGAAGCTATGGAACAAGGCAATCTCATGTGTGTGGTACATTCTTTGTTATGTCTATGGGTGAGGAGCAGACTATTTTATAAATATGTTAGCAACCAAACAGTAAAAAAGAAGCTGATGTTGAACTGTCTAAGAGATCGGTTTGCCACATGCGCAAACCGTCGGTTTTAACTTCCACAAGGCCCATCAAAATGTCTGAATTTCATAGGACAGGTTTGTGCGCTTCTTATTTAGTAAGTTACCGTGTTGACTTGTAAATTTTGACGACATTGTTCAACATATATATACATGTAGTCACCCCCAAACAAATCTTAGAATCCATTGCAAATTTTAGGCGATGATACCATGTGGGTTGTAGGCGAGCATATCAAACAATCAAATCTTATTTATGCGAGAAATAGAATCAATGCAATTTTTTATTAGTGGGTGATTATTATTTGAGATGATATTTCATTACCAATATGTAGCGGTACACACGTTTTTTATTGAACACGCTATAATTTGTAACACATATTCGTCTGGAAACGCGAGCTAAATAATCATGCCAATTCTCAATTTACACTGTAGAACTTATTATAATTATGCTTACCTAATCACACACTGAAAACTTCTATTAAGATATTTTTTACCATATCACTTCGAAATATCTCTACTATATAATATAGCTAGAGGTGATGGTTGGTAGGTTATTTTATTTTCCGATTTTACCCCTTGTTGCTAGGCTGATTAAGAAAATAATTACGCCTTTGCCACCGCTAAGTGAGATGTACCGGTTGAAGCGTTATTTTGTTTTCTCCTGCAGTCCCGTCTCTGGCCCGATTCCCCTCACCGCAAGGAGGACGCGGCGGAGAGCGGTCGGAGTAGAGGGTTGGCCTTGCGGCGCACTACTCCTCACGTCCACCCAGCCACGTACGCGTCGGCGTGCATGGCTACGAGGAGGCGCCTGGCAGGGAAGTTGCCGGCGACATGGATGACGCTTGGCGCGGAGGAGACCCATCCCCGGCCGTTCCTCCTTGGACGGTGGTGCCCATGGCGATGTCTCATTATTAGGTAATAGGTATGGATCATAATGGATGTTCCTCGCTGGGGCGTGGTCGCCTGGGCGCGGTGGAGTCGTCGTCCAACTGCCAGTGCACCGCAGGACACTACCCCCATTCGATCTCGGTGATCTCGGCGCCAAATGCCGGCGGCGGCCGAGGCGGCTGGCTCGGATCTCGGGTGAAGCAGCTGACAGGCCGTGGGTTGACGATGCAAGGAATGTTTTGCAGGAAACGCGCGACTGGGATGTGGTGTCTTGGACGTTCTTGATCTCAGCTTTGCGCAGTGCGATCAGTGGGGCGATGCGCTAAGGTCGCTTGCTTAGTTGCTGAGATGCAATCTGAATGCACTAAGCCTAATAAGTCTCCTTTCTACGTGCCTCCAAGTGCAGGATTTAAACAGAGGACGGTGGGTGTATGGACGGATTGATGAATATTGCATTGACACTGATTCCTTCTGTCAGGAATGCACGCATAAGCATAAAGCATGTATGTGAAACGTGGATGCATGTTTGATGCATTGAAAAGAATTCAGGGCACGCCTGTAAGAAGTATTAAATCATGGAACACGTTAATTGATGGGTTTATGCAAAATGGGACGCATAAAGAGGCACTAAGAATGTTTAAAGAGATGTCAATATATGGTGTAATTCCTGCTGTGATTACTCTCGTAGGTTTATCATCGTCATGTACACAGCTTGGTGATCTTCCTTTTTTTGTTCCGACAAAGCTTGGTGCTCTTCATTAAGAAAGATACTTTCACAATTAAATTGGAGATAATGGGATCCCTTCTGACATCATCCTTCCAAATTCCTTGATCAAAATGCTTACATGATGAAATTTGGTAAATTATTTAGTACAGGCAAATTCAGAGGCACCTCTTCATGCTAAATATTATGTTTAGAGGTTGTATATTGCCTAGGAAAGGTCAGTCTTTCAATTGTTGAACTTATGTATGTGCCGTTACAACGCACGGGCACTTTTGCTAGTTTAAATAAATATGTGCACTCTATTCCGTTTATTCAGTCTTCGTAAATTAATTCATTAAGGAATTCATGTTACAAAATACAGTTTACATCTAATACAATGCAAATGTGGTTAAATGTGAAATAAAAAAATTGGAACTCGTCAAGAAGGTAAAATGCTCAATATAAGTATAAATCTTTAATATAAATTATATTAAGTCACACAGCATATAAGAGAGAAAACGATCTATACTAAAATTGGCTCAAGGTAAATATTATATAATTTATGTTAGTTAAATATGAAATATGCAACTTATCAGCCAGAGATAAGAAACATAGACAACATCCTCTGCTTCCACACAATCCAAATGGCCAACGGATTTTCGTAAGAAGTTTAAAACAAGAACCAAACCTAACCAAAATCGCAACCTCACATCCTCTTCTCATTCTCCACTCCCCACCCCCATTCCCGCTGTACAGCAACCACACAAGCGGAATGCAGCTTTTCTACAGATGAAGAAATTACCTTAATTAGCTGCCAGACGCCGTGACAAGGGGAGGAACCAACGTCGGAGGCATATGGCTAGGGGTCTGCGAGGGGGTATCCGAGGGCTTGCCACCTCCTCTCCTGCCCACTGGCACCCTGCCGCCCCGTCGTCTTCCCCCTCTCTGCTATCATGTTCTTTAGCAGATCCTGTGGAGAACTGGATGTTTGGGCCACATGAAGATACAGAAGGCCCAGTTGTAATGGCCGGCTGTAAGGTGCCAGCAGAGACTGTGGGCTAACATATAGTTTCTGTTTTTACCAACAAAAAAACAGTTGTTCAATTCACTGCCTGACTGACATGTGGTTCATCGGCTTGCTCGGCCAGTTTGATTGTGCCGCTATTGTCCTTGTCGACATTCCGTGAGACCATTGATCTCTTCGTATAAGCTCCCAGCTATAATCCATTGACACAACATGTTATTTCTCAGCGAACGGATGTTCATATCTTTTTTCTTGGACTGAACAGCAATCGTTCTGCTTTTGTACGTATATTATTGAGAGACGAGAGACAAACGAATACAGAGTTTCAGATGCCACGACATCAACCCACAAACAACACTAGGGAACGCAACAAAACTTCAACACATCAACACCTAGACGAAACTCGGACAACTACAAATCGACAATGGTTGATGGTAAACTTCAAGTTATAGAATAGACTCACCTTTGTAAAACAACATATACTTCAATCAAGCATCGTCGTATACTCACATTTGACTTCCTCACCACCTTATTGGAATATGTAATCAATCATGTTAGATATTCATCGTCCCGGTTCAAGCACACTGATATAGTCACATACAAAGGCCACTTGGTAGAAGCGCGCTGGGTGGAGGTGGGGGGGGGGGGGGGGGGGGGGGGGGGGCTATATATATGGGGTGGGTATGGATGGGAAGATGTCTTTGTATTTCATCCGGTGGAAGCATTTTGCCGCCAATAAGTGTCATTTTTCGTCCGGGGATTGTCGTGGGGGGCACCAACGACTGGAGATGCTCTTAATCACATATATAATTTTTTACCTTACAATTAAGAAATATTTATAAACATGTGCACGCTGTTTAGTTTAATCAGTAATCATAAATTAATCCGTGAAGGAATTTATGTTGCACAATATAGTTCAGAGCTAGTAGAGGGCAAAATATTGTTAAATGCCAAAATAAAAATATGAAATTATAGTCACCAAGAAGATAGAATTCTAAAAATAAGTATGAATGTTTAATATAAATTATATTAAGTCACCCTGACATGGAAGAGAGAAAACAGTTCGTACTAGAATTGGCTCAACGTAAATATTTTATTTATGTTGGAGCTGGCAGAGATGTTGATGAAAGGCGAGCTACAATTTTTTTTATTCTCTGACATGAACTTTTGATACACTGTTTTCATCGAGTTTACAAATCATGATATAGTTGCGCTGACCTTTATCATTACTTAGGCCATTTACAGGCATTCATTTTTTAGGTCGACCGTCATAACCCAGACCTTCTCGGTGAAAAGATTGAGATATATTTCTTGCAACATAAAACTGTGAGCTCAGCATCAAACAAGCACTCTCCGGTAACATCAAACCCCTAAATCGCACCCTTGTGTCCACCCTCGTTTATCATATCCCTAAAAATTTAATCTCCACAAAGTAGGCCCATGAGCAGTCAGAATGTGCACAGAATATTCATCAAAATAGGCATGTGCACAATCGTAATTTGCTCACAATTTTCATCAACAATAACAATTTGCAGGCAATAATCCTCAAAAAGTATAATCAAATGTTGCAAACATATCGTGTTGCCGGGACTGTGTGGCCGTGGGATTCCACCAGACATGTTACATACGTTCAGGGCCACTGTTGACCGCTAATGTTAGTGCACCCCGTTGAATCACCGGCGAGTCGCTGCAGAGGGTGAAACTTTGACACTTCGGAGCCATAAATTTGACATTATTGTGTTTTCTAAAAAAATCTGTATTTTTTCATGAAACTTTGTAGATCTATAGATTATATGTATCCACTTGCACAAAACCATCTAGATACCATTTTCTATTTTCGAATCAATTACCAAAATGACGCAGTCGCACGCTATTTACACTGGGCTTAAAACAAATATGTGGCATGGTATGCAAAATCGGCAGCCATACAAGCTATATATATTTTCCATGTTCAAGCAAGTAATAGGAACCAGATGTTTCCTAAAAAAAGTAATAGGAACCAAAATGCAGGAGGAGCTCGCACAGCAACAACGTAAATGCAAGGTTCCGATAGGAGTCTGTATGAGCATGGGAAATGTAATGCTACACCTACGGGAAAATACTTACGGGAAACGTTACGGGCTGATGTGGAAAACTAACGTGGACATCGTGTGCTCTCTGCTGTGCGGACGGGACACAAACGTGTACGCGCGCGCCGAAACTCAGCGTGCCCCACGCCGTCGTCGAGCAGCTCGCATTTTTTTCTTGACCTTAGACGAGCAGCCCACTCTCCAGCATAGAGAACACTGCCGGGGCGCGCCGCCGGCAAGATTGCTCGTCTCGATCAAGCCCCGGCCATCTGCACGGCCGCCACCGCGCCGGCCGTGCCGCCACTGTTGTGACTCGCAAACGCAGACGCTGCGCCCTTCCAGGAGCACTGCGCATGCTTGTGCGTCATCACCGTCGTGGACGACGTCGAGCTCGATCCCAACGCCACCGGCTCTTTGCTGATGCTCCTGTGGAGCACCAAGTCCTCCAGCTGACTAAGAAACATCGCAGTTCATGGCCAGAGCACGACCTCCTTCTTTTCGTTGGCAGACTCTAGCGGCACCGTTAACTGGACAATGACCTCAACGCAACGCCGCCTGTGTCTAACACCTCGCCGCCTCGCCGCAGCCAGCAAAAGCTCGTCGCCGCGCCGCCTGCGACAAAGAGGTCATCGCGCCGCCGTGTGCGTGCAAGAACTCGCCGTGATGTCCCTACAAGAAAGAGCTCGCCCGCCGCTGCCGACGAGGACGATTAACTCCGTCGCCTGCGGAGATGGGATTGGGAATTTAGGCAGTAACCGCTCGCATGAGATCTTTCCCCCTTAATTTTCGAGAAGGCAACCGCTTCTGTTCCACGTTGGCTCCACGTCAGGGGACTCGTCAGCGCGTAGCCTGTTCTGTAACCTCATCGGTCCGTAGGTGTAGCATTACTCGCATGGGAATATGAGTAGAGTCGGTATCCGTGTTAGTTTACAGAACGGAAGTATACATAAGCACACAACCAAACCACACACACCCCTCGAAAGTACACAGAAAAACTTAAGCGAACGACCGAGCGCATCTCAGATAATCTCTGGCCTCTGGGTAGGGAACGGGAGAACTTTTGGCGAACAACTGATCGATATCGATGGAGCCGGCGAGCAAGCGATCAAAGGTCGCTGCCGAAACCACCGACGCCGCGCTGCCACCGGACGTGGTGGAGGAGATCCTGTTGCGTGTCCCGGCCACGTCGCTATGTCGCATCCGTGCCGTCTGCCGGTCATGGCGCTCCCTCGTCTCTGTCCCGTCCTTCATCAAGGCACACGCCGCCTTGCACCCGACTCTCATCCTCACCCTGCCACGGCCGGAGACCGCATCAACGTGGTGGACCTGTCCGGCAACGTCGTCAAGCAGATAAACTTCCCGGCGGACGAGGAGGAGCAAGGGGCGCTGCCAACGCACCCCGGCCCATTCTATCTTTTTCGCAAGAAAAACAGAAACCGTGTCCGTGTTGTTGACCCCGAAACCGGCGATGTCTCTGCCTTGCCGGTCGACGATCTCGAGACACCGAGTGGCAGCCGACATACCAGTGGCCTCGGCCTTGCTACACGCTCTGGCGGGACTCCTCTACCGGGCACCGCAAGGTGCTCCGTGTCGCTCCTCTTGATGGCGCGCGCCTCGAGCAGCCTTGCCACGTGGTTACGCTCGGCGGCAACGACACAAGCCCGTGGTGCTGGAGGCCGACGACAAGCCCCCCAGTTTGCGTCACGACCAACACCGGCATTGCCGGCGTCATCGACCAACGTTTCGCCTACTTCCTGGGACGGAAATTTTCGTAGCTTGAACGAAGGACATCCAGCTGGTGACGCCAGAACGATGGGCCTGATGAAATCCGTCGCGTTGTTTGACCTCGACAAGGAGGAGTGGAGGCCCGGGATGATCCGAGGTCCGCCGTCTATCTACACGGGCACCAAAAATTGTTGGCTCAAACTTGTGAAGCTAAACAACATGTTGGCAATGATGCATTACGATTCTAAGCCGTACCCCGTTGTGGACCTGTGGTTTGCAGAAGACTTGGAGAAGGGTCTCTGGGTTAAGAAGTATAGCCTACCGCGAGAGCTTGCGTATAACCAGATGTGTCTGCAGCAGACTAGTCTGCAGGGACAGGGAGACACCAAGCTCTCGATGGCGTTAGATGACGGTAAGATCGCATTTTCCAGTTATGACACATGGATATGGCCGATAGGTCCACATTGGGCTACACATATTTATGATCCAAGAACGAAGGCTTGTATCGGTGTGCAACATCCTGGTGTTCATGGCGTTATTGGTGTATACACGAGATAGTAGGTGTTGGTTATTTGGTGTGTCTCCCAAGGTTTCATGTGTATATGTAGGACTATTGAATGTAACTCAATGAACCGCAAACGCAGTATATCATTTAAAGCGTTGACTTTGTATCAAACTCAGAGGGAATTTTTCTGCAGGAATTGAGATTACACTCAACACCACTAGCAATCTGGATTAAAAAATCAGCAAGATAACCACATGAGATATTGATATGTAAACCTAGTAGTAAATGATTAGTTATCACATGTAAACTAATACACACTTAACAACAATGCAACGAAAACATCATAAATGTTTGAAACCAAAAGGTACAAAATACATGAAGCAATCAAAACAAACAAATTACTATCCCCATCACAAGGAGTGTTACAATTTACTGTTGCGGTCATGTATATTGAACACGTCATTTCTATTTAAATTTGTGAAACCTACTAAATGTCTAAAATTAGACCATTATCAAAGTAAAATTTAAGATAATATACTTACATAAAATCGACAAATGTAAATACTTAGTATTTTTACGAATATATTCCTAATGATTTATCGAATATTTTAGCACAAACACCACATTTCTGTGACCAGCAGGGTAAAAGCAAGAGTAGAATTTTTTTAAGGATAATATTTTCTGAACTGTACAACCACGACTTCTTGGAATAAATCATAGTTTTGTTTTGACGTGGAAAAAAATCATAGTTGATCTAAAAAGAGGAGCCGATCGATGGATAAATCATAATGCTACAGCGGGCCAGGCCCGTGAATTTTGTTTCTTAAGCTTATCGGCCCGTCCTTCCTTTTCCGAGCCAACGACCGCGTCCGCATGGTCGATCCGTACACCGGCGCCGTATTCACCTTGCCGGTCGACGATCATGACAACTCGACGTCGCAGAAGCCACTCTGGTCCACCATCAGATCAACTGATTATGTGCTCGGGCAGGACATCTCCACTGGGCATCACAAGGTGCTCCGCATCGTCAACCGTGTCTATGGCCGATCCCGATACGTGCCCTCCCAGCAATTGTGCCATGTGCTTACCCTAGGTGGCGAGGATGACAACCATCAACGACAATGCTGGAGGCAGTGCCCGAGCCCACAGATCTCTACCGAGTCTAGCGTTCACTTCCCCGGCGTCGCCATCCAAGGGTTCGTCTATTTCCTCGCAGGCTCTTTTCTCACAACATTAGACAGCCTATTCCAACTATCTGACACCGGGAGAGACGAGAAAATAAAGTTTATCGTGTCGTTCGACCTTGAGAAAGAACAGTGGAGGCCGACGACGCTCCAAGCACCATCCGAAATTAACACGGAAAGTGGAGTACTATGTCGGATCAAACTAGTGAAGCTAAGCAACACCTTAGTTGTGGTACATTCGTACCACTCCAGCATTGACTTGTGGTTCGCCCAAGACTTGGAGAGAGGCCTTTGGGTCAAGAAACACTGCATGGAACAAGAATTGCTAGCACAACAACGTCTTTAGAAAGAGAGGTTGGGATCTCTCTGCAAAAGACGGTCAAGCTCCTGATGGAGTTGGAAGATGGTAGAATCGTCTTTTCCTACATTGTGCCTTCGAGACAGGAAGCAACACATTGGAGGACACGAGTTTATGATCCAGTATCCAAAGCGTGTACAGATATACCGCAACTTGACTTCTGCGGCATTGTTGGTGTATACGTAGAAAGCCTTCTATATATACCTGGTGAAATGTTGAATGAGTTGGAACGTTGTTATCTGTTGGACGACCATGATGCATCATATGTCAAGTTGTCTATATTGCTATATATAAATATTTCTGAATCGTTTATCAAAATTTCATATACTGTTTCCTTTGCATTTTGTCACATTCATCCCTCTTTTCTTAATCTCCATACGTCACCCTGCTGTCGGAAAATGACTAATGAGGGTGAGTCGCATTAATTCGCAGGGAAGTTTAACTAATTAAGAAGGAACCCATGCATTTTGTGGCTTGTGCATCCATGCGTGGCATGAGATGCTCTTTTGAAGGATGTTTATATAACGAAATTAATCTAAAATTCCAGAGGTTTGTAGTCATTGTTCAACTAATTCAGAATAATTATAGCATGAAAAATTACGTGTAATAAGCATACAATTATTTTTGTGTCAAACGACACATAATCGATGATATTCAGGAACTATATGTTAACATAATCAAATCAATGGGAACACATTCTAAGCTTACCAAGTTTTGGTGTGGTTTTAAAGATATTGCGAGAAAAAAGGTTTTACTATGATACTACTCACTCCGTTTTAAAATGTAAGACTTTCTAGCCTTTTTAATTTTTCCTGATTCGTGTGTATTTAGACATGTTTTATTGTGTTGATTCACTCGTTTAAAACACACGTTGTAAATCTCCGGCGTTTGTAACCTCACCCGATGTAGTGAAATATTGCTGGTTGTTGCACGTGGTTTTTTCTCCCATTGTTGGGAGAGTTTTCCATGTTAAATCTTGTGTCCCCGTTGGTTTGATCTTCTGCTTTTCATTGTTTATTTGCCTATCGTTTATAACATACTACAATTTACAAATTCCCCTCCAGTTGTAAGGGTCAGGTCCAGTGCAGTCTTAAAAACGGGTGAAAGCTCCTGTGCGACGCGTCGTTGGCTGAAATTGCTCTCGTGCGACGTTCCGTAGCTAGCGAATAGCTCAGAAAAGACTAGCTGATAAAACGGTTGTTTGGCTCTTAACGGAGGTGTAGATTAGGTTAGGACTTGGTTGGTTGGCTGGTTATGTGCTCCGACAGGTGGGACCGCCTAAGTTGCCACGACACTGTACGGAGCCGACTAGCCCCCATTCCACTCCCGCTCGACCCGCCCCTGCTCGACGGCGCCGCCCTTTTCCGGCGGCAACGATTTCTTCTCGCCGGTGATGCATGTAAAATGCATACATGAACTTTGCACTATATCACTTATATTCCAATCATATTTGCATCATATAAGGGTTATACCACTGTTATTTAATGATTTTAGGAAACAAATTAATTGTTTCCTATTTTTATGGAATTAACTCTGCGCAGGCAGAAAACCCTATTTCTTTTTTTTTGTTTCAGGGACCCAAACGACGTCCAATAATTATGGAAAAATACAGGAGTCATTATTTTGGAAGGAGGAAGACCTCGGAGCGAAGGAAGCAAGCAAACGGAGGCGAGAAGGCCAAAAGAGGGTGGCCCACGCGGCCCCTGTATCTGGCCGTGTGGGGCCCACTCTTTTGGGCCTCGGGGCTCCGCAGCCGTCGATCTTTTCTCCACCGCCTTTGTCTTGACCTAAAAACGCCTATAAAAAAGGTCCCATGGCGTTTCGCGAAACAAGCGCCGCCATATCACAGAAACACGAAAACGAAGATCTGGAGCTGCAGATTGGAGGGGGAAAACTTCGGCGGGGCGCTGCCGGTGTGGTCTCCTTCATCTCCATCGACATCTCCCCGTCTTCACCAAGAAGAGGGAGTAGTCCACCTCTGGACTATGGGTTTGTGGAAGTAACTTATGTATCTCTCCTCTCTCTTGAGCTTCACTAATGAGTACCGTATGAGCTGCTGAACATGATTAACGGTCATATTTGTATTACCTATGTGGTGGATCTTTTTGTGAGTTAATATATGTTGAGATTGCAAATGTTTGTTTCAGTTATGAGTATAGATGCATATTATGTACCCCGTTCTTATTCACTTGTTATGATCAAGCATGTTAATGAGGGCGTGTGTGGGGTGATGTGTGCATTAGTTGGAGTAACGAGGGGTGGTGAGTGCGGTAAGCTGACAACTGAAATATCGCGATCCACTTGGGTATTTACCTTACGTTGTTGCCTCACTAAGGATAAACAAAAATACCATGCTACAAGGGTTGAGGGTGACCAAGCTTCTTCCTGTGACTAGATCTAGTATGTTCTTATTTTCACTTCATGTCATGAAACTTAAAGCTATACTCTGAGTCATCTTAATTACCGAGGTGATATGATTTGGTTCGCATCTTGGTGGAGTATAAGTGAGACTAATAATCAAAAGGTCTCTATGTTAGGACGTGATGCCCATAAAATTAGTAACTTGATATCAAACTTTGTGTTGCAATCTCATATGTCAACTCTATGTCCACTTGTCTGCCACACCATTTAAAGAGAGAGTGCATAAGTGAAACCATGAACCCCGGTCCATTTTTAATCATAAGAAACATCTTTCCAACCACTTTTGTCACCTTGCCATTTTCTGCCATTTGTAAATCCAAAAATACAAAAACACTTTTCCATCTTGCATCCATCATAAAAACCCAAAAATATATCATATATCATTGCCATCATCATCCTAGCATATTCATCCACCATCCTTGCATATTCATCTCCCATCATTGCATATTTATCTTGATATCATTCTACACCTTGTGCTTGACAACCACAGGTGAGGTTGAGGACCAAAACATTTAACTTTGTTTTGCAGGTAGCCAAAAGAAGGATAAGGAAGATAAATCTACCACTACTGATTCCCCGAGAGTTCGATATTAAACCCTCAAGCTAAGTCACCCTCGTGGGGAAAACACGTCTTCCACTACTACATACTCTGCACTTGGAGGCTCAACCTAACCCCGTATACTTTTCACTGCAGGTAGCTACTGAAGGGCTATCACTTCTACGGGTATCAAGACTGTTTTGTGGCGCCGTTGCCGGGGAATCTTAGCTGAGAAGATTTATCCAAGGGTGCTTCTGTCCAGCAAATCTCTGCTCCCCCTGCAACAGCTGTTTTCTGGCGCCGTTGCCGGGGAATCATAGCTGGAGAGATTTATCCAAGGATCCCCTGCAAAAGATTGTTTTCTGGAGCCGGATTGATCCAAGGATATCACAACAAAGTCAACTTCATCACCAACTTGTGCTAACACCTAAGCTTGGGAGGTTGCACCTACGTGAGCATCATCTTATCCATCTTTACCTTCAAAGCAAATTCATTTGTTTTGTCATTGTCATTGCATTGTCTTGCATTGTAATTCGGTTTGCATTTGTGAGACACATTTTATTTTCAGTTTTGCATAAAAAATTAAAAAACACATAAAAACTTGCAAAAGTGGAGGATGGATATGTCAAAACTATGGGAGCTTACTATGAATATCGAACAACCAAAGAAGGAAATAGAATGCATGATTTGCTTGAACATCTCAATGATATGGCTATTGAGTTTTGCGAATACATGATGTAACTTGCTGCTTTAGAAAAGACTATAAACATCTCCCTATCAATGTAAACATAATGGTGATCCTATTATTGCTTCTTATCAAGAGTGTAAAATTGCATGCCATGATATAGAACAAGTTGGAAATATATTGCTTATGTTGCAGCCCATGAGATAGACTTTCTTATTGATAAATTTGTTGCAACTAGTCATGAAGCTCGTGTAATGAAAGAACACATTTCTATTCTTCTCAAACTTTGCAAAAAGGAATTTAGTGACAATGTTTATGTTAAAGAAAGAACTCTTGCTGCCATGGAAAGTACTAATATTTTGCAGGAAGAGGATGATGAAAACATGAGCTTGGAAGAGGAAGAATGAAGAGGAGATTGAAATGGATATGGTCAAACATAAGCTTGGGGAAGAGTTGGATCTCCCAACTTCACCTATCAACAAACGATAGTAACACTCAAAACTCTTTTGTTATTTATGAGAACCCATGTTATGATGAGTGTGAAGCTGAAAATTCTATGGTCCTATATGATAACCCATGCTATTATGATGAAACTAATAAAGCTACTAGTGAACTATGGATGATAATGAGGAGTGTTCTTAAATGTGCTATATGATAAAGCTTTAGATGATGGTCCTATGCTTATCGATAATCCTCCATATTTAGAAGTTGTTACTAAATTATGTGAGGATAAAAATGATATACATGCTGTTTGTGAAAATACTCTTACTAATGAGAGTCCTACTTTGTTCCTGAATTCTCCTAATAACACCATAGAGGAGAAAATTGCTTATGTGGAGAAATACTTATGTGGTTTGCAATTATCTCTAGTTCCAAATCTTTGTTGCAACCATGATATTAAACTTGATATTGATCTTAAAACTATTTTGAAAGAGGGAAGCATGCTAATGAATTCCAAAATAAATTTAATGATCCTCATTATGTTCCCAAATTATCTAAGTTGGAAGATTCTATTGGTTATATGGTTGAATACACTTTTACTACTTGCAACTATTATGAAAGAGGAGGTGATAAGAACCCTCTGTATGCTACTAATAATTATGGGCTGTAAGTAACTATGCATTGGAAAACTTCTATTCATTGCGATTCATTCATATACAAAATACCAATGCATAGGAAGAAAGTTAGACTTCGTTGTTATTACTTTTGTGTCTTGTGTTTCTCTCAAATAGGTTTCAACTTGACTATTATTTTGATCGGTTTGAGAGCACCATGGGACCCTGGTATAATGCATGGAACACTTCCCAAGGAAGAGGGGAACAACATTCAAGCTCCTCATGAGCTTCATCTTCGTAACAAGTAAGAAGCCTAGCTATATGGCTATAAAGAAAGCGCTTTGCGGGAGGCAACCCGGTTATTTTTGTGTGTGATTTTTCTTTGTGTCCTCTTGCTGTAACAAGAGATTTGTGTCTAGTTTAGTTTCTGGAGTTTTTAATAAAGTGCCAAGTTTTACCCATTTTGGTCTTGAAAAGTTGCTTATTGAGTTCGGAGATTTTATTCCTGCACGAATCTGTGCACGGTATGATTTTTAATTCTTATTCTGTAACTCCGAATGAGCTCATATTTGAACTGTAGTTGCAACTTTTCATCCTCTGTATGCATGAATTTTTCGGAATTTTTCGACAAAGTTCAGTAGGGTAGAAAAATACGTTTTGCTGCTGCTGTTTTTCTGGACAGATTCTGTCCCATTTTGTTTTATGCATGTTTTGAACTTTTATCTTGAATCTTTTTGATTCAATGAGTTTATGAGTAGGCATACAACATTATACACTTTCTGGACATTCATATGATTTTTGTCAAGGATTATATGCAGCAAGAAACCTATTTGTTTATCACTACTAATGCACCCCACAGAAAAGAAATGGGAGAAACGGTGTTTTGAAGTTTTTTCACAGGGATTGGAGGAGATGCACCAAGAGTTATCCAAGGATGGTGAAGACCATAAGCTTGGGGATGTGAAGACAACCCCACTGGACCTACACACTCTCGGTTTGCACACGTCTAACTTCTGTTTTTCGATCGAAACACTTTATCGCATAAACTTGGAGCGTCTTTTTGTTTGTTTGTTGAGTCTTGTGAGACCACCACATATCATTTATATGGGAAAGTTACTGGAAATATGGGTTGAAATATGTTGGATGCTTATAATATTGGGAAAAGGGATGTTTGAGTTGATTTTTAATGATACATATAGTTGCATGATTCATGAGCTTGTTAATGAGTAATAATTTGTAAATGCTTTATCAAGAGCTATCACTTATTCATGTTTTGATGCTGAAAGTTATTTTACTTGTTTAACATGGATTAGTTAGTTCTATGGACACTCATGCATGCATCTAGATGGTCAACTTTCTCCCTTTTGCTAGCCCAAACATTCCAACAAGCAAAAACTTGTTTCCAACACCTTCAACCAAAGTTATTCCAGTGAGTCCACCATATCTACCTATAGCTATATGCTATTCCGAGTATGTTATCATGATATTTGTGTTATCTATACCTCTGAATGAAAATGATTATGTTATTGATTGCCATGGGAAAAGTTGGTTATATAGCTCTCACGAACTTGATGCACATTTTACTATCATTGCAATAAATAAAACATGACCCATTGTGATTAAGATTATGATGCTAGTGGCTTGATAAATGTCGAGGTTGGGAGTTAGCCCATATGTGCTGTCACATGCAAAGCTTTCAACATGCTCCTTTCTCATTTAGTTGATATCATGTGCTTTTGTTTTGGATGCCTATCATGGTGAAATGAGTGGAAATGAAGTAGTTTAAATGAGTTTGTATAAATGGTTAGAGAGACGCCTGGGCCGCTAATCTAAGCCATGCATCATTCATGGTGGAAATTTACTTACATGCTATGGTGAACCATCTGTGATACACCTTATAATAAAAAGCTATTCCAATGGTAAATAAAAAGGGTGTTGAGGTTGTTCATCTTGTTTGTTTGTCTTGTCATTTTGATATGGGCTTGTTCCATATCCTGGGACAAGAGGTACCCCAGTTGACGCTCTTGATGATACTATTATTACTTACAATGATATAACTTGAACTTGCTTTGTTTCCTAAGTTGAGTAATCATGGTGTAGGTACTTGTATTCAAGGGGCATGAGACACCTAACCTTTACTTTGTCAAGCACACTACTCATATTTGCTCTCACATTAAACTATAATCATTCAAGATGCTATGATAGGGGAATGAGAGCTTGACACCAAGTATTACCACATTGCAATCATTAACTTAAGTAGAAGAGTTTGGAGTTAGATGAAACTTATGCATGCTTTACCTCTACTCACTATACATCTTTCCAAAGTGTCCACCAAACATATTCAGATTTTCATCATCACTCTATGACCATATAGGATGTTCATACTTATCATTATGCATACATGTGGTCCATATTACTATCTGTTATGTTACACTTTGTGAACTATCATTGAACATCCTTGCATTGAATACTTGATATCACTTCATAAACTGTTTTGCATATTGCTACTCCTTTGAAGAATGAATCATTTGACTCTATGTAGCAGTAGCAATCATCTTTGATATCCATTGTTAGTGCTATATTGCAAAGCCCATGTTAGTTTTATCACCTTCATACTCGAGGACGAGTATTGGTTAAGCTTGGGGATGTTGATGCATGTAAAATGCATACATGAACTTTGCACTATATCACTTATATTCCAATCATATTTGCATCATATAAGGGTTATACCACTGTTATTTAATGATTTTAGGAAAAAATAATTGTTTCCTATTTTTATGGAATTAACTGCGCAGGCAAAAACCCTATTTCTTTCCTTTTTGTTTCAGGGACCCAAACGACGTCCAAAAATTATGGAAAAATACAGGTCATTATTTTGGAAGGAGGAAGACCTCGGAGCGAAGGAAGCAAGCAAACGGAGGCCAGAAGGCCAAAAGAGGGTGGCCCACGCGGCCCTGTACCTGGCCGCGTGGGGCCCACTTTTGGCCTCGGGGCTCCGCAGCCGTCGATCTTTTCTCCACCGCCTTCGTCTTGACCTAAAAACGCCTATAAAAAAGGTCCCATGGCGTTTCGCGAAACAAGCGCCGCCATATCACAGAAACACGAAAACGAAGATCTGGAGCTGCAGATTGGAGGGGGAAAACTCCGGCGGGGCGCTGCCGGTGTGGTCTCCTTCATCTCCATCGACATCTCCACCATCTCACCATGAAGAGGGAGTAGTCCACCTCTGGACTATGGGTTTGTGGAAGTAACTTATGTATCTCTCCTCTCTTGAGCTTCACTAATGAGTACCGTATGAGCTGCTGAACATGATTACGGTCATATTTGTATTACCTATGTGGTGGATCTTTTTGTGAGTTAATATATGTTGAGATTGCAAATGTTTGTTTCAGTTATGAGTATAGATGCATATTATGTACCCCGTTCTTATTCACTTGTTATGATCAAGCATGTTTATGAGGCGTGTGTGGGGTGATGTGTGCATTAGTTGGAGTAACGGGGGTGGTGAGTGCGGTAAGCTGACAACTGAAATATCGCGATCCACTTGGGTGTTTACCTTACTTTGTTGCCTCACTAGGGATAAACAAAAATACCATGCTACAAGGGTTGAGGGTGACCAAGCTTCTTCCTGTGACTAGATCTAGCATGTTCTTATTTTCACTTCATGTCATGAAACTTAAAGCTATACTCTGAGTCATCTTAATTACTGAGGTGTTATGATTTGGTTCGCATCTTGGTGGAGTATAAGTGAGACTAATAATCAAAAGGTCTCTATGTTAGGACGTGATGCCCATATAATTAGTAACTTGATATCAAACTTTGTGTTGCAATCTCATATGTCAACTCTATGTTCCACTTGTCTGCCACACCATTTAAAGAGAGAGTGCATAAGTGAAACCATGAACCCGGTCCATTTTTAATCATAAGAAACACCTTTCCAACCACTTTTGCCACCTTGCCATTTTCTGCCATTTATAAATCCGAAAATACAAAAACACTTTTCCATCTTGCATCCATCATAAAAACACCAAAAAATATCATATATCATTGCCATCATCATCCTAGCATATTCATCCACCATCATTGCATATTCATCTCCCATCATTGCATATTTATCTTGATATCATTCTACACCTTGTGCTTGACAACCACAGGTGAGGTTGAGGACCAAAACATTTAACTTTGTTTTGCAGGTAACCAAAAGAAGGATAAGGAAGATAAATCTACCACTACTGATTCCCCGAGAGTTCGATATTAAACCCTCGAGTCACCCTCGTGGGGAAAACACGTCTTCCACTACTACATACTCTGCACTTGGAGGCTCAACCTAACCCCGTATACTTTTCACTGCAGGTAGCTACTGAAGGGCTATCACTTCTATGGGTATCAAAACTGTTTTCTGGCGCCGTTGCCGGGGAATCTTAGCTGAGAAGATTTATCCAAGGCAGTGGTGAATTTGGTGGAGAAAATTGGGTAGACCACAGTTTGGGGTCCGGAGCAGGAGGTGAGACTGCTACGGTATGCTGATAGGGAAAACACTTACCTCCGAATTGAGGATGGAGAAGATATCGTTAATGAAATTGATCGACATGAAGGTTGGGAAAGTAAAAAAGTAACCTTTCGGGCAGAGCTCATTGACTTGAACCCAAATTCCAGGGTTAGTTATGTTCCATCAAAGATGGCTTCACAGATTGTAGATGCTGAGTGGGCAGCAGAGAAATAGTTGTTATTGCCAATGCTTCTTGAACTAACAGTGGTATGTGAAGAAACGGGGGCTGCTGCAGATGCGGATGCAGATGCAGAACAGGGATGCCCTGGTGGTAGGAGGGTTGTTGTTGATTGGAATTTAGTAGAATTAGCTGAACGCACAGATTTGGTCATTGCACCAATAGATGACACTAAGTGGCCGAAATGTTTGGAATTCCAGTCGATGAGAAAGATAAGCAGAAGGATGACAGTAATTTGCCTGCTGGTGGTAACACAAATTCAGTCCCTCGACAAGTGGATACAGAGTTAACGTTAGAGGCTGCAGATGATGTAGATGATGCACATGATGATGAGATGGTGCATTTGTATGACAAAGAGAACCCTGTCATTACGGTGGGAAGATGTGGCCAAACATGGATGAGTTTAGGATGTGTTTCAAGACCTATGCAGTGAGACATGAGTTTGAGGCCAGGACTATGTGGGCTGATCGAAAGAAATTTTATGCTAGGTGCAAAGGTTTTGATGGAACTGGTAACACCCCCTGCAAGTGGTACATATCTGCTAGACGACAGCCTGATGGGCATACAATCAGGGTAAATCAAATCCCACATGAGCATACATGCATGAGCAGTTCACAGTTTTTTTCAAGGTTGACATCACAGCTTTGGATTACACAAAAGATTACTCCTATTTTAGCCAAGACACCAAACACAGCAGCAAATAAACTTAAACTTGATCTAGAATTAATGTATCCCATTAAGCTGAAATATACCACTGTGTGGAAGGCAAAACAAAGGGCAATGAAAGCATTATATAGTGATTGGGCAAATACATTTAGGATGTTGTATAGTTTTAAAGCAGAGGTGGAGAAGAGGTCACCTGGCAGTGTGGTGGAGATAGATACTGAGATAAAGGAGGATGGCAAGGTTTATTTCAGCAAAAAAAAATGTGTTTAAAGCCTTGCGTTGATGGATTTAAAGCTGGGTGTCGTCCATATTTGAGCACTGATTCATCGTTGTTGACTGGAAAGCGGAATGGTCAGTTGGCAGCATGCAATGCTCTTGATGGACACAACTGGATGTTTCCTATTGCCATTGGATCGTTTCAGTCAGAGACAGAGGCATCATGGACATGGTTCATGATTCAGTTGAAGAGATGCCTAGGGCCAGTATCACCTTTGGCCATCCACACAGATGCATGTAAAGGGCTAGAAATGGCAGTGAAGATTGTTTTTCCTCACGCTAAGCAGAGGGAGTGCTTTGGCCATATGTGGATGAATTTGATAAAAAAAATACAGAGGAGAAGAATTTGGGTGCATGTGGCTGGCAGCAAGAGCATACACCACACAGACACATTCCTATCACCTTGGTAAGATAAAGGCAACATGTGCTGAGAATGATTCTGCTTCATGGTTGAGCACCCACCATTCTCTGTTATGGTATAGGTCAGGCTTTAATACTGCAATCAAGTGCGATCATATCAACAACAACTTGGCAGAAAGTTTCAACAACAGGATCAAGGAGATGAAAGACTTGCCTGTGCATGACATGGTGGACCAAATCAGGATCATGATCATGCGCATGTTTGAATTGAGAAAAAGAATTGGTGACATTTTGGAAGGGGATAAGCTTCCGGCAGTGGTCCAACAAGTGGTCAACAGGAGCAGAAAGCTTTCACATCTATCTGTTGAGAAATCTTCATTGTGGGGTGCTGAAGTTAGAGATACAAAGAGTGGCAAGAGGCATGTTGTTGACACTGATTTGCATAAATGCACTTGCCTAGAGTGGCAACACACTGGGAAACCATGTGAGCATGCCATAATTTTTTTGGCATCTAAACCTAGGTTAAATATGCACCCATATTTGCATGATTATTACTCTGTCGAAAAATTCAAGGCTGCATATGCAAGTCCAATTCCACCACTGACAGACCAATCGCAGTGGCCTGAGGTGGACTTTGAATTTTTGTGTATCCACCCCTCACTAAAAGAAAGGCTGGAAGGGCCAAAGCAAGAAGATTCAAAGCTTGGTTTGAGAAAGGTGGAAGTAGTAAGAAAAAGAAAGATGATGACAAGCCAAAAAGAGCTCATAAAGGTAACAAAAACAAATGCAAGAGGTGTGAGGTACTTGGGCATAGAGAAGGTTACAGCCAATGCATATATGCTCTGCCAAAGCCAAGGTATGTTAATTTTGTTGTTGCTGTGTTGTTTTTCGTTTTTGCTGCTTGTTTCATTCTAACCAAGTAGTATGATTTATTTTTCAGAAAGAAGCATGCAGCAAAAGGCCCACCTATTGTTGTTGAACCATCCTGGCCACAGAAGAAAGCAAGAGCCGGTGGTAGCAGAAAGAAGAGAAGGTTCAGTTCACAAACTGAACCTGTTCTGGATGACCAGGTGCAAACTGAACCTATCCTGGATGACCAGGTGCAAACTGAACCTGTTTTGGATGAACATGAGCAAACTGAATCTGTTCTGGATGCATAGGACCAAACTGAACCTGTTTTGGATGAACATGAGCAAACTGAACCTGTTCTGGATGACCAGGTGCAAACTGAACCTCTTCTGGATGCACAGGACCAAACTGAACCTCTTGGTCGTGCTTGTGGTAGGCCTAGTGGTATTGGTAAGAAAAGAAGGAGTATCAACAAGATGATTGCTGTACTTGACAAAGAGAAGATATCGGGTGGTGCCCGTGGTAAGAAGAGGAAAAATAAATAGAGTGATGTTGTAATAAACTTGATTTGTTGTAATAAGTTGGAATGATGTCGTTGTATTAATTTGCTACTTGGTCATTTGAATTCAAATTTGGTCCAAAAGATTGGATGTTGTAATGATTTCACACTGTTATGCACTTTGTTTGATCTAAATGCTCATCAATCCGAGTCATGTTGCTAACTTCTGAAAATGTGCTTCAAATGAGCTTCAAAGGTAGGGTAAACGGCCCCATTTCTAAGCAAGTTTTTTTTCCACCTTGTCTAAATCAGCCAAAAAGATTTCCTAGACATCCATTCTACATATTAATTGTCATTCCAAAGTCTCACTATTTATTGAATTAATCTTCATATTATTTATATATTTTAACATAATAATGGTTTAATTGCAAATCCTAAATAAATAAAGTTCAAAACATGAAAATGAAAAACTAAGCTCAGATCTATCTTAATCACTCCAAAATGAAGCTGTGGTGAGGTTTTCACAATCTTTCATTTTCAAAAACATTGAAATCACCTAAACCCAACTCTCTCCTTTGAAATCCATACTACTCTGTTCAACATATCACATTTGAGTGAAGTCATTTTCGTGCAAATCTATGTACACCATCTTTATATTTTTTTTCTCGTCACTATATGGCATAAGACACACATGTGCGCAGGTCTCGCATTTTTTTGATTTTTTTTTAATTCATTATGCTCATTTGAAACCATACCCTCTCCTTTGAAATCCATACTACTCTGTTCAACATTTCACATTTGAGTGAAGGCATTTTCGTGCAAATGTATGCACACCATATTTATATTTTTTTTTCTCGTTACTATATGACATTACAAAACTATGTGCGCTGGTTTCTTATGTTTTTGATTTTTTTTAAATTAATTATGCTCATTTGAAAGTTCGGTCAAATCTAGGCCAAACCTTCTAGAAGAATATCCGTTGGACGTTGGATCGACGAGAATCTAGCGATGACGGTTGAGATCCGCTGAGCCAGGGCGATCCGCGAGACTCGCGTTCTGCGCTTTGATTGGCCGGCCTCTTTTTTCCCCTAACACGCATAGAGTGACTCTGGGTACCACGGATTGATTCACTGATTAGTGGAGCCCACCTTTTGCGGGGTCCGCATGTCATTGGCGTCGTGTCGTCCGTAATGCTACGCTCCCGTCTAGCCTCTGCCCCAACACGCATAGGATTCGGGTGTCCGTTGGGAACCGGATTGGTTGACTTTGTTACCACGGATTGATTCACTTATTAGGGGAGCCACCTTTTGTGGGGTCTGCATGTCATTGGCTTCGTGACGTCCCTAATGCTACGCTCTAGCCTCTGCCGTAGTGGCGGCGATTCAGACTGAATGCAACCCATGACGCTCTCGACTCAGTCTTTGCATGCATGCGTTTGGACGTCGCACCGCAGCCATTAACCACGCCGCCGATTCAGAAGCACGTTGACACGACGCACCACAACAATTCTGCACACTTTTCAGACTAAAAAAAATGAGCTATTTTCAGATTCCCAGTACACACGGGAGAGAAATCGCAACGGGCAGCACCTCTTCTTCGTCTCCTCCTCTTCGTCTCCGCTCTATTTAAAACAGATCTCTGCCTCTCTCCTCTCCACACAAGCCTGATCCATCTCCTCGCCTCTTCCTCTCCTCTCCCTTCTCTCTCGAAGCACATCAAGCCAGGTGCAGATGGAGTTCACCGGAGTCACCTACTGGCCGCCGCGCACGACCCAGGAGGAACTCTACCCTCCTGGCGTGTTCGTGGAGAACTCGCTCTGCGTGTGGACGATATCGAGGTGGAGGCCCACGATCGAGCTCGTCCGTGAGTGCCTCGCTGCTGGCTATCGCCACCTCGAGCGCCCGCGGGGCATGAGGACAATGTTTCGCCTCCGGGAAACCCGTGACGCTCTCGACTCCGTCGTGATGCTAACAGTCGTCTTCACCAACCCGCTCGACGCTAGCTACTTGCTCAGGCAAGTCTTCTGGTGCGGCTGTGAGTTCATCGCTTTCACGATGCACAACATCTACACCAACTGGGATTTCTCCTTCCCCCATGCCAACCATATGCACAGGCTCCCCTACAACATCCCGGAGGGGTCAGAGTGAGCAAGCAAGAAGGGGCACCTGAGCAAGAAGATGCAAGTGAGCAAGGGGTACCCGCGAGCAAGAAGGGGCGCCCGTTTAAGTCTTATTTACCTTTTGTTTTAGTTTTGGCCTTGTCATGTCTTGTTGTGCCGTCTCATGTCGTGTCATTTACTTTCGGCGTCAATTACTTTCCGTTTTAGTAGTACGTTTAAGGGTTTGAGTTGTCCGTGTTTGAGTTGTAAGGGTTTGAGTTGTAAGTGTGCCACCCGTGCTAATATATGTCGTAATTTACTGTCCATGTCATTCATTTCCTATGTGCTAATATAATGTAAGTTGTTTTAACTATCTTCTCTCCGTTTTAATGTGCTCTCATTGCATTATGTATCTAGAAACTATATACACCCTCCGTCCTCAAATAAGTGGACATCTAGAAATTTTAAGACAAATTATCTACCGTAGAAAATGAATTGGGAAGATGCAAGTCACTATCTCTCTCCTATTTAATTACCCCACCTCCAATGAGCTAAGTGCGTGTAAAATTTGAGAAGGCCATTTGTTGAATATTATTGGGCTTGATTCCCGTGCACTGAGAGAGAAGCATTATTATCCACTTTCAATTACATTAGGAAGGTAGATGTACACTCATTTGTGGAAAAATTCTAATGCTAAACGTCCACTTATTAGAGGATGGAGGGAGTAAGAATATTGGGCCTGGCTAGGTTTACTGGGCCTAGTCCTAGAGTGTGCACGATGTTTTTTTCCGGACGAACACTTCTTTCAACATTTGGCCAGGCTAGGTTTTACTTGGGCCTGACCTTTTCTCCTACTCGTTGTTTATTGTTTTCTTTTAATGAACTGAAAATTGCACGCACATATGCACATTGTGCCCCATACGAAGTGAAACAGGGTGGATTTGTGATACATTTTTTTCAAGTCTTAGTCATACATAAATTGTCCATTTCAAGCTAACTGCAACAATAATTACATTGTTTAATGACTAATGATCAGCACATAGACAACTCCAATAGCAATTGCACATAAATAAAAAATTGCAGCCATCAGATTGTCCTGCTTCTTAAGACTGGCAAGTTTCTTTAACTGTTTGTTCATCTTCTTCAACTCGGCCTTCACATCCGCAAGCCCCTCCGCATTAGGCTCCGCATTGTGCACCGTAGCAACCCCCATAGCATATCCCAATTGCTCCACCGCCGATGGCAAATTGGGGCCTAGGGATGTGCCTGCCTTTTCAATCCTCTTGATGTACGTATCAAGCCACTTGAAATGGTCGCATGGTAGCAGATACTTCATGTAGTCACCATTTTGGTGACTCCTGATTTTATTAATTGAAAATTTAACCGTAGGGGTTCTCCCCTACGGTAACGGTGTCAAAAAAAAAAGGAAAATTAACCCTAATTCCCAAATCGGATGAAAATCCAAAATTGGCGAAAATAAAAAGAAATTGGGAGAGGGGAAACTCAGATCTCACCTTCCTCAGCTCTGGTTTGCTCTCGCATGTCACATACTCACGTCCGGCGTTGCCATTCTTGTTGCTCGTGGTCATCCGCCGCTTCAGGGGCGCCGTCCGTGAGCAATCAGGGCACCTTCCTAGCAGCACTGGACCGAAGCGCGGCCATGGACTCGGGGAGGCGGAGGCGGAAGCGGAGCTCGATGATATACCTCTACCGCCGGCGTTGCTGCGCGCTGTCGCCGGAGAAGAAGGGGGACGAGAGGATGCAACGGTCGGAAAGCTCGCGGGGATGGCTTCTCTGAAGCGGCGGATGACGTCGTTTTGTACCAGCTGACGAGGTCGACAAAAGGTGGGTCCCACACTCGAAGGTGCTCATGTGGGCCCTTTGCTGATGTGGATAAGTGGGGGTCCCACCAGCCTCACATAAATCCAACCCCTAACCTGTCCTATGCGGTTAAGGACGACTGTCGCACGCGAGCTATTTCAGCCACGAGACGGCGTCGCACGTGAGCTATTTCAGCCACGAGACGGCGTCGCACCCGATCTATTTCGCCCAACGACGTCGCTCTCCATCTATTTCGCCCAACGACGTCGCACGCGAGCTATTTCAGCCACGAGACGACGTCGCATAGGATCTATTCACCCCTTAAAAACATGTACATTGGGTCGGGTGCTTTTTTAGCGGAATTGGGTCTGCTTGCTAGTTAGATTGTGTTATGTGGGCCGGAAGTCCGACCTACTGGGCTCTGCCGAGTAGAGTTCGTCTTGATATCTTTGTGGTTTCTCGATCGTACATGACCTGAATCCAGACGAGCAGCTTTGGCTGGTGGGAGAATTGCTTTTAACCCTCCCGGTTCGTGCGCCACAGCAACATAAACCCCATCTTTGCCTCCATCCCTTCTAGCCCCCCACTTCGGTTAAGTCATTGCTGATGGCCCCCTTCTGGTTTGTTATCTGCTCATTAAGTTAATAATCCTATATTAGAGGCTAACTAAATTCTAAAATGACTAGACTACCCCTATCTATTTCTTCTAATCACGCACGCGCTGGGAGCCTGGAGACGGAACTCGTTCGTTTTTCCCCGCAGGTCGCCGCCCCCGTCCGTGACCTTGCCGTCGCCCTGGCCGCTCGCCGCCCCTCCGCGAGGCCGTCCAATTCCACCCAGGAGCCGGCGTAGGGCGCAGTCCCAGGCGGCAGCGGCCGGACGGACCTCTCGATGGCGGCGTACCTGGAGGCGGAATTCTTCGAGGGCGAGCTTCTCCTGGTGCGCGCTGGCGAGCACCCCACCGAGGCCCGGGCCGTCGGCATCGCGGTCCTGGAGGCGCTTGAGCTCGGCGCGGAGCCCGGCGGCCTGGCCCTCGGTGTCGGCGGCGGCGATGTCCTCCCGGGCCCTGGCCACCTGCGCCTCGAGCCGGGCCGCCTCCTTGGAGAGGAAGCCGTTCTCGTGGCCCGCGGCAGCGAGCTTCTCCTCCAGGTCGCGCTTGGCCTCGCGGAGCGCGTCCATCTCGCCCACGTCGTAGGAGGCGGCGCCCTTGGTGGTGTTGCCGTTGGTGAGCCCCTGGCCGAAGTCGAACTCGGCGGCGGCGGTCGGCGGTCGGCGTACCTCGCTACCGGCGACAGCCCGGCGTCGGGGAGAGGCGGAATTCCTCGTCGGCCCTGGAAGCTCCACCGCCGGGCCTCGCCTCCGTCCCTCCTAGACGCGCCGCCGTCGTGCCTTGCCTCCGTCACGCCTGGCCGCTCTGCAGCATCTCCTCGCCGTCGGCCGCATCTCACTGCCCTCCATTGTTGCCCCAAAGTTAAGGCAAGCATTGGTATTATTGTATAATCATATCCTAGTTTGCTAGTTATATATTGACAAACTTGTTAAACATGGCAAGGGGGGCCATCAGCAACGAATTAACCGAATTGGAGGGGCTAGAAGGGATGGAGGCAAAGAAGGGGGTTTATGTTGTTGTGGCGCACGAACCGGGGGGGTTAAAAGCAATTCTCCCGCATCATACGATCGTACTTGCGGGCGATCAGCCGGATTGACCACGATCCCATGAAGAGACCAAAGGTCCCTGTCGCCGAGACCGGCGTCGCACTGCCGCCGGAAGTGGCGGAGGAGATCCTGCTGCGCGTCCCGGCCAGGCAGCTCCGCCGCTTCCGCGCCGTTTGCCGGTCATGGCGCTCCCTCCTCTCCGATCAGTCCTTCGTCAACGCGCACGCTGCCTTGCGCCCAGCCCTCGTCCTCGCCCTCGCCACAGACGACAATCACATCGACATGGTGGACTTTTCTGGCCGCATCGTCAAGCAGATACGCATCCCGGTGACACAGCCTGGGCCGTCTTTCCTTTTCCGAGCAAACAAACGCGTGCTTATGGTTGAACTGGACACTGGCGCCGTATTCACATTGCCGTCCGACGTACTCGACGAGCTGCCATTGTCTTTCAAACATACCATCAGAACCGATTAAGTGCTCGGGCGTGTCACCTCCACTCGGCAGCACAAGGTGCTCCGCATCCTCACTGGTATCGCCGAGCCCCAGGCCGACCTCTCCTTCTCACCCTTCAAGCAACTGTGCCATGTGCTTACCCTCGGCGATGGCGACGATAACCGCCAACCGCAACCGGAATGCTGGAGGTGGAGGCTGAGCTCTCAGATGTTCGTCAAGTCTAACGTTGGCTTCCACGGCGTCACCATAGGAGGGCTCGTCTATTTCCTAGCCGCGGTCGGTGATGTCTTCAGTACCCACGACGTCTCCTATCCCTGCAACGACAGGATGAACAATGTGAGGACGGAAAGTGTCGCGTCGTTTGATCTTGACAAGGAACAGTGGAGTCCGACCGTACTCCAAGGGCCGCCAACCACCATTGGTGCACGCCTGCACATACTGGCGGAGATAAGAAACACCCTAGTAGTAATGATCTACGATTGTCAGCAGACGGACATGGAATTTTGGTTCGCGGAGGAACTGGAGAAACAACTTTGGGTCAAGAACCTTGTTGTACGACGAGAGTTGCTACAGCCTTATCCTTATATGTCTCTAGGCAGAGACATCAGGCAAGTGATGGAGTTGGAAGATGGCAGGATTGTCTTTTCATACTTTGTGAGCTGGTCGGTGAAAGAGCCACACTGGCGGACACGAGTTTATGACCCGAGAACCAAGGCGTATACAGATTTACCGGAACTTGGTGATCGCTGCACCGTTGGTGTATACCAGAAAGCCTTGTATACTTGATGAGCGAGTGAACAATGGAGGGTTGCCGTTTTTACTGGACTATGATGAATCATGCATGTATCCATTAGCCTGTTGTTGTAAATATTTTTGAATCGTCTGTCAAGTATCAACACTTTCTAGTTTGATGTTTACATTGTGCATTTTTGTTCAATCCCCTTCTATATATAACTTCTTTTGAACTCTAAATTTCCCAGTACTGTAGAAAAATGAGGGTGAGTCACATTTGTAGGGAAAAATAAATCCTTCTAACTAATAAGCTGGGACCGTTTCCGTTTGGTGGGGGTGGTTTCGTTGTGGCTTGTGTGGCCAAGCTTGCAAGTGGTATTCAATCCCGGGAGTGGCAACATCTGATGCTTTAATTTGCAGCACGGTTTGTATGAATAAATTAAGAAAATTCTAGTGTTTTCTAGTAAGCGTTCAACTAATTCAGAAGATGTTGTATCATAAAAAAGGTTCAGAAAATGTAGCATTATTAGTTAAGCTTGGTAAGCATACATTTGTTATACAAATATTATCGTGTTGAACAGCACACAATCTATGAGGAGAAATTCAAAAGTACATATGTGACAAAAAATAATCGATGGAAAATTCACTACTATGTTCACGATATACAAAATTTTCAATTAGGTTTTACAACGATATTATAAATTACGAATTTTCTTAGCCGTTATTTCCATTTAATTAAATTTGTATGGTTTCTGTTATAAATAGTAACGCAGAGAATTAAATTGGTATTGTTTCTGTTATACAAAATAACTCTTATTTAAATATTTTACAGATTAATATTTATATTTAACCTTTTAAAATTTTGTAATTTACTTATTGTTTTAAATTTTCTTTTGAATTTTTCATGTATTCCTCCAATGCATAAGCCATCTACATCATTTTATAAATCACAAAATTATTTTCTTGTTCACAGTAGAAATAGTTTGGTTTGATATATAGCAATTTCTTTTTGTTTGACGGGAGAAGTATAAAAATAAAACAAAGAGTGTCTATCATCTTTATTTTTTAATATGGACCATTTTCAATTAGTCATGTGAATAGTTTTAAAAGACGTCGGCATATTCGATGGACTGTGGAACATATAAAAAGTAAATAATTTCTGTCGAAACAGATTAGAAGTTGTTGTAAATGTAAATAGTATATTTACTGCAGTACTGAAAAAAAGGCCGGGATAATGCTGCAGCGGGTCGAGCAATTCTGAAACCAGTATGATGCATTGATGCCGCTGTATTTACCCAAAAAGAGTCCATATATCTCCTCTGTCCCAAATCTGAGGCTACATACACATGTTAGGGCTTCTACACAGCCGACCAGAATAGTTTCGCTGATCGCATCGATCAGCAAGGATCGATGGATCGGCCGAGCGATACCGGTGTCGCGCTGCCGCAGGACGTGGTGGAGGAGATCCTGCTGCGCGTCCCGGCCAGGCAGCTCTGCAGCTTCCGCGCCGTCTGCCGGTCGTGGTGCTGCCTCCTCGACGACCCGTCCTTCGTCAAGGCGCACGCTGCCTTCCACCCGGGCGTCATCCTCGCCCTCGCCATGGACGGCAACCACATCGACGTGTTGGGGTTTTCTGGCAACGTCGTGCAACAGATACACGTCCCGGCGGCCGAGGAGGGAAGTGTGGTGCCCGCTCATCCCGGACCGCTGTACCTCTTTCGAGCCAGCAGCGGCGACCGCATCAGGGTGGTCGACCCGGACACTGGCACCGTCTCCGTTTTGCCGTTCGACGATCCCGACGAACTGAGACGGCGGTCGCAGTCAATGTGGATCCCAGCCATGAGAGCCGACTATACCATTGGTGACGTCTCTACCGGGCACCGCAAGGTGCTCCGCGTCGTGACCCATGGCATCAAGCAGTTTTGCCATGTGCTTTCCCTCCGCGGCAGGGACTACAACCAGCAAAGCTGGAGGCGGAGGCGGAGCCCCCGATCCCCGTCAAGTCTGCCACAGACGTCCACGACGTGGCCGTCGAGGGGTTGTCTATTTCCTAGCGACCAATTTCTCCTCGCTCTACAATACGATGTTAGACACTGCGGTGAGCTCTGTCGTGCCGTTTGACCTCCAGGAAGAGGAGTGGTGGCCGGCGATCCCAGGACCTTCGGCGATTGACACCGGGGCTCACACATGTCGGCTCAAACTTGTGAATCTAAACAACACCTTGGCAATGGTCCATTACGATTCTGACCGCCCCAACATTGACTTGTGGTTCACGGAGGACTTGGAGATAGGTCTTTGGGTCAAGAAACATAGCGTACATGTGCCATATCCCCACAAGTGCTCATACATCGAGGACATGATGGAGTTGGACAATGGCAGAATTGTGTTTTCTTACTATGTCTCTGAGACTATGACACCACAAGGGCAACAGCGGTGGCCACTTGTTTATGATCCGAGAACCAACGAATGTACAGATGTCCCGCGACTTCGAGGTCGTATCATGATTGGTTTCTATCAAGAAAGGAAGTGGTTTTTGGAAGAAGAATGAAGCACGGGAGTTACACTGTAATTTTCATGTATCCATCTTATTGGCATCGCAGGTCCCAGTCTCGTTTCGAATTTTTGTTCAAATGCAGGTTAGGGTGGCTCGGGTTGCGATTTTTTTTGTAGTAAATTTCACTTTTTATATCTCAGTTGTGTATTTATTTTTATATCGTAGTTGAGTATTTATGATACATCTTATTGTTTACTAAAAATAATATGTCGGCTTACCTATCGGCTTACATACCTCCTCTTTTGTCATTGGTTTTCCAGAATGGGTTGGTAAAGCTACGAGTTTTCCTCACGGCACATTTCACTTAGGCCCCGCTTGGGTGCCGGGTATTTGGGCCGTAAATGGCCGGAAATAAATTACGGACCGGAAGACGTCCATAAATTAAGGAAGCAATACCTCCGTCTTTTACGGAGCGGAAAACTAAACAGCGATCCAAGCGAGGCCTTAGGGTAATGTTGAGGATACCGCCCGATACATTTGGCAAATGGGGGGTTGGTATGTCAAAGGAAAAACTTTGGTGGTCTTGGGATTCATAATTCTAGAGACTTTAATCTATGTCGTATTGAAAACAGATTAACTTTTGGCTTGATCATTGATTTGGTAACTGCTGTTTGGCCGCTTCCTTTTTTTATCTTTTTTCAAATTGTTATTGAACAAACTATACTATTGCACAAGTCTAGGCGATGGAGTTAATTTGAATCTTTCAGTTCGGCGATTTGTGGACATGCATACTATGGCTAGATGGCAGTAACTGCTTGATATAATCCAAGATGATTTGCTTCGGGAAAGTCCGGATGTTGCTAATTGGAAACACACCTCATGTGGCTCTTACACTTTTGCCTCTTTTTACTCTATGGGTAACTTTTCTGGAATTTTACATGTACATTCTCCAGACAATTGAATTTTTTTTGTTCCCCTTCGCATTCATGTGTTGTGGGTCTTGACCTACAACAAGATTTTGCCGCGAGTGGCCGGTTGCAGGTAACACTTGTGTGTTTTTTGGAACCAGAATCTATCTCTCGCTTATTTTTCATGTGTATATTTGCCCATAACTGATGGAATACTGTGTCATATATTTTTGGTACTCAAATTGATGTTACACCTAAAATTGTGTGTGGGAATGGGGTAATAAGAAAGATGAAGTGTTAAATATGGTTTCCTCTGCGGCTGTCTCGAGCTTATGGTATGTTCGTAACTATCTTTGTGATATTAAATAGACATAGAGTAATCTTTCAAGCATGCATAACATAAATATAAATAATCTCATGGTGTAAGGATATGTCAGCATGTCAATCATTATGTGATAATACTGATGTATCGATAGGATCTCATAGTAAACCATCTAACTTAATTGGGTCTATCCAGCCATATTGTTCTGCTACCAATGTGCTCTTATTGATACTAGCAATCATATTTTTATGACCATTAAAACATGGTCACATCACGTAATCAACAAGTTAATCCAAGGGACAAGACAGTGTTACATGTAAGTGTTTATGTGTCTACACGTGCGTATGAGTATTTCTCTGAATCTCGTATTCGGGGGGCACAACAGTTATAGCATTAAAACATTAACGTTAATTATGAAAAATATATTAAAAATAACTATTGTTATTGCCTCTTCGGAATATCTACAACATCCCTACCTCCTCCGCCGCTGTTTCGACCTTGGCGAATAGTTAGGGTTGAGCTAGATTTTTCTAGGGGCATGGTGGCAAGGACGGCGCCGTGTCAGGATAAGGTGCCTCTACATCTCCCCCATCTTGGCAGTGCTCTAGTTAATTTGTGGTGCCGTGAAGCAGGTCGCTTGGTTCTGTTGTCGTTCTTCAGATCCAGCGAGATTAGTTTTTCGGTGTTTCTCTGGTGCTTGTCAAAATCCACTGTAGCGCTGACGGCCAGGGCGATACGGATGCTCTGGAGCGGCTTGAACTACTCACCAACCTGTCCAACCTCACTGTGCTTACCCTCTGCAGCAGCGCACTACGGGTTCGTCCCTCACTGCATTTCATGACATCCGGCTGATTTATTCCAGTACTAAGTTACTGTTTGCTCCGCCTTGCAGAGAGTCTCCACCAGGGATCAGTTGCCAGAAATGCCGCACCTTGCAAGTTGCACAATTTGAGAGAGCTTCAGCTGCTGATGTTTGCAATGTACAATGAAAACATGGATGACATTTATGTTTTCCTCATGAACTGCTGCAGCCCTCGATTGGAGAGGCTATTTGTACAGGTAAATGTCACCTGGTATACATAATAGATTCGCTTTTATGGACCCTGGTTGATATGCACTGCTAAAGAAATTGCTGTATGACCTTGGGAAATGCATTGAGATAGATTTTCTGTTTTTGTTGCTTGCATTTTCTGTGCTTAGTTGATTTGAATGCTTATTACATGCCTCATGCAGCTTCCGACAAGGGGCTATGGATGTGCGCCAAAGAAAGAACTATCAGGATCAGAATCGGAGGAAGATGGGCCAGTGGAAGAGCTGTTAGATGGAGAGCCACCAGAGGAAGCTGAGCTTGAGAAAGCTCGATTAGAGGCGTTTGAGAACCTTATGTTGCTCAAGATGATTAATTTCAAGGATGGCGACAATGAATTGGGGCCACTAAGGCTTGTGTTGAAGAAGTCTGCTCGTCTCAACCAACTGATAATATTTACTCCCGAAAGTAATCAGCCAAAAGGGCGATCACATGAATACGTCCGAATTTATTGAAACAAAATTAATGCATCTCAGAAAAGCCTCGCCTCATGCTCAGATAATTCTCAGTGAGCCAGATGATACTGCAATCCAGCCGTTGCACTGTGAGGGTTTTGTGAAGGTTAAATGATTTGCCAGTAGTGGATTTTTATCAGATAGTGTGAAATTTCAGAGAGTAGCAACTATTCTGTAAGATAAAGGACAAGGCTATCTTCTAGATATGGAGGATGCTTTGTTCCGTTGTCCATGAAGGATCGTGTAGTATATTGTATGACCCCCATATTTTGCACCTCGAGTCCTGAAGACTATCTCGAATGTCATGTTTATCTATTGTTTATCTTATTAAAATACTATAGGTTTTCGCCCGGTTTCTTCCGCTAATAAACCGGGCACCTTCTGCTTAATTAATCAATAAGGCAAAAAAAAAAAAAACTGTAGGAGGCCCAGACTTGCTAACCCCTATCTTTATTATTTTCATTCTTCATTTAGTACCACATTACTGTAATCGGTTTGAACGGCGTTATTACAGTAGTTGCAATGCTATGTTCTTCCAGTTTTCCTTGTTTATAACCATTGCTTTTTTTAAGAGTTTAGTCCCTTTAAGGCATGAAGATCAAAGGGTTCTTGTTCTCGAGTTCGAGAGGAACTTAGTTTTTTTTTTAGAAAGGATCCAATTTCATATAACAGGAACTCAGTACACATTACAAAGAAGTCCAGAAAAGAAAAGAAATGTGGAGTTCAACTGGCATGAATCATGAGAACTGTGCCCTGATGGTGCGAGTTGAGGCCAAAACTCCATCTCTTAATCAGATGTTTGGTTTGCTTGGTGATGTCTCTGGTCAAACATCTCTAATTAATCATCCTCTTGGTGCCTTGCTGGTGTTGGTCATTCATAAAGAAACAAAGAGAACATGTTGGCGTGGTCAGTGGTGGTTGGAGGTGTGCTCTTGTGGGTCAGCGCATGTGCACCAGATCAGATCCAAACGAAGTTACCAGAGCATCGGATCCTATCCCGTAGTGTGGACGATCTGTCTGTCTTCTTCCACAGTGCAGAACAAGAGCTGCTCCCAAGATGATGGCGGGATCAAACCATTGATTTATGCCCAGGGAACAGGCGAACAGCAGAGCAGGTAGGCTGTTGCCTTCCAAATCGCTCTCAGTGTTTACCCATCCACTAGTACCAGACCCGATCAGGTTGAATTGGATTTAGGTGAGCTGGGACTGGAGGTCTGAGGCAACAGAGGAAGCATGGGCTTCTCTTTCTTCGCCTCTCGTGCCGCCGCCCGGTTCCTGGAGGACATCAGCCGCCCCGCCGGCGTCTCCACCGCCGCACTCCTTCTCACAGCAGCCAGGTGACTGCCTCCCCCAATCTCCCTCCCGTCCCCTGCTCTTTTGATCCGTCTAATAAAGCTTTTCTTTTGACATTTGTGATTCTGTTGCATGATGATTCGCTGTTCCCTACCCTTTTTACTGTTTCCCGTCCCCTTTTTGTTCTTTTCTTAGCTCCCTTTCTTGGTCTACGACTCTAGTAGGTAATCTTGGTCAACATAGATGTGATGTATGGTCTAGGGCTCGAGATATCTGATTTCTGTTGTACATCCATCCTCTGTACTTCTTGTCCCTCCGGATCAAAGCGCTTAACTGGCTGCATTTGCGAGCTTCAAGATTCTGTTTTTACTGGCTTTGCAGTACCGGCGGTGTTGTGGCGTACGCTGATTCCTCCAGGGCGGAAGAGGCCTCGGGGACGCCGCAGCCGGATGCCCCCAGGAAGAAGAAGGTGGTGGTTCTTGGCACTGGCTGGGGCGGCACCTCTTTCCTCAAGAACCTCGACTGCTCCCGCTACGATGTGAAGGTCATATCGCCCCGCAACTACTTCGCGTTCACGCCTCTGCTCCCGAGCGTCACGTGCGGGACCGTGGAGGCGCGCAGCATCGTCGAACCGATACGAAGGATGTTCGAGAAGGTAACTTAGTTTACCAATCGATCTTTATGCTATTGTGTGCTAAAATCTGTATGTGTTACTGTTGTTGCTGTTATGTCTCTCACGTCTGTTATGCAAAACTGTGGAGCAACACAGTGACTGCTTCTCTTGTTCTCCACTTCTTTTGCAGAAAAAGAAAGATGTTGCATATTACGAAGCAGAGTGTTTCAAGATTGATGCGACGAAGAAAGCTGTACACTGCCGTTCTGCCATCGGAACCAATTTGGATGGGAATGGTGATTTCGAGGTTGATTATGATTATTTAGTGGTTGCTCTTGGAGCTACTGTGAATACATTTAACACTCCTGGTGTGATGGAGAATTGCTACTTTTTGAAGGTAAAATCACTTACAGCATTGAGTATTGGGTGTTCCTACATTGTTCTGCTATTTCTCATGTTCAGTCCTAAGCTGTAAGTTATTCTATTTAGTTTTCTGCAATATCTTGAGATATATGGTATTATTACTTTAGTTTTGCATGTGTAATCGAACACCATTTCAGTGTTTTCGCAAGACAATCCAATTGCAATACTGAACTGGTCGAGTTAAAGAGCTACATGCCAAATTACTAATTGCTAAAAAAAACTTAGAAAATACCAAACTGAATACGAAACACACATACTGTTTTGTCGTTTGCACTCGAGTTAAAGACGTATATGCAAGTCAATGGATTCTTCTAAACCTGTTTGTTATGATGTGGCGGTGTAAGGAACATGTCAACATTCCCTGGAGTAGCTGTTCTCGTTATGTAATTTTGCCCTTAATGCAGAATAACTGTGATTTATTGTACTGTGCATATTAGTAAATTTCTTGCATGGAACTATTAGCCATGTCTTCTGCTTACAGCCTGACATTGTTAAAGCCAGGAAGTGGAGGATGCCCAAAAGATACGGAGGAGTGTGGTAGACTGCTTTGAAAAGGCATCACTTCCTAACATTAGTGAAGAGGAGAAAAGGAAGCTCCTTCACTTTGTGATTATTGGTGGTGGACCTACTGGGGTTGAATTTGCTGCAGAGTTGCATGATTTTCTTGTCGAAGATCTGGTGAAGCTATATCCTACAGTTCAAGAATTTGTGAAGATAACAATCATTCAATCAGGAGAACATATTCTAAATACGTAAGACACCATTAACTTACCAGATAATGAGGATTGTAATAGCCATGGTACACGTCCATTGCATGGTGCATACAATGAACTATTGTGTTAGTTTTTCATCACTAAGGAAAACATTTTTGGTAGTATTAACAAAAAAAAAGCCTATAGGGAAAAATGTACTAGGATGTCATGCTTATGGTCTGAGCCTTTATTTCCAGACTTCCAGCAAATAATATCCTGGGATAATTTTTAAATACTGTCAGGAATAAGTGAACAACAATTTGTGATCTCCATGTTTAGGAAAAATAATTTAGTCACTGGAACTGGAAAATATATCCGATTCATTGATTTCTTACCAGGATACACCAAAACTCCCTCCATATTTAGGAAAAACAATTTAGTCACTGGAACTGGAAAATATATCCCAGTCATTGATTTCTTACCAGGATACACCAAAACTCCTTATGCCAGCCCCAAACAGTGCAATTAATGGATGATCTTTGTACCAAATCTTCTGAGGATTTCGTGTTTTTTTTTCCGTTATTACTCTTTTTTTCTTTTTGTTCTTCACTGAATGCATCTACCTATGAAATTATCACGCTTACTGTAGACATTGCGATTTTGTTTGGAATTGGATTTTTGTTGATTTGACAAGGGAAATTTGCCTACTGTAGCCTCAGCAGATCTGCTCTTTTCTTCATGTGTACTATGATGTGATATATCTATTTATTTATATAGGTTTGACCAAAGAATAGCTGCGTTTGCTGAAACCAAGTTCCTGAGAGATGGCATCGAGCTGAATACAGGATTCAGAGTGGTAAAGGTTGCTGACGATTTGATTACCGTGAAGAGCAAATCATCTGGTGGTGAAATATTGGTGCCATATGGCATGGCTGTTTGGTCTGCTGGCATTGGTACTCGTCCTGTCATTGTGGACTTCATGAATCAAGTTGGTCAGGTTGTTAAATCTCGATAAAAACCATGCATTCAGGTTACGCAATTATGTTTTACTTCCAACCTTTAGTTTGACAAATGCAAATGTTCTCTCCTACCAGGCTAAACGACGTGCATTGGCAACTAATGAATGGTTAAGAGTTCGTGAGTGTGATGGTGTCTATGCAATTGGAGACTGTGCTTCAATAAGTCAAAGAAAAATAATGGTATATGTAAAAGAGCATTTCATAATTGTTATTTGCAACCTGTCTGTGCCTTCTAGCCACTGCAGGGACAGCAACACACACATCAAAATTATCGCTGGATGGTAACTGTTTATCGGTAGAACTGTCATAGGAGCGAAATTAGTTACGCCCATGTGTGTCCTTTCCAGTTTCCTCTGTATAAGCATTGCAAAGTTATATCACGCTGAATAAACAAGCAAACTGAACATGTACGTAACATCTAGTAGATGCTTCTTCCTTTCTCTGACATTTTTGTTTGTATTTTTTCAGGAGGATATTTTGACAATATTTAAAATAGCTGATAAGGATAACTCTGGCACTTTGACACTGAAAGAAATATCTGATATTTTAGAAGATATTTGTATAAGATACCCTCAATTAGAACTCTATATGAAAAGCATGCACATGCTGGATATTGCGGATTTGATAGCAAATGCCGTAGGTGATTCCCACAAAGAGTCTATGGTGGTTGACATAGAGGAGTTCAAAAAAGCTCTGTGCAATGTGGACTCCCAAGTTAAAGCCGCTCCTGCAACAGCCCAGGTTGCCACTACCTCCTTATAAACATGTCTTCATGATATTTTATCACACACTGCTTTTTTCCATTGGAAAACAACAAATTAGAACATGAGATGGCTAACGGCCAATTGTTGCATGTGTGAATACTCACTGAGTGTTTCTTGAATATTTGCCAGGTCGCTGCACAACAAGGATACTATCTTGCTGACTGTTTTAACAAAATGGATCATTGCAAAGAGCATCCAGAAGGTCCATTACGGCTGACAGGGTCGGGAGCAGAGCATCACAACTTCCGCCCATTCCGGTACTTATCTCTTTGGTTTCAGTTACTTTTTCCCATCCACAGACTTGCATGTTAGGCACGACCCGTACATCTAATCTTGCATGGCATGACTTAACTGATTTTATGATTACTATCACTGTCAGTACCTGCTTGGATAGGACTGATATGTACATAAGAACATTTAATGAATGCTGGTATCCTAGAAATTGATGGAGTGATCTAACAATGATTGCAATTGCTCTTTCAGTTGCACACAGTATTTAATGACTAGGAAATTATCACTATGATAACCTAAGAAGACCGTCTCATTTTTAGTTAATGTACTATCCTATTGTCTTCACAGTAATACTCAAGATACCTGTTTTAAAGGGAACGGCTTCAGTTGTTCTCTAGTGGGACTTTGGCTTCGAAGTAACTTGCCTTGCATTTAAGTACTCAATATATCAGCTCCAGACTCGGACGTTTTCCTACACAAAGTATTCATTGGAAGTGGTTGCTGCTTGGGTTTTGTTTTGATATCACTAGCTCATGGTTCCACATCCATTTACTTTCTCATCTTCTGATATCCTGGTGTTCAAGGTACAAGCATCTGGGGCAGTTTGCACCATTGGGAGGCGAGCAGGCTGCTGCGGAGCTCCCGGGCGACTGGGTCTCCATGGGCCACAGCACCCAGTGGCTCTGGTACTCCGTTTACGCAAGGTAACAACCATGAACATCACCACCATCTACCATTCTGCCAGAACAAGCCATGGCCTTATCCTCTTTGAACCATTTAGCCGCAACTCAGATTGTTTCTTTCCATGAACAGCAAGCAAGTGAGCTGGCGCACAAGGGTCCTGGTGGTGTCGGACTGGACCCGCAGGTTCATATTCGGCAGGGACTCGAGCCGGATCTAGCAGCGTCGATCTGAGACGCCTCTCTGTACAGTGAAACAGTGCTTGATCTGTGCTGGAGTTTGAGCATGCGACGCTGTCTTTCTCTGGCTTTGCTTGTTCCTTTCCTGTCCTGCCAAGGAGGCCACCATATCCATATCCTTCTCTGCATGTGATGGATTGTTCTGACTGATTGTGAGGCTGAAGCATATCTGCCTTAACGAACTGACTAAAGAGTTCATGCGCATTTCATGCGAAATTGGGGGCTAGACAACTGGTTTTCTTTCTTGTTGGTAGATGTACAAAATGCGTGTGAATCTGGTGTGCATGGATCTGCCTTTTTTTTCCATATCCATATACTACTCATCACCACCCCATGCATTCACTGCCTTTTCTTTTCAGAGTACTTACAGGAATATTCTAGTTTGATTGTTTTCTCCATAACCTGTCGATTCTTAATCTTATGGAGGGATGAATAACAGCAATGTGTTTTACGCTGGACAAGAATCACCAAATTGGTAGCAGTTGCAACTTTCACTGTCAGTGACCATGAGAACGTACATCACATCGGATGCCGCTGATGATGTGTATGTGTATGTGTACGTGTACGTGTACGTATAATGTATGGTCCTCTTTGGCCAATCTGATACAGGTAGATCAGTACACATTGTTAGTACCCCGTACGCGGCGTGAGCGAATGGTCCATGCATTCTCCTGCTCACGCCGTCCTCTTCTGCTGCTGGTCCTTCCCCGTCACATGTACATACATGTACTGTACGCCATTTGAGAATAGAACTACCGATCAAGCATGGTCGGCTGTTATTTCGGTTCCGGTCGAATTTCCGTAGGCAGTCATTGAAAATTACTGAAACTTCTGTTACTCGATTCGGCTGAAGTTCTGGTTTCTTTTCGTGTCGGTTTAACTCGAATTTCAGCCAATGTTTGCTAGACTTTTACCCAAAATAAAACGAGTTATGCTTGAACCTTGGTCCGAATGCAAGGGTCGCTGACTTTTGTTCTCTGAAAAGTGAAAAGTGGACATTCTGGTGCCACCGAAATCACCCAAATTCCCAAACTGCTGGTCATTTACCTCTTACTTCTGGGATCTCAATGTACTAGACGTACCTCTGCGATGTTTCTTCCATCTTTCATTGCAGGTGTCGTACAGCGTACAAGTGCATGTTTACACACCGAAACTAGTGCTTGTCCCCTGCCCTTTTTAAGATTTCATCAAAGTAGAAGAAGAAAATAACGCCTGAGACATCTCCAAGCTTCAAGTTCAAGACACACATTACTAGATGATGATAAGCACTAGTGATCGATTTTCTTAAATTGTTCTGCCTCTGATAATTCGTGTGCCTTCGTCTCGCAGCATGCCCTGGCCCAAATTTATAACAAAAACTCCCACAAGAGAGAGAAGACAGTTCGTGCCTCTTCTTCTTTTATGAAAATACTGATTGCTTCACTTAACATGTTTTTTTTTTTGCGGATGAAGATTACATCAACCGAGCACCTTACAGATAAGCCCAGAAACAAAGAAAAAATACAACTAGGTCCTTCTGAGCTCCGGCGCCTTCTTCGTCGTGCAGCACGTTCCGCCGGCGGAACCCGCCGCCTTCTCCTCCATTAGACCTTGGACTGGGAGGAGCCCTCCGGCGGCCAGGAAGTCGACGGCACTCGGCACCAAAGCGCCTCCATCCCGCACCACGACCAGCGCCAACTCGGTCAACACCATCTTCATGAAGATCTTCAGATTCCAGCTCCGCCATCACGAACGCCGGCCCGAGGGAAAGCACGCCGCGGCTCCGAGAAGCGACGAACGCGCTGGGGACGGCAGATCTGCCAAGAGCCTCCACCGGAGCACCCAGAGCAGAGGAGAGGACCGCCGTCGACAAAAGCCTCTCCGGCCACGCCGCCACCTCCACAGCGCCGCCGGCAAGCACCCCACGCACACCTAGTCTATGTACACGCCGGGATCCGTTGATTCCCCGTCCTCCCGCCGCCGGAGCGGCCGCCGGAGGGCGAGGAATCCGACGAATCGCCGGCGGCGAGCTGGTTCGCACGGGTTCGCCCAAAAATCGCCTCCTTTTCACTGTAGATGGGGAAAGGAGGAGAGGTCCCACTTAACATGTTTTTAATAATACTACAGAGAGGAAGCACATGCCTAATTTGTTTTCTGTTGTTTTTTCTTGAGTTTTTTATTAATCTCACAACAGTGAACATAAATAACTCATGACCAGAGCAGAGCGAGTAGGTGTTCCTGTACCGTGACTTCACCTTCACACAAGTATCATACGGACCTACGGCCCAGGCTAGTTAGTTAGGTGCCGCCAACAGCACAACATGGAGCTTCCATCGCCAGGACAGTTTCGTGGAAATTAAAGGGGAAGCGTAAAGCTTTTGCCGTTATTTTACTCAGGGAAAGGGTACACTATCCATAATGAGCATTGCATAATCACCAACTCTTAACTGTAGCCCATGATCCCACTCCCCATTTTTGATCTCTTCGCACGCTCTCACCCAAACCCACCGAATCCATCCCATCATTCCGTTTCATAATTTGCTTACACACTCGCTGATGCAATTACGCTGATGTGATGGTACTAGGCAATTACAATTGAACTACTAGAGTGAGATTGGGTTAAAAAATTATGAGGACTTGTAAGAAGATTTCAGAGGGAGCAGGCAGGCAGCAAGAATCTAATGGAAGAAACCAAAAGCAGGCAGCAAGGCTAACAAGAAGACAGATCAGAAACGGGTAAGGACAGGTGCAGCACAGCACCAACCAGCAACCGGGCTACCCATCTACCCTCCCTCAGCAATCCAATGCGGCCGGCACACACGGGCTACTCCCTGCTACTTGCATAGGTACAAAACTAACGCATTTGTCACGTACCTTCACCAACACCTCCATTAATAGTTGAGTTCTTCAAGTCACAAACTCCTCCTCACACAAACAATCATTATCAGTTAGTTGCAACTCCCAAGGAACCTCACCAAGATGCATGCTGCATCGTAGGTAGCAGAACACGGTTGTGCAGTTGGTCCGACGCCATGGTTGCAGGGATGGGAGAAGCACCAGCAGCAATGGTAGAGGCAGAGGTGACAGGAGGCGGCGGGCATGGTGAGGCACTGAAGGTGCTCGAGTCTCTGGCATCGTCTTCCCTGGCCTGCTCCATCCCGCAGTTCCCGACCAAGTGGAACGCTGTCAAGGACAAGCTCCAGCAGCTCTGCTCCGGCCTGAATACGCTGCGCAACGGCCTCGGCGTCGGCGAGGAAGAGGAGGGGGAGGAGCACCATGTGCTGGTTCAGTTTCTGCAGTCGGCGTGTGAGAACGTGAGGAGCATCCTGGCCGTTGCGTCACAGTGCAGCGACGGCACGTACAAGGGCGGGAGGCTGCGTCTGAGAAGCGACATGGACAGCCTGAGCTCCAAGCTGGAGGCGCACGTGAGGCAGCTCAAGGAGATGGCATCCTCCTCCGGCAGCCCAACGCCGCCGTCGCAGGCCATCGTCGCGGTGAGGCCCAGCGCAGACGCCAGCGTCGGCGAGAAGAGGTTCTTCCTCAAGGACCTCTTCTGCAGGATCAGGATCGGCGGCCCCGTCCAGAGAGCCCAGGCGCTGGCCACCATCGGCGAGCTCATGGCAGAGGACGAGGCCTGCGTGCGTGTCGTCGCTCTGGACATCGACGACGGCGTCGCCATGCTCGCCGGCTTCCTAGAGTCCCGAAACCAGCGCATCCAGGAGGAGGCCGCCGGCGCCGTGGCCGTCGTGGCGAGCTCCGACTCCTACAGAGGAATGCTGGTCAAGGTCGGCGTGATCGCGCCGCTCGTGCAGCTGCTGGAGAACGCAGCCGCGGGCGCCACCGCGCTCGCCAGAGAGAGAGCGGCGCAGGCGCTGCGTGAGCTGACAGAAAACTCTGACAACGTGTGGGCGGTGTGCGCACACGGCGGCGTCACCACGCTGCTGCGCGCCGTCGCCGACGCCGGCAGCGGCGGCAGGCTGCTCGGCTCGTCCTTCGCGGTGCTGAGGAACCTGAGCAGGGTGGAGGAGGTTAAGATGTTCATGGTGGAGCAAGGGGTGGTCACCGAGTTGGTGAAGCTCTCCCAGAAGATGGAGGAGGTCCGGAAGCTCGGCGCCGTCGAGCTGCTCCACTCCATGGCCCTCGACGACGCCGACGTCCGGGAAGAAGCGATCGGCATGGGGGTGATCCAGTCGCTCCTCCAGCTGATATACCCTGACCTGCCTTACTCTTACAAGGCCAGGGAGGTCGCCCTCGCGGCCATCTGGTTCTTCTGCTTCTCTTCTGCCAGCTCCATTGATGATCTCACGAGCTCAGACGTTCTTGGGTGGCTTCTCTTCTACCTCAACAACGGCGACTACGTCGTCCTAGAGTGCACGCTCAAGATCCTAAGGCATTTATCCGAGGTTTCTGAAGAGTACAGCAGGATGATGGGCAGAGCAGGGTACTTCAGTGCCTTGTCAGGCTTGCTCGGCGCGAAGTCCTTTCGGGTGCGCGAGATGGCGGCGCAGGTGCTCTCCAGCTTGCTGCTACTTCATCAGAACCGTGTCATCTTCATCCAAGACGGCGACAATCTCGACAGGTTGTTGCAGCTGCTCGATCCTTCCCAGGGCAAGCTGATGGCGAAGGGCCTGATCCTGTCTGCTATAATGTCCTTGGCAGAGACCAACAGCGGTAGGAAGAAGATCGTATCGTCAGAGCATTTCAGTGTCCTGAAAGAGCTAGCCGGATCCGGGGACTATGATGCGAAGAAGGTCATTAAGAAGATAGCCAATAGCAGATTGCAGTCAATGTTCAGCAAGATATGGAGTGCTTAAGTTATGTTCTAACCCTCGGATGCCTTTACTAAACAACCCTTTGATTTAGCTTTAGTATATTTGAGTTGCTGTCCATAGTTCCTCCATTTCTTGTCAGATATGTATGCATCATTGTGATTCCTTTGTGTTGTATATTGCAACTTCAGTGAAATTCTAAATTTTGTCATCATTCCCGTGTGATGATCAACCCCTGTAACTATCTTCTACTACTCCCTCCGTCCCAAAATAACTGTCTTAGATTTGTCAAAAAGTGGATGTATCTAGACATGAAACAAGTATAGATACATTCACTTTTGGACAACTTCGAGACACTTATTATGGGACGGAGGGAGTATTAATTTTGCACCTGTGCAATATACACACAGCTGTGCAATGTACTTTCCTCAAATACAACCACATCAAAATATGAACATAATTCATAGACAAGGAACTTAGTCAAACAGTTGATCCCTATTATCAAGATTCATGAACCAGGAATGCTGCTATCAGAGAGCAATTCATTATTTTCCATCTGCCATCATTTTCATTTCCTGCTGTTAAGCAAACACTCAACCAAGAATATGCAGGTCCCTCCCTTTCTTGCCATATCTATGTATTTATTATGATTCCTGTGTATTGTACATTACATTTTCAGTGAAAAATCAAGTTCTGTCATCAGTTTTGTGTGATGATCTCCTATGTTTCTACAGTAGCCCAGTGTATCTTCCTCAAATACACCACACAAAAATATGACCATAATCCATAGATAAGGAAATCATCAAACAGTTGCATCTCGATAATTTATTTTCCTGTAAATCTCAGTAAAGGGCAACACTCCTGTCAGATATCATCTACGCTGAACCGTCAACTCTGACAAGTCCAGTAAATCTCTTGTACTATATAAGTATATATCAAATGTATCCAAACACACAGCCTTGAGGCATCTCACCAGTATGTCAAGGACTCCCAGGAGCAAGTGGGGGATTAGCAAGCAGACAAACCAGATAGATTAACCCGTTACTGTTTACTTTGTCACTGCATAACGCCACAGAACAACTCAACAGCATGTTGTGATTAATTATCAAAGACAAGAACATGTTGTCCTACTCACCTATAGTATAGATTCTTTCTTTATCTTTGCCCTCTACATTTTAGCATCCCGTGATACATCAAGATTGAACATGTGAATCTCCAGCAATGGCTGTATGTATGGATCAGATTAACCAGCTTAGCTTGCATAGTCTAGCCATTTTCCCTACAGCCAAAGTGGTCAAATGGATGTTCACGTGTCCCAAAATACCAAGTATTCAATGGATTTGCAGCGCAATTTAGGATTCAAGAAGTCAGTCCATCTCTTGATTGTTGTTAATGGGAACACTTGTGCTACTGAACAACCTCCATTTTCATAAGTGCTGTCATTATTTATGTTGTCAGCTATGCCTTTGCATGAACAAGTGCAGTAGTATGCTGTAGTGGATTTGTGTGGCCAATTACTGAATAAGAAATAAAAGTGATCAGCTATTTGCATGAACTGCAGTACTGTGCATGAACTGCAGTACTATGCTGTAGAACTGAAACTATCGTTTCTACCAGAAAACATGCCTGTTGAAGTGGATTTGTGTGAGCATGTACTGAATAAGAAATGAAACTGATCAGCTATTTGCATACAGATGACAACATTTCAGCAAGATTTCGAGCCGAATATTATCCTCTTGCATTTCCAAACAAAAGGTTTCAGTACCACACCATGACACTACTTACTCAAAACAGAGCACACTTACTACAGGTAACACTCAAAACAAGAGCACCCATATAAAGGTCTTCACACTCTAGCAGGACCTTCTAAAAAAAGAAATGGCAAACACAAAGCATGAGATATGATGTAACACGGTAGACTATGTAACAAACTGCAAAAAGCCTCACCCAGATGCTCAAGTTAAGAAGGCACTCTGAAGTAACAATCATGAAGAAGGGATGGATCAAAACCATACTACTGCTCCTCATTGCTCAAAGCTTCTACGCTGCAGCCTCTTCTGGTGCTTCAGATTCGAGGACCCTGGCCTGGTAGGACGAAATGGTACTGCCATCGCCCGCTGCAGCCGTGAAGAATGATCGCTTCCCGACCAAATCGGCCGCCCGCTTCGCGCACCCCGAGTCGCGAGGAGTCTCATCGGGAGGCGGCATGGTCCTGATCCTTGGGAGCAATTCAGCAACCTTGTCAATTGATTCAGGAGACAGGTCGTCATCCAAAGGCTCGGCAGGCATTGCTCTGGTTTCCTCCCTCTGGCTTGCGCTTGCCGTCGATCCTGGGAGAGAGTCCTTGCGGCGCCTCTCCTGTGTCCCAGCACCCAGGGACACGCCGGGCATGAGGCTGTAGCGGCTGGGGACGACCCTGACCTTGGAGCTCCCTGAGGGCCTCTTGCAGGTGGACACATTGCTGATGGGATTCGTGGCACCTCTGGGCGTGAACTCGTCGAACACCTTGTTAGCACCAAATGCAGCAACGCCTCCCCTGGTGTTGGTGGCCCTGGCAATGGACTGCCTCCTCGACCTGGGGCTCATGCTGGAGCTCCTCGCCTTGGCTCTGCTTGGCACGCCCTGCTTGCTGTCGAGCGGCTGCTTGGCGTTGCTCGACGGCCACAGCCTGGCGGGGACCGTGGACTGCCTGGAAGTCGCTTGGCCTTCTTCCCGGATGGCGTTCAGCTTGTTGGAGAACGGCTTGGCCCGCGCCGTGGAAGCGGGCTTGCCGCTGACGCCCTGCTGGATCTCCATCGGCCCGAGGCTGACGCCCCTGCGGCGCTGCACTGGGGGCTCCTTGATCGGCTTCAGGATCCGGCTGGCTGGGACGGTCCCCCTGCTGCTGCCGCGCTGAGGGGACCTTGGTGGTAGGGTTTGCGGCGGCGATGTCGAGGGGGCCGAGGCTGAGCCCCCTGCCCCGCGTCACCGGAACCGGCTGCTTGGTGATTGGCTTGATCCTCTGTGCGGCGGCGGCGGCTGCTTCTGGGGGCGAGCGGTAGGGTTTCCGGCGGCGGCGGCGACGTCGAGGGGCCCGAGGCTGAGCCCCCTCGCCCGCGGCCGCGGCTGGGCCTTGGCCGCCGCGAGGACGGGATCCTCGGAGCGCCTGGAGGTGCGGAGGTGGTGGAGGCGGGAGGAGAGGCGCAGGATCTCGGCCTCGATGTGGCCGATCTCGGCGTCCACGTCGTCTTCGTCGCGCGCGGGGCGGCGGTTCTCCTTGTCGGGCCTGGTGGCGGTGCGGGCGGGGGTGGCGTGCGCGTGCCAGGCGGAGGCGGAGGAGGACGAGGAGTCGTCGAAGGCGGCGTTGTTCCAGACGTGCACCAGCGCGATCAGCGGGTCCTCCTCCATCATCTCCGCCGCCGTCGGAGAGAACCTCCGGTCGACCGCGCCTGATCCCTCTGCTGCGGCGGCTGCGGGTCGGAGAGATTTAGAGGCGAGCGATGAGAGCAGATCGAAGTTGGGGAGCAGATCGACGCGTACCTGGTGATGAGACCAGCGTGATTCGAGGCGCGGTTTGATGGGTTGGATCGGATTGTGTGGGGATTTTTGGTTTGAAATTTGTGTGGGGACTGAGGAGAGGGTGAGATGCGCGGAGCCGAGGTGAGGGAAGGGGAGGAGAGGGTTTAAGAGGCAGGTCGGATCCGACCGTTGGGGGCTCGGCAGCGGAGATTTCTGACGTTGCGTCCACCAAACTCACGCTCCCTCTCCTTTTCAGTTCCATCCGAATAAAGGATGCTTTTATTTGGGGAAAGGATACTTTTTGACGGTGTAGATCCGTTTTCTTGTGTCCTAACAGTCGGTCGCGTTGTGATCGAAATGTGTCCGATTCGGTCTGTTTGAGGCGAACCGCAGACAGGTTTTATGCCTTTATCCGTTTGGGTGGGTGCCCCCAACGGTCGGTCGCATTTTGTTCCTTGGTCCGGTATTTGCCATTTTTTAGCTAGTTCGACAGAAATTTTATAGCAATCAAATAATGAACAAATTAAGGTATGAATAGTCCACAAATAAGTAAATAATATGGTTAATAATATTACAACAAAGTTCGCACAAGGAAATAAATAACATAGTCCACACAATGAAATAAAATGAAGAGGACACCACTACTGGTTTCCTATATAAATCCACATATGCTCTACCAAATCATCTTGCAGACCGTCGTGTGTAGGCTGATCACGCATCTCAGGATGCATGTGCAGATACTGCTAGAACGTCGCCGGTCCAGTCGTAGGCTCAATGAACTCACCCTAAAACTCCCATCCTTGCTCGAATAGCCTCGCATCATCACGCTCATGCTCAATAATCGTGTTGTGCATGATCACACAAGCTGTCATCACCTCACACATGACCTCCTTGCTCCATGTTCTAGCAAGGTGCCGAACAATAGCAAACCGAGATTGGAGCACAAATGCTTGCTCCACATCCTTCCGACAGCTTCTTGTTGTTGAGCAAATCTGCGAGCTTTCTCATCCTTAGGTTTGCGGATGGTCTTCACAAATGTTGACCATGCAGGGTATATACCTTCCGGGCCAAAGGCCGAGCCTTCGGGGCGGTGGACTTTGCGGCCGAGCCCGAGTCAAAGGCCGAGCCAATAGACCTATCCCGGTGGGAAGGTAGTTCTTCAACTTCCCCGCAGCGTTCTCACGGTCGAGGGACAAGTAAATCTTGCCACTACTGGGGCCGGAGAAGAGGAGGACGGCGGCATGTGGACAGCTACTCCGGGATAGGAAAAACGGACGTAGGGCGGGCGGCCAACAAGTCCGGGCCGTCGCCGTGGACCGTCGGTGCGGCCGCGGCGAAGGAGAGTGAACGGCGGCAGGACGGACCAGACGGCGGTACAACCGGCGAGGACGAGGGCCGGTCGAGATGGGGAAGAGGTGGGAGGGGGTGGTGCTTGTGTGGCTAGTGACTGGGTCCGACATGGATAAGGGAGGGCAAAGGGCGGACCGCGACAAAGGACCGACACGTGTTTCAGTTTCCCACTCATACATTATGCATGTACTTGCTGGTGCACGGGTATGTAAATTACTCTCTTCACGCCCTTTTCAGATCTTTCATCCTTTTTAAATGTATATTATAAACTGTGTGGAGTGCATTCCTTGGTACTTACTCCTTTTAATTTGTACTACCTCCGTTTCAATGAATAAGGCGCACACGTATTCCAAGATGAACTTTGACCGAAAAATTTGAGCAAAAATATATTGATTATATTCTATATAATTAGTATCGTTGGATTCATATTGAAAAACACTTTCTAATGATGCTAATTTTATACCAATAATCTTTATATATTTGTTGTAATTCTTGGTCAAAGAAAAAACACGTAAAACGAGGGCGCCTTGTTCATTGGAATGGAGGAAGTATTTGATTGAGGGAATCCGTGAACCAGGCATTGGGAGCTGTGTGCATGCTTGCACTACAAATTATTGTCGTGGCTACACGGAGGCGTATAGAAAATCGAGCAAAGTTTCCCTGTTTTCCCTCCGGTTTGAGGTTGCTCACAATGGGGAGTAACATAGAGTAGTAACATGCTGATGTTACTAGCCTATATTACCACCTGCACAATGGAGAGTAACATATATGTGGTGTCATATAAGACCTTATTTATTAGGCTATAGACACATTTTATCTTGATAAGTGTGATGTTACCGTAACTAGCTAAGTTACCCTAACCATCTCTCTCCTCATTAACTACATGCCACATAAGCAAAATCTTGAGATGTGTGATGTTACTAGCTAAATTACTCCATTGTGACTAGTCTGAGGGCTAATTCAAATGTCCTTGCAAACTCACGACACGAACCATTCTTAATTACTACAACCCGTGGCTGATGAGGTTTGGTGGTTTTTCTGAGACGGCATATGACTTGCCAGTTCGCCACTAAATATTGTCACGGCTTTAGACGGCAATTGTAGTGGAAATATTCAAAAAAAATCATTGTATATATCACTTTAAAGAAAACTTTACACGAGGATTATATAGAGGTACGCGCATCAAAACCAATCGATCGGGCAATATTTCCATAATATGGGTATAGGGTGTGGTTCTTGAGAATCGAGAAAGTGGATTTAGTTATAGAGTTCTCTTCACAGGTAAGTGCAGTGCCACCAAATTTGTGTAGTATGGCATATTTTTCTGCATCACCTGTTTAAATATTGAATTATCACTCACCGTACAGATTGGGCAATTTTATCCCCCCCCCCCCCCCCCCCCCCCCCCCCAATCGTGCACAGATTGATCTTTTTATATGAATTAACATGTGATGGGATGTTTCCAAAGTTAGTTATCTTCTTCCCTTTGTTTATAATCATGCATGTGTGGCGGTATGACACAGTTCTTTTGCTTTTTCATTTTATGGTATGTTATCTAACTCAGAAGACAGTGGAAACCGATCCTAGACTATGCCTTGAAGGAGCAGGACCGTCAAAACCGTTCCATACTAATTTAGGTCATACTCTCACCCTTCGCAAATAACTATCTCAGAAGACAGCAGAAACCGATCTCCTAGACTATGCCTTGAAGACAGTGGAAACCGATCCTAGACTATGCCTTTCAGTTTTAGCATACTCTCACCCTTCGCAAATAAATGTATTTCTAGCATTTATCTTAAGTTAAAAACAATTTGATCAACTTTATAGATAAGTGTAGTAACATATAGGAAATCAAACTGGTATATTATGGAACTACATTTCAAGACTAATCTAATAAATATATACTATGGTGAGTCTATTGATGTTTATTTGATATTTGAAATGTTCATATTTTATCGATAATATCAATCAAAATCACACTATATTGACTGTTGACTAAAAATATATGACTTACTTTAAGGAACGGAGGGAGTAAGAGGTAATCTCACAAAACTTTCACTTGATATGGTCATATTGATAAAAATCTGCTAAATGGGGTAATTTGCAAAAACGTGAAAGTATGGGGTACAAACCAGAATTCTAAAATAAGCTTTTGAACATGGTTTTTCATTAAGTTTTCTTCATACTGTCGTCATATACTTCAAATCTTTTAATATCATGGTAAATGTGTGCTATATATAGTGTGCAGTCCAGTCCTTGGTAGTGTGCACGTCCAATGCACATTTTGATTATTTTATGTAAATCGTAGTGCACCATATATGTGTATATATACGATAAGTTTCTTGTTTCTCATGACATTTTAGTAAGACCAAGTGGTCACCGCCACACATAATGGACTGGGCACAAAATTTTATAACATGCAACATTGATGCAATATGTGTCTCTCCTCTCATCAATAACATTAGATTCACAAGCAGTGCCATTCTTCAACCAAGAGAATGACCAGTAAATCGCAATGTTGCGGATTTACCCTTTTTGTAGATAACATGCATTATCATGCATGCCTGATTTTAAATTAATAAAGCCATAAGGTTCACATATATGACAGTGTACGACACTTTCTCAAGTGTGATTTGACATTGGGCCGGATTTTTTGTGTGGAGAACTCGACATACAGAGAAAAAAATAAAATTGTAGAAGACCTAATAATTTCGTCGATGCATGTCACGGCAGTGCGCATAATAAGATCCCTAAGGATCTGTCAACAATAGGCAGCCACAATAAGCAAAATATTAAGGATTTAATGGGTCCTCTACAAACTTGGAACCTCCAATACTTGATGATGGTGGAATCAAGCTCCCTTGATGACACACATTCATCTTATTGATAGTCCGGATTGAGGTAGATACTGTGTTCTATCCCTATTTTTTCTTGAGAATATGAATCGAGTTATACAAAATTGAAGTACCATGACCTGGAAATACATAAGTAATAGTTGAGCTAAAGCAAAAATTCAAGTTGGAAATAAATAAGTAATAAATACTGGACTATAAACAACTTAAAATATTTCACTAAATATTTCAAAATTACCTAACAAACTATTGTAGGAACATGTAAGTTTTCATCATGGAACATCGGAGTAAGACCGACCACAAGGTTGCGAATTGTGGAGTGGTGCAGAGTCATGCTAATTCTTCATTCCTATATCACGATGTTGCAATGTTAATTATTATGTTCTTTAATGTTGGTTTAGATGGATATTGTGACCATCTTGCACAACTTTGGTCAGTAGCAATATTCAGTGAATGATTTGTTTCAACATACGTTTTCTATAGAATGAGAAATAGTTAATATCTCTAAAATTAATTGTGTATGTGAAGGGAAGCAAGAGCAGATAGGCAGTTCTTAATTAGTAACCAATTAGTGCTTCAACCAAGGCAGTCATTTGTACCTCAATATTTTTTGAATTATAACTAAAAGTCGATGGTTTCTCAAAAGTATGGCAAACCTTTCTAAACTTTCATGTTATTTCTATCTATAGCTTCTCTAATGTGAAGTTGTATATTACCAGTGTGGCGTTTCTAGTTGGATGGCCAAACAGGATGGGACTAACTCCATTTCCAGAATTGGATGAAGTGGGAGACATTATAATAGGTTTGATATTTGGCAACATTGAATCATTTTATCACAACACCTTAAATTCAAGTAAATGGTTCTTGATTGGATATCTTATTCAACAAAGAGCACAAGGTCAAAGGACCATAATTGAGTACCGCTAGAACCGTGCATATAGTGTCATGACTGAATTTTTTCAAATATCCAAGTGCATATATGGTGGTCTAGGAGATATTTCTACGCTTGAGTAGGAGACACTTGTTGTTTTGTACCCACATTGGGAGCACTGGCAACTTCACACCTATGAACTGGCGCAACATGTCTAGGATTGACCTTGCGTGCACGGGTGGCACAATACTGACTGAACACCTCAAGGAAAAAGAGCTCACTTGGACATATACCAGGACGTATACCCAAAACAAACTGTCGTGAGCCAATTGAATAGACATCTGAAGGAGACGAATGGTCTAGAAAATTCCACATGTAAATAACACAGTTAAGAAAGCATCCATCTCCTACCCAAGGGGAGTCTTGAGCTAGATTTAACACAAGGATAGACCATTGAGCCAGCTTCAGCCCAAGGGCGGGGGGGGGGGGGGGGGGGGGGGTGGGGGTGGTGTTTGGTTGTTTACATATCTATACTTTTTATAAGACAAAACCCCTCTAACATACATTCAATTAGTCTATATCTATATACAAGGTATCCACATCATACACTGATTGAGCCGTTAATTTAACCATGTCATCACCACATCATCCTTTATTTGAGACATTCCTTTATCCATATTATTAATGATATTCATCCATACATGCAAGCCATTCACATAAACTCTTTTAGCCATACAATTTTGCACATTCAATTTTTAGCAGTTAAAATATACGAACATTCCATATTAATTAAATTTAGATTTTTGCCTATTGTGACTAATCAAATCCTCCATATTGTTGAGATTTTTTTTTTCATTTCATGCATCAAATATCCTTTATACGTATTTTCTTTTAAGGTTTCCGCTACAATGGGCGGGGGTATCTTTCTAATATTAATTATAACATAATGCAACACATCCATGAGTTAAGTCAGGTAAGCTACCAACTCAAAGGTTGCTCAAATTCTTCCATGGTTCCATAATGGATATATAAGGAGTAAGACACAGTTCTAATCCTTATATCTTCCTCAAGAGGACATGAATATCCACGAGATGATTCCTCCTATGATAGGACAAGCTTTAGTGCCTCATGATTGTCTACAAGTAATCTTGTTCCAAATAGCATTGAAAATTGCCCAAGGGTCCTAGAAACTGGAAGAAAACTATGTTAGGAGACAAGCCCGTGAATTATTTCTCTACTAGGTTCAACTTAGTATATACTCGGTCAATGTGCTTTAAGATTATCGTAGATATCTTCCCAAATTCTGCAATTAGGACCTAGAGCAATTGAGTAAATTATATTTTTATACTAAACTTTTGTACTTTAAACTCATTTGTAGCATGCTACCATCTAATCTATAACTTTCTATTACTTATTTGACATAGATAACCACATAATAAAGTGACTAAATATTAGTTAAGTGTTATTTGCATTAATTTATAATGTATATCAATGAAAATACAACTGCATTGCGCTATCTTTAAAACTGATATTGTAACATTATTTCTTTCATAATTTTTATATTTACAATTGCATATATTATATATTTTATACATATTGTGTAAAAAATATCTAAATAGATATTTTAGCATATGAGTTGTTAAGCATATCTATATCTCTTATATAGTAATACCCCCACTCACATGGATTAATAAATTTTCTATCTCAACACACATGCAAACTATCTATATCATCCATTTTCTTAGCCAATCAATTGTCCATGTCACCTCCACTAATATTTATTAATCACTACATGCAAGCTACACATGATCCATTGTTTAAACCATCCAATTATTCATATTAATAATTTATAATACACACTCATCTTATGTCTATAAAATTTAATATCTCGAATATGATCGGTTGTATTTTGCATATTTGTTTTACACAAAATAATGTATCACACATCTTATATATTTTTTGTACACAATATAGTTTCTAAAGGGATCCCCGTTGCAGCGCAGGGTATCCTTCTAGTATATGTAGCACCAACCGGGACTAAAGGTTTCTGCATTTTTTTTCTTTTCGCTTATTTTTCAGGGTTTAGGGTTTCTAATTTTTTTTCTTTTCGCTTATTTTTCAGGGTTTTGGGTTTCGGAGGAGATCACGTCGATGCACAAAAAAAGTTTTCGCACAGTGAAGATCACATAACACACATACAACTTGGTAAATATATGTACACACATAAAGTACTCATTACATGGAGATCACTGCTAGTACATGGAGGGAGGCTATTTTTCGATATAGTGGAATTCTCCGGATTCAGGTATGACCTGCACAAGGAAAAATCCCGCCAATTCCTCCGCAATTGCTTTTACGCGGTTCATTGTAGGAGTGCATTCCGCTTCCTTCCCATCTTATGAAGGAAACTAAACAATTGATGGTAACAAAATAAAGTTGTGAATGATGTTTACGTACCTCTTGGTTTCTTCGACTATTGACTCTCTCATTGACCTTCATGTGAATGTACTCGCAAACGTAGTATCCACATAAATCAGTCCCCTGTGGTTGTTCCAGGCACCACTATACGAGAATAGAATTCAATAAAATAATAATGAAGAGAATGATAATGGTATTGAAACCAGGTACGTAGTACTACTTACGTTGTTAGACTTAAAGTCCAGCTTATCTTTCGAGTCACCGCGTTCTTCCTTTATGAACTGTTTCCAAACCCTGCCCGGCAAAGAAAATGAATTGAGTGGAGTTATTGCAAAGAAAATGAACGGGAAATGAACGAAAGAGGCTGATATAGTGCGATTGAAATTACCTCTGGAGCATATAACGCACACTCTTGTATTCATCAGGCTTTCTCCTTAACGAGTCCATGATTTCAACTTCTCCAATCTTGATTCTAATGATTAGCAGAATGAAGTGGAACCTGCGCACGTTTATATACGCAGTCATTCATAACTCATCAATTACACTTAACATCTAACATCGGGTAAGCAAAATAGAATGTGTACAAGACAGTAGCACTCACTTGAAGTTGTAAGGAAAGTATTTCTTTTTTGGTATTTTGTCGCTTTAAACGTTAGCAAAAAAGCCTTTCTGTGGCGCATGGTGGGTGCGCCACTAAATCCTCGCCACAAAAATATTATTTCTGTGGCGCACGGCCCATGCGCCACAGAAAAGTGCAAGATTCTGTGGCGCACCCCCAAGTGCATGCGCCACAAAAATATTTCTGTGGCGCACCCCACTACCATGCGCCACAAGATCTAGATCTGGCCGCCGGAAATTGCCGGAATTTTGAAATTTTGCCGGAATTTGCCCGGAGCTCGTCGGAGACCGTGGTGCCCGTGGCCATGGCCATAGGTGGCTTGGTCGGTGGTGGGTGGAGGATGGGGGGTCACCGGAGGTGGTGGAGGAGAGTCACCGGAGTTGGTGGAGGAGGAGGTCGCCGGAATTGGTGGAGGAGGAGTAGAAGGTCACCAGAGTTGGTGGAGAGAGGAGAAGGTCGCCGGTTGGTGGAGAAGGAGGTCGCCGGAGTTGGTAGAGTAGGAGGAGGAGGAGGAGAAGGTCGCCGGAGTTGGTGGAGGAGGAGGAGGGGAAGGTCGCCGGAGTTGGTGGAGGAGGAGGTCGCCGGAGTTGGTGGAGGAGGAGGAGGAGAAGGTCGCCGGAGTTGGTGGTGGAGGAGGAGGAGAAGGTCGCCTAAATAGAAAATTAAACAGTAGGGATTTTTCCCTACTGTTTTGCGCTTCAAAAAAAAGGAGAAGGTCACCGGAGTTGGTGGAGGAGGAGGTCGCCGGAGTTGAGTTGAAGTAGAGGTAGAGGAGAGAAGGGGAGAGGAGAAGTGGAGGAGAAGGGAGAGGAGAAGTGGAGGAGAAGTGAAAGGAGAGAAGGAGAGAAGGAGAAAGAAGAGAAGAAGAGAAGGGCGCTGGCGGCGGGATTCAAATTTCGAATCTCGCCCAACAATTCTGTGGCGCACCAACCAGGCCACAAAATTTTTTTTCAATTGTTTTACTTTTTTGATTTTGTAGAAAAAAATCTTCTTTTTGAAATAACTTTTTACTCTTTTCGAATTTCCCGAATCTGAGAAAACTTCACCGGGTAAACCAATTCGTCTTTGCGGACTGTTCTGTTTTAGACAGATTATGTCTTTTATTTTGCATTCTCTCTTTTGCTCGTGTTGAGTGGAATTCTTTTGGGTGGAAGAGCTTCACATAACATTAGTGGCAGTAGTTAATGTTTAAAATAACGGTCATATTGCGTCCTTACAGAACATGTGAGTTTTTGATTGTGCACTAACCCTCTAATGAGATTTACTTTGAGTTTGGTGTGGCAGAAGTTTTCAAGGGTCAAGAGAGAAGAGTGATATAATAGGATGGAGAAGAGTGAAGAGCTCAAGCTTGGGGAGGCTCCCATGGATCTCCCCAGCATATTTCAAGAAGACTCAAGGTCTAAGCTTGGGGATGCCCAATCCGAGTCCGGATGCTCCAGATATGCCCGTTTTGGTGGATCCCAAGAGGGGATGACGGAAATCCGTGAGAGTTTATAAGGAGAGAAAACCTAACTCGTGGGAGAGACTCATACCACGAATTTTCCTCCTCCCAGGCAGCCGACTGGGGGTGGAGAACCTCCTCCATACCACCACCATCTCCAAGGAAGAAGAGGGGCCAAGGTCCGCTGCCCCCAAGGGCCGCCGCACTCCTCGCCGCCGCCGCGCCATGGCTGCTGCGGGCTGCCGCCTCCACTCCGGGCTGCACCTCTTCATCAACCACTCCATCAAGCTCACCATGACCATATGTGTGAGTAGTCTCCCTCGGGGCTGAGGGCTCATGCCGGTAGCTATGTGGTTTATCTCTCTCCCATGTTGTGATCTATATGTGATCATGGGCTTTGTAATCTAGTTGAATTCATAAATGTTACTCTTCATTATATTATGAATATCTACTCAAGTGGTTTTATTAATGTAATCTCCGGAGTCACCTTTGTCCCACGGTGCGAAGTTGACAGTGTGCCACCGTGTGTGACTCTTTGGATTAAAGATTATGCGAATACTTGCCATGAGTTGTTCTTGTGTTGGATGTCTCTATGAAATTGTGACGTTTGTTTAGTACTATTTTGGGCGCTCATAGTGACAGCGCGGGGTGCCCTAGAGGTGGAATACAGACTTGGGCGTGCTTTTATAGCCCTACGCAGTGGATTGGTGTTCGTTATCTACCGGAGGATAGTTCGGGGTAGCATAGTGAAGAGATAGTATTTATGCATTCAATTATATTATTATTGTTGAGAGTGTCCACTAGTGAAAGTATGATCCCTAGGCCTTATTTCCAGACATTGAAACACTGTTTACTCTCATTTTTGTCTCATGTTTGCTTGCTGCATTTTTATTTCAGATTGCAATTACCACTTATAATCATCCATATCACTTGTTTTTAATATCTCTTCGCCGAACTAGTGCACCTATACACCTGACAAGTGTATTGGGTGTGTTGGGGACGCAAGAGACTTCTTGTATTTTAATTGCAGTGTTGCTTGAGGGGATATCTTTGACCGCTATCTCCCTGAGTTCGATAAACCTTGGGTTATTCACTTAAGGGAAACTTGCTGCTGTTCTACAAACCTCTGCACTTAGAGGCCCAACACTGTCTACAAGAATAGAAGCGTGCGTAGACATCAAGCTCTTTTCTGTCGCTGTTGCCGGGGAGGTAAGGTAAAAGGTACTCACATCCTCCAGCTACTTATCTATTTTCTAGCACTGTTGCTGACGTGTGAGTGCTCGAAGGTATTTCCTTTAGATTCTGCAATTATATCTTTTTTTCTTGTTTTTATTTCACTAGTTAGGCTTAATGGAAAACAACAAAAAAATTAGAGAGCTCTATGAAATTTATCTTGAGTTAGGACATGATGCTTTTGAAGAGAAAATTTAAAAACCTATGGAAAATTATTTGCGTGATGGTAGCAATGTTATATCTATGAATTCTATGAACACCATTATTGTTAATGCTATGCAAAGCTCTAAGCTTGGGGAGGTTGAGGTTTTTGAAAATACTTTTGCTACAAATGATTATATATTTGAGACCTCTCCTCTAGCGAAGTTTTTGAAAATCTTTTGCTACTGATGATTATAATGATTGTGATATTTTCAGTCCACCTACTATTGAGGATATAGTTTATGTTGATTATGATATGCCTCCTATATATGATGTTTACAATGATGAATATGATATTTTTAGTCCATCTACATTGAGGATAAAATTCATTATGATTATTCTATGCCTCCAATTTATGATGATTACAATGATGGATGTGATACTTTTACTCCACTATTACTAATGAAACTGTTTATGCTTATGTGGAGAGTAATGATACTTTTATGCATGTGGATCATGATAAGAATGCTTTATGTGATAGCTATATTGTTGAGTTTATTCATGATGCCACTGAAAATTATTTTGAGAGAGGAAATATGGTTATAGAAATCTTCATGTTACTAAATTTCTTCTCTTTATGATGAATGTTTTGAGCTTTCTCTTGATTTGCTTTTATTTGCTGGGTACTTTAAGACCTACTGGTCCTTATGAGAGAGGGAGACCGATTTCATATATCACAATAATATTAAGTCTCCTCTCTTTATGTTGAAATTTTTGAAGTTACACTTGTTTTGCCTTCCTATGCTAGTCACTTTGTCTTCATTGATTTGTTTTCTTACAAGACTCCTTTGCATAGGAAGTGTGTTAGATTTAAACATGTTTTATATATGCTTCTTGATGCTCTCTTTTATGTTTCAACTCTCATCTTTATGTGAGCATCATAAAAATCACTATGCCTAGCTAAAAGGCGTTAAAGAAAAGCGCTTATGGGAGGCAACCCATTGTTTTATTTCTGCAATTTTTTTTTATTGAGTCAAGGAGCTTGTTACTTCTGTAGCAACTCTTTGTATCTTTATTTTCGCATTGTTGTGCCAAGAGTCTCTTAATGAAGATGATGCTGATTTTGATTGCTGCGCAGGAACAGATTTCTGCTGTTCACCGTTAATTCTAAAATCACCAGAATGTAATTAAATCTGAAATTTTGTGCGTAATCTATATATTATGCATCTTTGTTAGTTCAAAGTTTTTCGATCTGAGCAACGTAAGTGCCTCGAAAAAATTCGTCTTTGCGGACTGTTCTGTTTTAGACAGATTATGTCTTTTATTTTGCATTCTCTCTTTTACTAGTGTTGAGTGAATTCTTTTTTTGGGTGGAAGAGCTTCACATAACATCAGTGGAGTAGCTAATGTTTAAAGTAACGGTCATATTGCGTCTTAGAACATGTGAGTTTTTGATTGTGCACTAACCCTCTAATGAGATTACTTTGAGTTTGGTGTGACGGAAGTTTTCAAGGGTCAAGAGAGAGAGTGATATAATAGGATCAAGAAAGTGAAGAGCTTAAGCTTGGGGAGGCTCCCATGGATCTCCCAGCATATTTCAAGAAGACTCAAGCGTCTAAGCTTGGGGATGCCCAAGGCATCCCCTTCTTCATCGGCAAAATTATCAGGTCATCTCTAGTGAAACTATATTTTAATTCTTTCACATCATATGTGCTGTTCTTGGAGCGTCTGTGTGCTTTTATTTTCAGTATGTATTTTATTTTTGCAACTGATGGATCTAGCATTCTTGATTGGGAGAGAGACACGCTCCGCTTTTTCTTGGAATACTCTGTTCTTCACTTATATTGTTGAGTATTCAATCGCGCTGTTTAGCTTCTAGCTCTTGGTTTTCATGTATCTCTTGTCAGAGCTATTAGTTCTTTTGTAGAAAGTACTCTCTTGCTTCACTTATATTTGTTTGGAGAGTTGCTTGGTTAATATGTTGGTTCAGAAAATGTTGCGTGTGGTATGGTATAATGAAAAACTTGCATAATCTTGTAGATCATTGAACTTTGATAACCTGATTCTTGCAAACGTTTTGAGGTATTAAGTAATAGATGGTAAAGCTTGCTGGTTAATTAAGTTAAAATCATTAGTGATTGTTGTCTTTAAGCTTGTACCGTACTACAAACTCTACTAAAATTGTTGAAGGTGTAGTTGGACTTGATAGCTTTCCATGTCTGAAAAGTGGTTCGTAATAACTAGGTTGTGTGAAGGTCGAGGGATCTAACGGGGTACTTGTGCCGCCGTGAACGGCCCTCCTTGGGTAAATGTTAACCATGCTCTTAATGTTGAACCTGCTAGTTGTTTGCAATAACTTGTGAGTTCTTTTTGACTAATGTTAAGCTACGGTTTTGGCACTTCCACCATCCAAATTTGCTAGCCTCTTCGGTGCTGTGCATTGCCTTTTCTCACATGAGAGTTGTGCATACTTCGCCAGTACATCCAAAACCCGTGGGAGGACTTCCTCTTGTTCTCCTACACATAAGCCATACATCTTCCTCAAAACAGCCATACCTACCTACCACAGCATTTCCATAGCTGTTCCGAGATATATTGCCATGCAACTTCCATTTTACATTACATGACTTGTTGTCATTTATCATTTATATATTGCTTTGCATGATTCTATACAGCTGATGTGTGGTTTACCCATGTTACTAGATCATTGCACATCCTGCTACACTGGCAGAGGCATACAGTTTTATACATCATGTTTTGTTCATTATGAGTTATTTGTACCAAAAAGTTTGTAATCATATTAGAGTGTTGCCCCTGCTAGAAAAGAGCCATGGAGGCCATCGAAAAGAGAAACAAAAGAAAAAAAAGGGGGGGGGGGGGCAACACTACTATCCTTTATCAAAGTTGTGCTCATGTTTAGCACTTGCAGTTTCATAGTCATCATTTGTGCTCATGTTTAGCATATGCTCCATTTGAGAGAGTTTTCATGTTTTACTAGTATAACTATGTGGGGAATTTACTTATAGAACTTGGGTTGTATATTCCAATGATGAGCTTCCTCAAAAGTGCTCTAGGTCTTCGTGAGCAACCGAGTTGGATGCACCCCCACTAGTTCCATTGGAGAGCTTTCATACACATATAGCTCTATGTGCATCCGTTGCATGGCAATCACTACTCCTTGCATAGCTTCGATTATAAGACTTCCTCTTGTCTAATGATCACTTATAGCTTTGTGAGACTTTCTTCCATTGGCCTTCCAAACCCCCATTAACGTTCTCTTTGCCATAACATCCTGGTGCCAATACTAAATGCTTACGCTCACCGGTTGAGTAGACTCGAAACAGTGGATTCATGACGTTCATGTTTACTTTTACTTGACTGGATCCTTCTCTATGTTATGAAAAATTGCTTGATGCTTGGAATTGAAGGATAGAACTCCTACACTGATACTTAAAACATCTATAATGAACCTTGTACGGTTTCATGTCTTAAAGCATCATGAAAACTTTTAGCTTGTTTAACTATCTTGTTTATTATCTCTTATTTAATATCAATTATAGACATTTGCTTTGAATGATTTGATCTCAGCTCATACCTTACATCATATTAGATCAAGATTATGATGGTAGCATGTCACTTCAAAAATTATTTTGTTTTATCGTTTACCTACTCGAGGACGAGTAGGAACTAAGCTTGGGGATGCTGATACGTCTCAAACGTATCTATAATTTTTGATGTTCCATGCATTTTTATATCAATTGTCACATGTTTTATATATGCACTTTATATCATATTATGACATTTATTGGACTAACCTACTAATAGTTGCCAAAGTGCACAATGTTCTTGTTTTACACTTTGATGTGTAGGAATTATCAAAATTGGGCAAAGGAAACCTTGTTGGAGTCAAATTGGGATTTTCCTGAAAACTATTTTCGAAGATTGCCACGTTTGGGCCTGAAGACGATGTCAAATGGAAATCAAATATTCTACAAAGTTGTGGGCAATTTTCTGCTGATGGATCTAGAATTAAAATTCGGCCCAATCCGAGTCCGGATGCTCCAGATATGCCCGTTTTGGTGGAGCCCAAGAGGGGATGACGGAAATCCGTGAGAGTTTATAAGGAGAGAAAACCTAACTCGTGGGAGAGACTCATACCACGAATTTTCCTCCTCCCAGGCAGCCGACTGGGGGTGGAGAACCTCCTCCATACCACCACCATCTCCAAGGAAGAAGAGGGCCAAGGTCCGCTGCCCCAAGGGCCGCCGCCACTCCTCGCCGCCGCCGCGCCATGGCTGCTGCGGGCTGCCGCCTCCACTCCGGGCTGCACCTCTTCATCAACCACTCCATCAAGCTCACCATGACCATATGTGTGAGTAGTCTCCCTCGGGGCTGAGGGCTCATGCCGGTAGCTATGTGGTTTATCTCTCTCCCATGTTGTGATCTATATGTGATCATGGGCTTTGTAATCTAGTTGAATTCATAAATGTTACTCTTCATTATATTATGAATATCTACTCAAGTGGTTTTATTAATGTAATCTCCGGAGTCACCTTTGTCCCACGGTGCGAAGTTGACAGTGTGCGCACCGTGTGTGACTCTTTGGATTAAAGATTATGCGAATACTTGCCATGAGTTGTTCTTGTGTTGGATGTCTCTATGAAATTGTGACGTTTGTTTAGTACTATTTTGGGGCGCTCATAGTGACAGCGCGGGGTGCCCTAGAGGTGGAATACAGACTTGGGGCGTGCTTTTATAGCCCTACGCAGTGGATTGGTGTTCGTTATCCAATCGGAAGATAATTCGGGGTAGCATAGTGAAGAGGTAGTATTTATGCATTTAATTATATTATTATTGTTGAGTGTGTCCACTAGTGAAAGTATGATCCCTAGGCTTTATTTCCAAGCATTGAAACACCGTTTACTCTCATTTTTGTCTCATGTTTGCTTGCTGCCATTTTTATTTCAGATTGCAATTACCACTTATAATCATCCATATCACTTGTATTTTAATATCTCTTCGCCGAACTAGTGCACCTATACACCTGACAAGTGTATTGGGTGTGTTGGGGACACAAGAGACTTCTTATATCTTAATTGCAGGGTTGCTTGAGAGGGATATCTTTGACCGCTATCTCCCTGAGTTCGATAAACCTTGGGTTATTCACTTAAGGGAAACTTGCTGCTGTTCTACAAACCTCTGCACTTGGAGGCCCAACACTGTCTACAAGAATAGAAGCGTGCGTAGACATCACCTGCCCTCTGCTGAGCAATGGAGTGGTCACCCCATCTTCATGCCAGGCCAAGGAGCGCTCAACGTCACGCCCACGCCGCCCCGTGCCCGCGCAACAAGATCAACATCAGCACCGCCTGCGGCTCCCACCACGCCGCTCTTCGTCGAGCTGACTGCGCCGCTGCTCCAAGCCCAAGATTCACCGCCACCACGTGCTCCGACGACAAGGCGCAACGCCACGAGGCAACCGACGGGGAGCTGCCGAACGCGTCCTCGACCTCGTCCTTGTCGCGTTGGTCACCGAGGCTGTGCCTTGGCACGTCGCCGCGGTCCTTTGCCTCGGCCGCCTCGCCCTCGACGCACAGGCCACCGAGGCGGGAGAGGGTGCGAGGAGACGCTGGTCTGGTCGCCGGAGGCGGAGGTGAGGTTCGACATGTTCTCGTCGGCAGCCGCGGCCAGGGCCAGCTACTGCTGTTGAATCGCCGCCAGATCCTTGAGCATCATCTCGATCGATCGGCCCTGATTGACCGATACGGGCTAGCTGCAAAATCAACCAACTTCTCGGGCTAGCTAGCTGCTGAATTTGCAATCAGATCTCACGGGCGGGCGGGGCGATCCGGTGGTGGTACGAGCAAAAAAAAACAGTGTGCCACGTCAGCCTGCCACGTCAACTAGAAAAACCGTCCCAAATTGACTCAAAACTGCTCAAATTCGACCAAAACCACTACCAGGGGGTTATTTGTCCGGTTTGTTACATTTCAGGGTTCAACATATCCAGTTTTGGAGTTTAGGGTGAATGTGGTCCCAGAGGTGACATTTGGGGGTGAAAAGTATACTTATTCCTTTTTTTTACACGAAGCAATGCCATGCTTATGTCACAGTGATGTGTCAAGTACATGCATACGTATATGACTTTAATTACATGTGACCTCACGAGGTTGAGATTGTTGTAGAATCGCTGGAACAGATGTCTTGACAGAATGACAGTGGTTTAGTGAAGATATATGCAACTTTGTCAACTGAGGGGATAAACTTTTTTTGCGAGAAAATTTCCGATACATTCATCAATTGTCAAGACAGCATAGAGAACACCAGAAGTAACAAAAATTACATCGACGTACCTTTTTGTATGAATGACCATGCCGACCAGTTTAACCTCATTTTGAAATAATAAAAAATGACAAAAAAATAAAAAATAGAAGAGTTGCGCAAAGTCTTTTATGTGACATGGTTTCTAGCAAAATATCAATACTTATATATGGCACTTCAAATAAGTGTTTCAAAAAGGGTTATCATGTATGACTTAATTTGGCTTTCAACCCAAATGAGCAAGGTTATTGCTATTTTCATGCCATAATTGGTAATAATTTGTCCATATTTGGCGCGCACACACGAGGTGCATCTTAAAATGGCAAAACAAAGTCCAAACTAAAATTTCCAACCCTGTTTTGTAAAAAAAAATGATTTCCCTTTTAAGAGTGCCAAATGAACGTTTTCGTGAATTAAATACAAAAAGTATAGACCAATATGTCACCACTGCAAATTTTACACAAATATACAAATGCGAAGAATTGTTGGGTTTTTTCTGAATTTAATAAATTAACACAAATTTAAATTACAAGTGTGATAGTTTGATCACAAAGTTTGGCAAAAATCATTCGAAGTTGAGTACATTAGGTAGACATGATTTATTTTTAAATATTCAACCACTTGGCAATGCCGATAATTTTGACTTTATTTTGAAAAAAAATAAGAAAATGAGAAAAGATATGAAAACTTGTACAAAACGTTTGTTATGTGACTTGGTTTCCCGCAAAAATATTAAATCTTGAATTGACGCTAAAAAAGGTTTTCCGAAAAGACTCTTATGTATGACATATATTGACTTTTAACCCAAATGATTAAGTTGATGGTCATATCCATGCCATACGTGACGATAATTTGCCCATATTCAACACACACGTTCATATTGACATGGCAAATAAAAGTCCCAACTAAAATTTCTAACCTTGTTTCCTAAAACAAAATCCATTTTGTGACTGCCAAAAAAGTGTGTTTTTCTGAAGCAACTACCAAAAATATAGTCCAAAATGGCCCAGGACATATTTCTGCGCTTGAGTAGGATACACTTGTTGTTGTTTTATACCCACACTGGGAGCACTGACAACATCAAACTATGAGTTGGCGCAACATGTCTAGGATTGACCTTTTAGATGGCCAACTAGGAGATATGGGTGATTTTCCATTTTTTCTGAGTTTCAATCAAATTTCTAAAAATAACTTAAATTTAAAATACAATAGTCTGGTAACGCGAAAATTTTACCGGTACCACTACCTACCGGTGCGCTGGTTGCCGTCCATGACTGCTCTTAGATCCGCGTCAAGCGGAATAGCGGAAGACTGTACGCGCGCATGGAGGGGTGGCTCCCGCGTGCCTAAGGAGACTCCGGTAGGTAGCGGTACCGGTAAATATGCATTCGCCTCTGGTCATATGAATCAACTACATCTCCACCTACACGATCGACTCCGCGCACGGCACCGTCGTTTGATAAGGCTTGCTGCAAGTGCAAGGCGTGCACGCACGCATGGATGCGTGACAGGCCACCGGTTGCTCAGCCACTTCAGTTCGGGCCCCAGAGGAGCAAGTGCAGGAGTTTCTCCGTCCTGGCGGCGATCTCGGCCTTCTCCGCCTCCTCTCCCGTCGCCCGCTCCCGCTCCGCCTTCTTCCACGCGCTCACCAGGCTCGCCCGCGTCTCGTCAGCCTCGGCGGCGTCACCCGTCGTTGTTCCGCCGTGCCGCCCGCCGCACGCGGGCTGCCGCTCGGCCAGCTGCTTTGTGCCGCGCAGGGACGCGCGGACGGCGGACTCGCGCCTGCAGTCCCGGCCGTCGCACATGCCGGCCGGATGATGTATAGCTGGCTGTTGATACCTCCGAACCTGATGTTACTTCTGGACCGATGGGCCGTGTGTCTCAGCGATGATCGACTGCTTCTATGTTGTGAGAACTTGTGATTTATAGAGCACGGACCTGTGTTCTTCGGCCAAACGATGCCGACGTCTGTGGAACTTGCACGACCCGTCCGTCCCCGGTTTTGGCCCGTGCGCGGCTGGTTTGGGGAAACGACGACACTAGGGCCAAGCAGCGCGAACCCATGGAACGGCGAAACGGGAAGCCGGAAACCAGTGGGTGCCGTGCGTGCGGTGCACCGTGCTGGCTGCTGGCGCCGGTGGAGCCTGCTGGACAGGAGGCGCTCCCTCGCCGGTATAACTCACTGAGCAAATATTCTAGTCACTCGAAATGTTCTCTGCCCACCGCACGAGCGAAACCACGCACGGTCTCGGCATGGCGGCCAGGTGGAATGAATCGATCCATTTCTCATTTCCCACGCGCTGTTAAACCTTGCCGACACAAACACACGCGCACACATGCACCACCAGTCCATCAACATCGCAGCTCGCGCTCACTTTGTCGAGTGACAACAACGGGAACCACCCCCGGTTTTTGGGAACCCGGGCGTAGCCTACTTGTCCAAAACCAGCAGCATCCGCCCTCTGTTTCCCCCTCGCCGCCGCCACACTCCTCTGCCCTGCCCGCATATAAACGCCACGCCTCTCTCCGTCGTTGCAGCAACACACCGCATCCATCAACCCAAGCAGAGCCAGAGCAGACGAAGAAGCACCCTACACACACAGCCTCAGAGCACGAGAGATCCATCGACAGATCGAAGTACACAAGGCAACGATGAGCGCATGGGTGAGCACTACGGGAGAGCAGTACGTTGCCGTGTGCTGCTCTCTTTGCCGTGCGCCAGATATCGGGCACACGGAAGAACAACTCTTTGCCGTGCGTTGCACACGGCAAAGATCAGCACACGGCCTCGCAGCCAAAATAGCACACGGCAAAGACCGACGCACGGTAAAGACAAACAAATACACACGGTAACACCACGCGCACGGGAAAGACCGAGGCCACGTGTCCGACCTGCCGGTGGAAGTAACGGAACCGTCACGGCAGTTCGTTGCCGTGTGCCCGAATACAACGCACGGCAAATATTTATCCCGTTGCCGTGTGCTGGCACACGGCATCAATTAACCATATTTTTGTGCAACGGCCCATCTGTCAGGTCTTCGCCGTGTGCGCAGACACGGCGCACGGCAACGATTATGTCCTTTACCGTGTGTATGCACACGGCAAAGAGTATTTTTTTTAATTACCTTACCCACTTCTAGTATATATATATAAATAGCACATGCATGCTTCACCATGATTAAATTATATTGCACTAAAAATATGATCTCGCCTAACACAACCAAGCAAAAAATCCACCGGCCTACCCCCTTTCGACTCCGGTCAAAGGGGTAGACGGCAACTTTGACTTTTCTCCAGCGGATCTAGGGTTTCACCGGAGAGGGGCTCCGGAGCGTCGGAACCCCACCAAAACCTAGGTGGTTCCATACCATATGTATACAAGTGTTGGGTGTTGTACATGTCCAAGATCTCACTAGGTGTGTGACCGGCTTCACCGGCATCACTTTCTCCATACCGAGTTCGTGGACTTATAGCTCGAAACTCCCACTTCAGGCGAAACGGAGGGAATCTTGGCAAGGGCTGGGGTGGATCTTGGTTTTGGGTCTTCCTATGTCCTAGCCTAACACAACCAAGCAAAAAAATCCACCGGCCTACCCCCTTTCGACTCCGGTCAAAGGGGTAGACGGCAACTTTGATTTTCTCCAGCGGATCTAGGGTTTCACCGGAGAGGGGCTCCGGAGCGTCGGAACCACCAAAAACCTAGGTGGTTCCATACCATATGTATACAAGTGTGTTGGGTGTTGTACATGTCCAAGATCTCACTCAGGTGTGTGACCGGCTTCACCGGCATCACTTTCTCCATACCGAGTTCGTGGACTTATAGCTCGAAACTCCCACTTCGGGCGAAACGGAGGGAATCTTGGCAAGGGCTGGGGTGGATCTTGGTTTTGGGTCTTCCTATGTCCTAGCCTAAACAACCAAGCAAAAAAATCCACCGCCTACCCCTTTCGACTCCGGTCAAAGGGGTAGACGGCAACTTTGACTTTTCTCCAGCGGATCTAGGGTTTCACCGGAGAGGGGCTCCGGAGCGTCGGAACCCCACCAAAACCTAGGTGGTTCCATACCATATGTATACAAGTGTGTTGGGTGTTGTACATGTCCAAGATCTCACTCAGGTGTGTGACCGGCTTCACCGGCATCACTTTCTCCATACCGAGTTCGTGGACTTATAGCTCGAAACTCCCACTTCGGGCGAAACGGAGGGAATCTTGGCAAGGGCTGGGGTGGATCTTGGTTTTGGGTCTTCCTATGTCTAGCCTAACACAACCAAGCAAAAAAATCCACCGGCCTACCCCCTTTCGACTCCGGTCAAAGAGGTAGACGACAACTTTGACTTTCTCCAGCGGATCTAGGGTTTCACCGGAGAGGGGCTCCGGAGCGTCGGAACCCCTCCAAAACCTCGGTGGTTCCAAAATAGCATTAATAAAAGTATACGAGTACTATATGAGTATTATTGTATTGTAATAATAATTAGTATATAAATAGAACAGTATTAAAAAAAATTACCCACTGCCGTGTGCAAACACACGGTGAAATTATATTCATCCTTTGCCGTGTCCTTCTTCCCTGCACACGTCAAAGAGAAAATTAGGTCTCGATCGATCTATTCAGCTCGCGCAACGGCCCCGACCTCTCCTCACACACGCAGACACTCCACCAGCGCCGCTCTCCCCAGCGCTGCCACACGCCGGCGACCGCTACTTCCCAGCGCCGCGGCCACCCTTCCGGCCGCAGGGGCCGCCCATCCGACTGGGGCGCCGCCGCCACCCATCCGAACCGGGCGCCGCCGCATCTCCGACCCTCACGCCGCCGCTGCTCATCCGAACCGGGGCGCCGCCGCCACCCATCCGAACCGGGCGCCGCCGCATCTCCGACCCCAGCGCCGCCGCCACACCACCTCGCACCTCCTCGCCACCCATCCGGCCGACCCCGCTGCTCATCCTGTCTTGCTCCTCGCCACACCACCCCGCACCTCCTGTCTTGCTAAATTGGTAAGTTCCCCTGCCTCCTTAATCTGTTCTGGTTTGTCCTGCTCTGCTAGATTGATTGATTGAAGAAATTGTGTAATTGCTCTGCTAGATTGATTGAGTGATTTGTGCCGCCGCCGCATCGGGGTCGGGGTCAGGGAGGAGCAAGGATGGCGGGGACAGCAGGCTGATCCACTCCACTCCGTCGAGGTGGTGGCAGAGACGACCTTGGGTAGTACCGGAGTTGCTCATCGACGTCTCGGTGCCGCTGTTCCGCACCCCCCCCCTACGAGAGCATCATCGAGCACGCTTCGAGGGTATACATCTTTCGCCTCGATCTCTTGTAATCTTAGTGCATAGGTTTTCTTTTGTCTAGATCACAATGTAAGTCGCGTAACCCGAGTCAGATCCCGTCCGGAAGAGTTATAAATTTATAAATATGCAGGATTGTCCATCTTTGCATATTTATAACCGTAACTTCTGGATTGTCCATGTTTTTGGACAACCGAGTATGTGTAGATCGAGTCGTGTTCCATGTTCTACCCCTTCCTGAGACAGAATTTCGGCAGCACCTCCCTGTTGTTCTTCGGATGCACACCCTCTCGGCTTGACAAGCTCGAGACATATATTCTGAAGAACAGCGGGGAGGTGCTGCCGAAATTCCGTCTCGGGTCGGGGTAGAACATGGAACACGACTCGATCTACACATACTCGGGTGGGATAGGCCCCTACCTATTGGTGGCTCTAGGTTAATAGTGCCAGAAACAATGCTTGTACGTCACACGTCAGTTGGGAACCCCAAGAGGAAGGTATGATGAGTGTAGCAGTAAGTTTTCCCTCAGTATGAAACCAAGGTTTAATCGGACCAGTAGGAAAACGAGGTTTGCTTCGAAGGTGTTGGTGGAGGAGTGTAGTGCGGCGCAACACCAGGGATTCCGATGCCAACGTAGAACCTGCACAACACAACCAAATTATTTGCCCCAACTTAACAGTGAGGTTGTCAATCTCACCGGCTTGCTGAAAACAAAGGGTTAAACGTATCGAGTGGAAGATGATGTTTGTTTGCATGAAACAGTAGAGAACAATGATTGCAGTAGATTGTATTTTCAGATGTAAAGAATGGACCGGGGTCCACAGTTCACTAGTGGTGTCTCTCCAATAAGATAACTAACATGCTGGGTAAACAAATTACAGCTGGGCAATTGACAATTGATAAGTGCATATAACATGCATGTGTGAGTTGTGGTGTCTACTATGAGATTCATTTGGGCATTACGACAAAGTACATAGACCGCAATCCAGCATGCATCTATGCCTAAATAGTCCACTTTCCGGTTAACATCCGTACCCTTCCAGTATTAAGTTGCAAGCAACAGACAATTGCATTAAGTAATGTGCGTAATGTAAACAATACATTCATCCTTGAATAAATCATTGCTGTTTTACCCCTAGTGGCAACAACACATCTACAACCTTAGAACTTGCTGTCACTATCCAGGTTAAATAGAGGTTGAACCCAACTATCATGCATAAATACCCCTCTTGGAGTTACAAGTATTCACGTGGTCAAGACTTCAACAAGTAACGGAGAGCATGCAAGATCACAAATGACATAGACATGATAATATAATATTCAGCTCAACATAGGTATCAATATAAGTCAGATCCCAGCAAACACAACATGTAGCATTACAATAAGATGATCTTTATCATGATAGGCAGCTCACAAGATCTAAACATGATGGCACAAGTGGAGAAGACAACCATCTAGCTACTGCTATGGACCCATAGTCCAAGGATGAACTACTCACGCATCACTCCGGAGGCGGGCATGGCGATGTAGAGCCCTCCGGTGATGATTCCCCTCTCCGGCAGGGTGCCGGGAAGAGCTTCAGGAACCCCCTGAGTTAGGGTTGACGACGACGGCGGCAGCGAATATGTTCGGGATGAAAGGCTCGGTGTTTTAGGGTTTTCGCGTCTCGGGGAATAAATAGGCGAAGGGGCGATGTCGGCGGACCCCCGAGGGGCCCAAACCACCAGGTGGCGCGGCTGGGCCCACTGCCGCGCCTGGGGGTGGTTTGGCCACCTCGTGGCTCTCCTTCGTGTCTCCTTCGGACTCGTGTACGTGCTGGAAAAATAGGGACCTGGCCTTTTCTTTCGTGCAATTCCGAGAATATTTCCAGAAGTAACTTTCTGAAACCAAACAGCAGAAAACAGGGAACTGGCACTGTGGCATCTTGTTAATAGGTTAGTCCCAGAAAATGCATAAAAGTGATACGAAGTGTATATAAAACATGTAGCAAATGGTAATATAAGTATGGAACAGCAGAAATTATGGATACGTTGGAGACGTATCACCTATTAGAAGTGTAGGTGAACCACCCATGCATGCTGTAAAAGATAAAATTTGGCGTAATTAATCTGATGACATTGAATAAATTTATTATTATTACTTGCTGCATATAATGAAATGCGTCACTGTTGTCACCAAAAGAGCAGAAGAAGATGGCTGATCATGCTGACCGTGAGTGGATGTACACTGGTCGTGAAAGTAAAACAGTGATTAGCCCTGAATGGTTTGTTAGGCTGGAAGAATTCTTGGATCAAGCATTTGTTGAGGGGAATGCTACCGCTTGGTGTCCGTGCTTTAAATGCAAGAACAACAGAATACACAATAGGGATGATATTGGATTAGATCTGGTTAAGTATGGTTTTGTGCCCGGCTATTATGTGTGGACCTATCATGGTGAGGCTGATCGTATCATAGAGGAGGCGGCGAGAGAGTCCGACAGCGACCGTGATACTGGGTTAGGAGGCCTGATAAATGACTTGCGTGATGCGCAAGGGGCGCAAGGGGAAGAGCAGCCAGAGGGTGCCGCGAAGGCCTTCTATGATATGTTGGAGTCCTCGGCTGCACCTCTTCACGCGCACACCCAATACAGACAACTCAAGGCAATCGGTGACATTATGGCTATCAAGGCCCGGTGGAACCTGCCTAGAGACTGTTTTGATGAAATTATGACAACCGTTGGTCGTTGGCTCCCTGAAGCTCATGTTCTGCCTTCAAGCTATTACGCGGCAAAGAAAATCCTCCGTGCACTTAACATGCCATATGAGCATATCCATGCATGTCCGGAGGGATGCGTCCTATTTAGGAAAGAATACGAGTTCGCCAACTACTGTCCCAAGTGTGGCTCCTCTAGGTATGTTGAGGTAGACGCAGGTGATGGTCAGAAGAGACAGTCTTGTGTCCCAGCCAATATTCTTAGGTATCTTCCACTCATACCAAGGATTCAACGACTTTACATGGATAAGGATACTGCAAAAATGATGACGTGGCACAAAGATGGGACAAGATTCAAGGAAGACGCAAGTAAGAAGAAAATGTTGATACATCCGTCGGATGGTGACGCATGGAAGAATTTCGACAAAATACACACCCCGGGGAAAGCAGACGAGGCTCGGAATGTGCGAATTGCCTTGGCGACAGATGGGTTCAATCCGTATGGTATGACGGCTGCCTCATACAGTTGCTGGCCCGTGTTTGCTATCCCGCTTAATCTCCCACCCGGCGCTATTATGCAACGAAAGTACATGTTCCTGTCCTTGATAATTCCAGGGCCTGACTACCCGGGAAAAAATATGAGTGTGTACATGCAACCGTTGATGGATGAGCTGAAAGAAGCTTGGGATACGGGTTTCAGGACATACGACCGATCTACGAAGACACATTTCAATATGTTTGTCTGGTACCAGTACTCAATGCATGACCTACCGGCGTTTGGGCTATTCATTGGCTGGAGCGTGCACGGGAGGTTCCCATGCCCACAGTGCAAGAGTGCTATGGAGTTCTATTGGTTGACCGGGGGTCGCAAGTATTGTTGCTTTGATTTGCATCGGCAGTTCCTTCGTGATGACCATGAGTTCAGACAAGACACCAAGAAGTTCACAAAAGATGTAGTTGTCACACACACGGCACCTCCCGTTTTGACTGGTAAACAGATACTTGCTGAGTTGAACGCTCTCGAGGAGGATCCCGAACATCCAGGTAAGTACAAGGGATACGGTGTGACACACGCCTGGACTCACAAGCCGTGCTTCTGGGATCTCCCGTACTTTCCGGATCTTGAACTTCCACACTACATAGATGTGATGCACACTGAGAAGAATATCGGGGAGTCCATTTTCGCTATGATGTTTGACATCCCCGATAAGTCGAGGGATAACATCAAGGCTAGGGTCGACCAAAAGGCGATTTGCGATAGACCAAATCTTGAACTACAACCAATTGGCGGGGGTACGAGATGGAGGAAGCCAAAGGCCCCTTTCGTTCTTACAAGGGAGCAAAGGAAGGAAGCGCTCATGTGGATCGCCCTGTTGATGTTCCCTGATGGGTACGCGGCGAATCTTAGAAGGGGTGTGAAGCTTGATGCCATGAAAATCATCGGGCTCAAGAGTCATGACTACCACATATGGCTCGAGCGGCTACTCCCAGTGATGGCTCGAGGCTTCATCCCCGAGGCAGAATGGCGGGTGCTGGCGGAGCTTAGCTATTTCTTCCGCGTTCTTTGTGCTAAGGAGATATCTCCAACCGTGATTGATGAAATGGAAAAGGTGGCTCCGGAGTTGATATGCAAGTTGGAGGCAATGTTTCCGCCTAGCTTCTTTGTTCCTATGGCCCACATGATTTTACACCTCCCCACGGAGGCACGAATGGGAGGTCCCGTGCATGCCCGTTGGCAGTACGCATTAGAGAGACTGCTAAAGACCGTACGAAAGAAATGTACAAACAAATGCAAGATTGAAGCATCCATAGCTGAGGCATTCATCGTTGAGGAGGTGGCGAACGTCATCACAACATATTATCCGCCAGATGTTCCCACTATGCATAATCCAGTCGCTCGTTACAATACTGACAACCATGTATCCGAGCTTAGCCTCTTCAAAGGGAAACTGGGAACTTCAGGCGGCAAAGTGATGCAAAAATTGAGTCTAGAAGTGTGGTCCAATATAACCTTGTATGTCTTGGTAAACCTAGAAGAAGCATCCGAGTACCAAGAGTAAGTGCTCTCTACGATAATTGTATCGCAACTCATCATAAGTTTGTGTCTAACTTAACTTTCCCTCGTTTCTGTAGCGAATTCATGAATCAATATTGGCCAAGTGCCAACGAACCTTCCCCAAGCGAGGAGGACAATTTTCTCCGTGAGGGTGCCGGGAACGGCCAACCAAATTACATTGATTGGTTGCGAGCAAAAGTACTTTCTATTTCCCCTCCTTGTTAGTTTATCATCTCAATCCCGCCTTACCTGGCGCTAATGCTTTCCGCTTGAACCTACAGGCTGACGTAGACCATGCAATGAACGAGGAGTTGAGAACCGTTGCCATGGGTTTTCACTATAAGGTCCTTAGGTACGACACGTACGACGTCAATGGGTATCGCTTCCGAACCCGTATCCACGAGGAGAGTCGGCCTAATCGAAAAACAACGAATAGTGGAGTGTTAACCGTATGCAATGGAGTAGAATACTATGGAGTACTTGAAGAAATATATGAACTACAATGGAAAAGAGTAGGAGGACCGCATCCTAAGGTCATTATTTTCAAGTGCAAGTGGTTCGATCGAGAGCATTATAGAGGAGAACCGGCTGTTGGGCTAGTCGAAATTAATCGAGAAAAGCTTTTGGATTGCCCAGATGTCTATATCGTGGCTCAAGAGGCGACCCAAGTTTATTACCTCCCATACGCGTGCAAGATTGCTCGTTTGCGGGATTACGATGTCCCGTACAAGGTGTCGCCGTATGGTAAATTACCTATGCCAATCGACGATGATTATAACCCTCTCATAAACGCCGACACATATGAGGGAGAATTCTTCCAAGAGGAAGGTGGGCTCACAGGCCATTTCGTGATCGACTTGACGGGAGGAGAGGGAGGTGAGGGCATGGAAGAAGACGTTGGCAGTGTCGGTGTCGACTCCGAAGAAGAGGTTGACGACATTAACGACTTGGCATTTCTCCAGCGATTAAGTTCACAGAACGACGGTGGGGATACCGACGGTGATGACACACGTGATAGTGACGATGAGACTGACGCTCCATTGGCTAATGCTAGACCTCCAGATCCAGATGATCCCGACTTTGACCAATATATGTATGCTTCTATTTATTTTACTTAGTTTATTTGCTTAGCATGAGTTCTATTTATTTTATTTGCTTCACATGCTTTCTAATTATTTCACTTAGTTTATTTGCTTAGCATGAGTTCTATTTATTTTATTTGCTTTTGCATTCGTACTAATCGGTTCAATGTTTGTCATTGCAGGCCACAGAAACATGGTAGGAGGCAGCTCATGCGGCGGGACAGGGAGAGGGGGCGGGAGGAAAGCAGGGAGGAGAGGGAGAGGGGGCACGACGAAGCCCCTCAACGCCGTGATCCAGGCGGTGGAGAGGAGGCAACAGGAGGAAAGAGGCGAAGGATCCAGAGTCGGCGGTTCCTCGAGAGGGACCGAGGGTAGGCCTCCGATGAGGAAGAGGAGGGGGGTGGGGGAGGAGGAGAGGAGACAGGGGGGGGGGGGACGAGGGGAGGAGACAGAGGGAGGACGAGGGGAGGAGACAGAGGGGGAGGGGGGACGAGGGAGGAGAGGGTGGAGATGGAGAGGGATGGGTGTGAGACCGAGATCCCGTCAGCTGATGGCTCCGATTCTGAGGAGGAGGGTTGTGAGAAGGAGGTGTCCAGTGACGTGTACCTGCGAGGTCCGGTAGCGCTCCCAAAGTCAGTCCCGCTAGCACAACGGCCTTTGGTTGAACCAAAGGGCTCTACGTAAGATGCACATTCTATTTAATATGTTTCTTACATTTTGAAACTTAAATCTCTCGACACATTCTAATTAACATTTTTGTTTCCGGTTTTGCAAATAGGTTCAAGAAGCCTGAAGATGGAGGGCGGCACATGGGGCACGTGTTTGGCTCTCTGATGAAGACCCACTACCCGGGGTTGGTGACACGCCCTACAACCGGTGAGGTCGTGCCAGCTACGCGGTGGGAGGACTACAAGCTTCGTTGTGACACCACCCACGGCTCTAAGTACGAGGCCGTGCTCCACGATTTCTGGGTATGTCAGCAACCACATTTCGTTTAGCACATCTCATCCTTTTCACTAACTTGCACATTCGTCGTGCTTAATTGCAGGAGTTCTTTAGATGCGAGGAGGGGAAGGAGGCAGAGTGCAGGAAGATCCTCATTAAGATGGGCGTCAAGAAGGTGACGGACATGATCTACGAGGCGCGTATCGCAGCTGTCGTCAGGATCGAGGCGGCCAAGGGGTTGTCATGCACAAGGGATAAAGCCATTTATAAGTACCCCAAGGCTCACGAGTATAATTCGGTAAGTGAGGCCTACCTGGCTAACACTTCTTGTTATTCCTTACATACATGCATGGCTAACACTTGAGTTATTCTTCATGCATACTAACCACATACTCCTTTATGTAGGTGAGGCCTAGCTGGTGCTCCTCCCACGTGGAATGCTGGAGGCGGCTGTCGGCTTGGTGGGACTCTGACGAGTGGAGGGCGATCAACGCTAATGGAAGGGCGAATCGGTTGGTCGTGAAGGCTACGCACCACCAGGGTAGCCAGTCCTTGGGTGGGTACGCCAAGATATATGTAAGTGTTTATTTTTCACAAGTTCTTTATGCATGCTTGATTAAGCGGAACAAGATATGCTCTTCTAACCATATCACTTTTAATTGTAGGCGGCTCACAATAAGGTGCCAGAGCCTAACACGTACCAGGCGTACCACATGGCCAAGCTGGCATCCGCCAAAAAGGCCAAGCCGTATGATCCCGCTACTCCCAGCACCTCTTTCAACTTGTCCACAGCCAAACGCAAGGAGAAGTACGATAATGCGCTCAAGGCGAGGGAGGGGGAGACCATTGACCCGAGCTCCCGGGACTTTGACCCAGTGCTGGTCATGACGTCAGGAGGAGGACTGAGGCACGGTCGGCCTGCTCTTGGAGCCAGCACCTTCCCTATAGAGATGGAGGGCCTAGCCAGCATGAGGGCTAGGTCTACGAGCTCCAGCCTACAGATCCAGAGGCGCGACGAGCCTGCACGTGACCTACAAGCGGTTAGTTTCATTAAAATGATGCGTCCTCTAGTTATTTGCATGTTTTCGTTCTAAGTAATGCAAACCATTTCATTGGATCAGGCGATGGAGGAGATGGCAGCACGGAACGCAGCCCTAGAGGAGAAGCACAGGCAGGAGACCGAGCAGACGAGGAAGGAGATGGAGGCGATGCGGGCACAGATGGCGGTCTTCGCGGTGAGTTTCATGTGCATAAGATACCAACGGTAGTCTACTGTTTCATTTACTAACCTTGCTTCTCAAAAATAATATGCAGAATATGTTCCGCAGCAACGGTATGATGGTTCCCGACATGGCACAGTTTCAAGCGATGGTGATTCATTCATCTCCGCACACCGTAAGTTCTCATGTTCAAAGTTTTTATGTCTTTTTACCATGTCCTTCTAACCGGTGCTAATTCTTCATGCATGTAGGTTGCCTCCTCGAACGGATCGCCCATGGCCCAGACACCTGGAGCAGCAGATGGAGCCCAGACACCCGGAGCAGCAGATGGAGCAGCAGATGGAGCAGCAGCAAACGCTACTCCGCCACCTTCAGCAGGCCGCCAGGTAGTTGTGTGCAGCTTTTCGAAAAGTTTTCTTGACGAAAATCACCATGATAGAGCCACTGTTTTCAATCAGAAACATAACCATTATGTTTATGCATTAGTTCTTTGATCGAAAAAAAGAATGAATGACATACAAACAAGTAACATATAAGAATTCCAGTCAAGATCTTTTATGAAAGCAACACAAGTGAGCAATATGGTTAGGTACCTAGGTGACCAACCAAACATAGTTAAATCTATCAGAAAATACATTTCTTGTCCAACTTGTGCAACACAAATAATTAGCAACTTAATAGTTTGAACCCTTTGCTTATGTCAGGAATAGGTAGTTGGACATGTACTTGTGTTTATACAGAAAAGTCTAATCATAGTTAAACTGCATGACTTTGAGCCCCTCAAGCACCTAGACTTCTAGTGCCTTTTAACTTCTGGAAATTGGCTCCAAATGTTCAAGCAATAAACACATAGGAAGTAAGACTTGATCAATAATTTATTTGAAAATCCTGTGCAACAACAGCACTGTATACTACTTTGTGCAATATGCTCATGTATGCCACAAGTACTCGTTATTTTTTCATGAATGCTAGTTCATTCATTCATATGTACTTGTGTTGAATTCATGGATGTTGGAATTGTTTTGGAATTTTTGACAGTATGTACTTGGGTTTGTTGTGCTTCTGTATACTACTTCATGAAGGCAATATCCTCATGCCTTTGTGTCTTTTTCTCATGTTTTAGATGGATTGGAGCTAGGAGCGGATGGCATCGATGGCATGATGACCGGGAGTTGCTTCGTCATTGTTTTGTTGTGCTTCATTGATGTAGTCGGAGCGGCCTTTTGTTGTGGTGCTACATTTGGACTTGAATAGGATACTACTATGTGATGTTTTGGACACTATATGATGTTTTGGATGACATATGTGATATTTGGTGGGAGATATGTGATATTTGTGTGAGATATGTTATATTTTGTTCTGGAATTGTTCTGGAATTTTTGAACTGCAGGGATTGAGAAAAATAAAAATGGCAGGAAAATTATGGTCATCGTTGCCGTGTGCTTGCACACGGCAAAGACTGCCAGAAAACCGGGCGCCAGAACGCACAGGTTGACGACACGTGTCCCAGCACACGGCAAAGAGCGAGCGCACGGCAACGATGACCATACATTGCCGTGTGTGCTGGTGCGAGCACGGCAAAAGGTTATGTGATTTGCCGTGTGTACATGCACGGGCACACGGGAAAGATGGCTGCACGGCACCTGCCTGACAATCGGGTCCCACCTTGTTTCCTTTGCCGTGCACGGGCACACGGCAACGATGACCATACATTGCCGTGTGTGCTGGTGCGAGCACACGGCAAAAGGTTATGTGATTTGCCGTGTGTACATGCACGGGCACACGGGAAAGATGGCTGCACGGCACCTGCCTGACAATCGGGTCCCACCTTGTTTCCTTTGCCGTGCACGGGCACACGGTAAATATTCCACACGTTACCGTGTGCCACGAGAGACGACACACGGCAAAGAGCCGCTGTCACCGTCCACCGTCGTCAAGTCGCTGCGGGTCCCACAGATAATCTTCACCGTGCGCCCCGACATCCGACACACGGCAAAGAGGTCTTTCCCGTGCAATTCTCCCCCGTGTGGTCGTTGCCGTGTGCGGCGCACGGCGACGTCTTTGCCGTGTGCTTTTCGGTCTTCGCCGTGTGCTTCTGGCACACGGCAACGTACTGCTCTCCCGTAGTGGAGCAAGAAGGCGTCGTCGCTGGTCGTGGCGACGAGCATGGCGGCCGTGGAGGCGCTCAAGGACCAGGCGGGGCTGTGCCGCTGGGACTACGCGCTCCGCTCGCTCTACCAGCGCGCCGTGGTCACCGGCCGCCGCGCCGCCCCGGCCTCCCTCTCCTCCCAAGCCGCGAGCAGCAGCAGTGCGACATGTTCCGCTTCCGCCGCCGGCGCCGGCGTCGCCAGGGCTGCGCGGCCCAGGCGGTCAGAGGAGGAGAAGCTGCACAAGGCGTACCACATCGTCTGCTGGGGACCCAATTGATTCGTACTAGTAGTCTATTTTTGTTCTGCCTAGTATAGTTCGGTTCTTCCCTCTCTCGATCAAATCACAAATGGACGTGAGCTTAGTACAGTACTAGTTAAATTTAGTGCGGCGACACGCCGCACCCTTGCCGAAAATATTTTGTGTTTTTTTGTTGCGTTATATATATTGTAAAAAAAGGTGGTAGTTCTAAATCGTATAATGTGACTAGCTAAAATTCAATTTGAAAGCAATCCATAATTAGAGTAAATGAGTTTGCATTTTGTCGAAAATATTCATCGAATCAAGATTTTTTTTTGAAATGCAACTACATAATTACAGAGATTTAAGCTACATTTCTTGAAAATATGGCAGGTAAAATTAAATGATCAAATATTCGTGTGGTGGAACTGAAATCTGAAAATGTCCATGTTTTGAAGATATTTGGATTTTAAAATCGGTGAAATTAAAGGAAAGTTCGCGTTTAAAATTTTGTTTGGGTTTCAAAAATCTGTCAATTTTGGAATTTGTTCAGTTTTGATTTGTCAATCACGCTTGCAAATTGGTCAGATTCGGAAGCTATTTAAGTTTTTGGAATGTTTGAATTTGAAATTTTTAGCTTATGACAGAAATAGCTAGCATTTTTTTTGTGTGGCTATTTTGATATATATTTTGGACATATTCATAAATTGTTTGGTTTTCAAAATTATTGAAATTCGAAAATAGTACATGTTTTTAAAAGTTGTTCACATTTTAAAAGTAGTTCTAATTGGTAACTTATTCAGATTATATTTGGTCGGATGGGTATATTTGAATAAAAAATTAAATTTGGAAGTGGCCACATTAAAAAATTGTTCGGATTTCAGCACTGTTTATTAGCGGGAACACGCCCTTAACGTGAATTTATGTTGTATCGTCTGAATGACGAAAACATTGGAGAACATGTTTCAGCTAATAAAATTTAAATTTTGTTGTACGAAGTTTTTTATTTATTTTGGTTGCGTAATATATTTTGTGAGTAGGAAGGGTGGCATTGTTTGTATAATGTGTTTATCTTTGCAGGCATTGTGGCTGACAGCTGAAAAGGAAAAAAATATTAATAACGCCGTTAGCTAAATTGTGGGTTGCTCACATAATTGTTTTGTAAACTAAAATGTCTTGCATATATTTTTCTTCTTTTTGATCATTATTATTCTAGTGTTGTTTTGGTGCAAAGCAAAAGAAAAGCAAAAAATAAAAGAAAGCAAATAAAAAAGATCTAATTTAAATGTTTTGGTAATGGAATTCAGAAAAGGGAAATTACAGTTGTTATGTAAGTTAAAATGTCTTGCAAATTTTTTTTTTGATGGTGGTCATTATGGCAATATTGTTTTATTACAAAGCAGAAGAAAAGAAAAAAAAGAATAAAACAAATACAAAGATGGGGCTAAATGGAGGTGAGATGTCATTTCCACAAATTTTATATTTCATATTATAGTTCTTTTAATTAAACATGGATTCTAGTTGTTTGATGACGCATGGAAATGTGTTAGATGTAAAGGTTTTGTTTTTCAGAAATTTTTGGTATGCAAGTTTTTTTTTTGAATTATGGCCTAAAAGATATGAATTTTCCAGTTTTTCAGTATTTCCTGTAATTGTTTAGAGGCTGACAGAGGGTCCCACACGCCAGGGGCGGGCTGACGTTATTTTGTGGCGTCAGCCGGCGGCGGGGACACGGCGGAGCTGCCGAGCTCGCGCTCGCGCGGCGGCGAACGCGCGGAAGGCCGAGACTGCGCGGATCTGCGAGAGGCGGCGGAGGCGAGCTGGATGGGTGGCGAGGCGTGCCATATGGACGCCGGAGTCGCCGGCGGCGAGGGATTCCGCGGCCGCGGTCGTGGAGCGCGGCGGCGGCGAAACGCGGCGATTCCGGGCGTTCCGCGACGCGTTGTTCGGCGAGGACGGAGTGGGCGCGGCGGCGGAGTTCCGGGCATGCTCGGATTCGGGCGGGGAGGCGTGGAGCGGCCTCGCGGCGCGTCGGCGGCCGCGCGGAAGGGAGGAAGGAGAATGGGGGCTCTGCTGGTGATTTTGCAAGGAAGTCCTGGGGATTTCCACAAATTTCAAATTGGTCATTTGCGGGCGTTTTTTTTGTAAAAATGTTAGGTCTGCTGTGTAATTGTTGGGCTTCCTTGTCGGTTTTTGCAAAATACCCGCACGTCGTGCGGCTGACAGATGGGGCCCACCGCAGCACTGTTCAACACTGTACGTACTGTAGCTAGCTACAGTGCGTGGGGCTGAGAGGGCGAGAAATCGCTCATCTTTCATATAGGTAGTAACTAGTAAATATGCCCGTGCATTGCAACAGGAAAACATACTTCAGTTCGAATAAAAAACATGCACCTGTCCTTTGTTGCAACGAACAATAAATACAAATATACAAATTTTGCTCAAATGTTCTGTTTTAGAATGAGCATCAGCTCATGTTGTTGTCATCTGGTCTCAGTCTCGTCATCTATAATTGACATGATGTTGGAACGACTCTGACTATAGAGAAGTATGGCCGATGTACGATCAAACAGTTGCAAACGTTCTTAGACAAATATCGAGTTGGTATAAAAAAAATGTAATTGCAGTTGTCAAAAATAAAACAACCATCTTGGAAATTTATTTTAACATTTGTTAATTTTTGTATATTATGCTTCACAATTAATGTACAATATGAACCACAACAATATGGATGTTTTCCTGAAAATATGCTCTGTACGAGCTTATTCTCATAGTAACAAATGATCAGATAACAATACAAAGTTGGCCAAAATCCAGTTTGACATGTTGCAGGCTTTCAGCAGAAGAATGATTTAAAAAAAAAACCATCATGTACGTCACTTTCAGCACTTGAAGTTTCACTTATGCACACAATAGCCCGGAGAATAAAAAATCCTGCAACTCCTTCACACGGTCATACCATAGCACACAATGCACAATGATTGTCAACAGAAAAAATAAAGAAAATCACACCCAAATATGGTTAAATTGTTCTACTCCCTCCGTTCGTAAAAGGATGTCACATTCAACCTCAAATTTGCATGTATCTAGACATGATTTAGTGTGTAGATACATGCAAATTTGAGATTGGTTGTGACATCCTTTTGTGAACAGATGGAGTAATAAAAATCAAGATAGATGGTTTCACTTTATTACTCCATCAGATTGCATGTCATTTCAGCAATGGTTTGAATTGGCTATTCAGCTTTTCAGATATGAATGCCAAGCAAATAAATTAAACTTCTTAATGAGCTAATGAGAGGTAGTTACGACTACAATGCCATTTTGGCCGCTACAACTTCAGTCTTAGCACTTGGGATAACTTTGCTACACGTTTGAACTGGAATGTCGTGGAATATGGCAACACTTCAACGATTTCATAATACTCAGCAAGCATTTCCAGAAAGGGCATTTTATCTCAGTCCGATGGTGGAGCTGGTATAGAAGTGTTGGATTTGACAACCAAATTCTTCTATTCCTCATTGAATTATTAGTCTTTTTAAGGCTGCTTACTAATGGACGAATACACCATCAGTGAAAAAATCAGCTATCGTTTGTTCACAACTCAATAAAAAGTGTGAATGAGATTATTAGTTTCACTTTTACCCAGCCGCCGTCCGTCTTTGCACGCGAGAACAGCACCTACAGCAAGCAGCAACATACAACAGGATACATGACAGCAAGCAGAGCGCCAGAGCGAGCACTCACAACGAGCGGAGCAAGCAGGGGTCGACGGCAGCAGGCCAGTCTGACGCCCAAAATACGTCCTGGTGCCACCTCTCCTCCATGTCATGACTCATGCGGCAGCTCATCGTTGACAGGCGACGCCTCGTCTTGCCCGCCCACTCCTCGGCGACGAGCCATCGAGCGCGTCCTTGCCTGCCGGCTCTACCTCGGCGCGGCTAGGGTCATCCCGGCATTCGTGCGGCGTGCCAAAGTTGTGCCCGGCAGCTTGCTACTGGCTATAAGTGCTAAACGGCGAGTCTTTCGGTTGGCTCCTCGACAAGACGACATCTCGTCATCTCGTATATCTATGCGATGCCGGCGACGAGTATCTCTGTGTTGTGCCCATCCGCACGCGCGGCTCCAGCTCGGCGTCGAACAACCTGTCCGTCCTGACCACCACGACGTGTCCATCCCTCACCATCATCTCCGCGGCGTCCGCGTTCCGCGGGCACAGCGCTGAAACGTGCAGTTCATGTACTTTCTCTTATGCCGGTGAATCGTGCATGATCTTTCCTCCACGAAGCACGACGAAGTCTCTGTTGTCGATGTGCGCCCACCTGAGTGCCGTGCCGCCGAGCGAGATATGTGTGGAATAATTTGTCGATGGATTCCCGTGCCGGCAGCGAGGAATCGAGGACGGTAGGCAGCGCGTCCGTGTGGGTTTTATTGAAGCAAAGGACGGCCGAGTATGGATTTCGTGATGGTTTCCGTTTCAAATACTTATTCTGAACTGGACGGCAACCAGGACATATTACCACGGATGGATCGGCGATCAGAAACGATGGAAGAAAAGAAAAAATCAAACCGGTATGTTATGTGACTTATGGGTGGCAGTGGTGGGTAATTTACATCAACTCTAGGGGCAATTTCAATGACGTATGAGAAGAAGACTTAATGCTTTTATTATTAGGTATAGATGTATTTGCAATAGTCTGAGGCACGTTATATATTATTTTCCTCTTTGCCCTTGGATCTCGATGATCTACGGATGCACGCCTCGAAGCTTGATTCTTGCACACCAAAGGCAGGATTTTTTTTTTGAAACAAGCCAAAGGCAGGATAGAATTCAGAAGCAGTTTCCTGCGCAATTGCAATCTGATGAATACTGGGCGCGAACATTTGTGGCGAGAAGGCACTAGGTCGCAGCAGGAGCATTTGTTGCGAGGAACCTATTGGTCGCAGCGGCGAGAGTACCACCGGGAAGGGAACACGAACGATGGTCGACTATTTTTTACAGGAGGAACATGGAGCGGGACAATGCCTCGTCCAGCCCTTGTAGGGTCGTTTCATCCAGCCTACATAGCCACATAGGTACATCCAGCCCACGTCCACTGTCGACATGGAAAAAACGCGGGACAGGACTACAGGAGGAGCTAATGAGACACGATGGGTTTATCTGAAAAACAAAACGATGTGACGGTGACAACGTGTGGAAAGTAAAATAATGGCGTGGATGCACGAGAACTCAGAAAAATCAGATAGTGGGAATTTTCTATTTAAATATAGAAGATATATATATATGTATAGGTGTTCAATAATATATATAATCACATGAGGAGTGCGGATTTAAAGAAATGTATAATAAGACCCGGACAAACTAGAAAACCAAAAAAATAAAACATCGGAGTCCGCTACAAGGAATCAAGGAACCTTATAACATAATCAAATTGAGAACCTACTGGTTTTATAAGCATTAGAAATGGAGCTGCATACACAAGTTCGTGAACAAAATCGAATGTAGCGAGAATTTAGGCAAAAAGAGTTCCCAAGTAAAATAATAAATGGACATATTAATCAAATTGCCCAAACCATAGTCGAAGCATACAAAGTAGTTTATACGGAGAAGATAGCAGATTACTCGATTAAAATCCCACACGTCCGATTCTGAAGTCATGACATACTAAGACGGGAGAACCTCCATACTTCACCGAGGACTCAGCGTCCACCACAAGCCACACCATGCTTGAAAGCAAAGGGTGAAAAAGGCATACGGGAACATATAATGCTCGAGTCGCATTCATTTCTTCGTCAAGATACATGAACTCAGCAAATCTACTCTAGAGTTCTTTCTTCTAGAAATACTCCGCTCATGTTGGCAACACCCCAGTGGGCACAATAATAGTAATCTTTCTTATTTTTATCAATTACATTAAAGATGCTACTACATATGTTAAAATTCAAAATATGTTGGAGCAAATCCACGTACATTAATAGAATGTACAACATATGTAGGAAACAAAACCTAATCAGGGATGGAAATTTTAGTTATGCTGATACAATTGATAGATGGCTTGCTAAAATATGAACTACATTTAGATAGATAATTCTATGCAAGGAATTTTATTTCGAAAACTTCCACGAACTCTTGTTTACGAAAGATAATGCCAATTGTATTGCATGCGAGCATATCAAATAATCAGATTTATGTATTCAATCTTTTTGCATGCAATCTTTTTGTATGATCCATTATAAATTTTATTAGCCGCTGAGTACTATTAGCGATTCTCTTTCAATACCAAATTGGGAGTAGACAAACATGTTTTCAATTATATCGAATCCATAATACTACCTCTGCTCGGTAAAAAGTGTCGGGGGGTTATATCATAACTTTTTATTAACGTTGCTTTCTCTTGGCAACATTTAAAGTGGACCGGAGGGAGTAACTCGCAAGACTCGTTTTACCATGAAAAACCCAATAAAGAATATTGCTAGCAATTCAGTTTATGGTCTGGAATTTTCTGTGGTTATATATGTATATTGCTTAACAACTCATATACTAAAATATTTGGTACGATATTTTTACACCATATTATTAAGTGATCTCTAACATAAATATGTGTAATAACAAATAGTTTATGCACTGGAAAAACATATAGTTTATGCGATTATTAAAATAGAAATTTTCGAAGGAAATAATGCTACAAAATTAATTTTTAAATATAGCGGAAGGCAATTGTATTTTCATCAAAATACATTTTAACTTTATACAAACAAAAGTTAAGAAATATTTAGGAACTTATTATGTGGTTAACTATGTCAAATAAGTAGTAGAATATTATACTCGATATGAAACTAGCATGCTACAAATGAGTTTGAAGTATAAAAGTTAAGTATAAAAATATAATAATTTAATTCACCTCGGGTCATTATTATGTTTAGACCGGCCCGCATGTATCAATTTAGCGCCTAGAACTGGGCAATGACTGGAAGTACAAATTCACTGGCCAGGCCCCCAGGCACCAGTGGCATATGTGCCAAATTCTACCGATGTGGCCTAGCCTTGATTGTGCTTGTGTGCGAAGGCAAGCGTGGACCAGGGCCGGCCCATAGGGCGGAAAAATCGGACGACCATCCCAAGCCGCGACAATAGGTGCGATGTCACCCTTGCAAGATCTTCACCAAGGCCATCCCGGTTCTAAAGTTCGTCGTGGAAACGTAGCGTGAAACGGCTCCTGTTGGCCAATGAGGGGAAAAGTTCCAAACAAATGTTGGAAATTGAAAAAAAAAATCCAAAGCTATGCACATGCATCTGAATTTGCCTTTTCATTTCGTGATTCTGTACATATGATAAATAATGGTTAAACGATCTAAATTACCGACCAAACGCTCCAATCGACCGGGTTGTTAACTTGGTACTCATCTCTCAGTCCTCGCGCATGCTCCTAGTCATGGGAAGTGATTTGCTCCGTCGATAAGCTAGAGCTCAAACCAAAGCCCTTCACGCTATCTAGTTTCGAGAAGACACACCACTATAGGAAATTAGTTGGGTCGCTAGATTTGGTGTCGACGGGATTCGGTGAGCCCAAATGTCGAAGCCTGAATAAGAAATGGTTGGTATCTCCATTGATGATGATGAGAGTTAGTGAAGTCGATGAAGTTTTGATGTTGCATATGTTATTTCGACATATTGCTAGCGACTCAAGGATGTCAAGTTGCAACCATTCTAGGTGCATTGTAACATGTTATTTTTCTTGTGTTCCAAATGTATTTGTGCGTTGCTGCATCTGCTCTTGCAAATGTTGGTTTACAAAGTTTTCTCTTTTTTTTTGAGTTTTAAGAGAGCATTACAAGGAGGTGGAAGCAGGGGAGACAGAATCCCTGGAGACTAGGTCGCACACGACATCAGGAAGCTTGGTCTTCCAGATGCAGCTGCCAGCCGATTTCGCCATCTTCGCTAGGCAATCAGCCACATGGTTGCTCTCTCTGTAGATCGTGTTCACTCTGTAATCCTTGAAGCTCTTCAGAAGTGATTTGGATTCTTCGTATATTGCCCAAAGCTTGGACCTGTCCATCTCAGAGGATCGCAAAGCCGCAGCAACACCGGCACAGTCAAGTTCCACGATGATGCGATCGTGTTTCCTGTCGGCAAGGAGTTTGATAGCCAGCAGAGCAGCTTTGGCTTCCGCTTATTCGGCCTCCGACAAAGCCACCATCGGGGTGCAGGCCGCGAACAGGACGTTTCAGAGATGATCACGAGCAATCGCACCCCCCCACTCGGGATATCAGGGGTAATGAAGGATGCATCCGGTTAATCTTGATCCAACCCTCCAAAGGAGGAGCCCAGGCGCTGCTGCTGCGAGGACCGGAACAGATCATGGCCGGTGCACCTGGGATGAACATGGGAGCCTTGCCTTCAGGAGAAGGTTCTTGGCGTTGCAGTAACTTTTGAGGAAGGAGACAGAGTTGGCGATAGTCTCCAATCCCTTTTCATGTATGACATCGTTCCGAAGGTGCCAGGCACGCCAGAGGAGAAGAAGGATCTTCGATCTGGTGTTGGCATCAGCATTGTTAAGGCACACCAGGAGTCAATCTTTCCCCGTGTACCTGAAGGCAGTTTCAATGGGGAGTTGCCAATGAGCACGCATGGCCTGCCGCACGCGACAGCTTTGGTGCATCTAACCGTGGCATGGTGACTATCTTCGTCCTCCCTCCCACAGATCGCACAGCGAGCAGTAATCTCAAGGGTTCTTCTCTGCTTATTCATCATGGTGGCGAGCGAGTCGGTAGCCAGTCTCCAGGCGAACATCCGCACCTTTGGCTAACATCTGTTTTCCAAATGCAGTTCCATAGCAGTCTTTCGCCGTCAGCGTTGGTGATGCTGCCATCAGTATCGCGCTTTTCATGTTTCGAGAGAGAGCAGCCGGTAAGCACTCCTAACCGAGAAGATACCATTGCGTTCTGGGTGCCAGGCCCATCTGTCTTCCATCTCCGTCAGGGAGTCTGATGGAGAGGATACATTGGACGTCATGTTCATAGAACAGCTCTCGGAGCAGGGGAAGGTTCCAGCTTTTCGACTCCGTGTGTATCAGCTGATTCACCCATCTTTTCCTGGTGTTCTTCTTCAAGGCTGTGATGTGCAGGCCTTTGTCTCTGGGCAGCCAATTGTCACGCATGATCTGCGTGTTTTTCCCGTTGCCGATGCGGGATATGATCCCCTTCTTTAGCAGTTCCAGACCAAACTCCACTCCTCTCCAGACAGGGGATGGGTCAGAGGCGAAGAGTGCTGAGCAAGTTTCCGTGAGGGAAGTACTTGGCTTTAAGGACTCTTGCACAAAGACTAGAAGGGTTCTGTATCAGACGCCAAGCCTGCCTAGCCAGCAGGGCTTGGTTGAGGAGATGCATGTCACGATAGCCAAGTCCTCCTACCTCTGGCTTTTGTCAAGTTGTCCCAAGCAGTCCAGTGTACTTTCCTCTTGTTTTCTGTATCACCCCAGAAGAAATCACGGATTAGTTTTTCATATTGATCACAGAAACCCATCGACATCTTGAAAACAGCCATGACATATCCAGGAAGAGCTTGAGCCACAGATTTGATCAGTGTCTTTTGCACCATGGGACATGTGTCTTTCTGCCCAGTTCGCCAGCCTCTTCGTGAATCTTTTCAAGATTGGTTGGAATTGGTCACTTTTCAATCTGCCTTCCGGAGTTGGCAAACCAAGGTATTTTTCCTCGAAGGTGGCTGTGTCGACGCCTAGGATAGTCTTTATCTCCGCTTGTGTAGCCGGGTGACAAACAGTGCTGAAGAGAATCGAGCACTTGCTAGGGCTCAACAATTGACCGTGCATCTTTGAAACAATTTCAAAGTGCTGTCAACGGCCCTAGCCTCCTCAGGCGAGCCTTGAAGAAGAGGAGGCTGTCGTCGGCGAACAGAAGATTGGAGATACCCGGGGCACCTCTGGCAACTTTCAGGGGAGATATACAACCATCGAGAACTTGTTTTTTGAGGCTGCACGCCAAAGCTTCTCCAATGAAAAGGAAGAGGTAAGGGCTGAGAGGATCACCTGTCTCAGGCCACGAGAGGGACAAAGGGATCAAGTGTGTGGCCATTGATTCTAACTGAGAAGCGGACAGAGCGAACACAGCTCATAACCCAGTTAGTCCATTGTTTGCAGAAGCCCAATTTCAGTAGAATTTGTTCCATGGAATTCCAGTCTACCCGATCATATGCTTTTGAGAGGTCTAGCTTGTAAGCGCAGTGCGTGTCCCTAGAGTTCTTGCTGCGCTGTATCTTGTGGAAGCACTCAAAGGCAATAATGGCATTGTCCGTGATCAGCCTGCCCGGGACGAATGCACTTTGAGTTTCCGAGATAAGACCATCCAGATGGGGCCTCAGACGGTTGACAAGGCATTTGGAGATGATCTTGTAGAGTACATTACAGAGACTGATCGGTCTGTAATCGCTGAGGCTCTCCGGATTATTGCCTTTGGGGATGAGGACTATGACCGTGTCATTTGCGCCTTCAGGAATGACACCATTGTTGAAGAAATTCTTCACAGCTTGAGTGACCTCGTCCTTGAGCAGATCCCAATTGCGTTGGAAGAATCTGCCCGGCATTCCATCCGGGCCTGGGGATTTAAGGGGACCGATCTAGAATAGGGATTTAAGGCGTCAGCAATCTCTTTGTCTGTGAACTCCTCGCACAAGATTTTATTAATTTCCTCCGAAATAGGGGAATGGAAGAGTTCAAGCAGCTCGTCAGGACAGATGCTTGGGTCTCTTGAATAGAGGTTTTTGAAGAAATCATTTGCAAGTTGTTGGATCTCCTCCGGGTCATCCATCCAGTTGCCCTGTGAATCTCTTATACGGCAGATCTTATTTTTTGCTTGTCTCCAGTTGGCCTTTTTATGAAAAAAAATTAGTGTTTCTGTCCCCTTCTTCAAGCCAGGCCACACGGGATCTCTGTCTCCACATCATTTCTTCTCTGTGCAGTAGTTCATCAAGCTCTAAGTTGACTTTGTGAATTTCTGCATCACGGCTGTCAGTTTGGGATCTCCTCCACAGGTTCTTGAGTCTGCATCTTTTGCTTTTAATTTGCTTTGTCACCTTACGAAGCTGTTAGCACTCCAATCTTTCAGATGTTCATTTGTGTTCTTGATTTTCCTCATCAGATCAGCCAGGTTGTTGGATTCGGGCAGGCTGGTCCAGGCATCTTCGATAACACTGCCGAGGGCTGGGTCCCTTTCCCACATATATTCATACCTCAGAATTTTCCCAGGGACAGTCTTGGTTTGCTGGGGATCGCATTCCAGGAGCAGGGGCAGGTGATCTGACCTTGAGGAGCAAATATGTGAGAGTTTTGCATTGGGGAATAGGTCTGACCAGGTGTTGGATGCCACTGCCCTATCGATGCGAGCCTTCACATTTTTCTTGCCCTTCTGTTTGTTGTCAAAGGTCCAGGCCGGGCCAACAAACTCAATATCATGTAGTCCACAGAAAGACAGGGTATTTCTGAATTCAGCCATTCTTCTCTCTGACCTCTTGTTTTCAGAGAAATGTTCATGCTGCCACTTGGTCTCGTTGAAATCTCCGATCATCAGCCAGGGAGGTTTGCATCATGTTTTATTCTTCGCAGCAAGGTCCACATATGGTGCCTTTCAGAGCTTTTTGGTTCACCATACACGAATGTGCCCCGCCACTTACGGCCATTGGGGACATCGTTGATCAAGACATCGAAGTAGCGCGGTCCCTCGGACAACACTTTTATTTCCAGCTGTTCATCCCAGTACAAAGCAATTCCGGCCCCTTTTCCTTTACCTAATTGAGCAATGCATTTTCTAAGGCCTAATCTCCATCTCAGTTCTTTCAATTTTTTCTCACCCGATTTAGTTTCGCAGATGAACAGCATCTTGGGTCTGTAGGTGTGCACCAGTTGCACCAGTTCTTGAACTGTCCGGGGCAGACCCAGCCCCCAGCAGTTCCAGGCGAGGAGACTCATGGCTCCTGACAGGCGCGTTCTTCGCGCCTGTCAGTTGACCAGCAGCCCTTGGGCTGGTTGCTTCCACGCTTTCCTCGTCCCCTGGTTCGGCTGCAGCAGAGCTAGCCGATCCTCCACCCTTCGTCTTCTTCTTGTACACCAGCATGTTGTTGTTGTCGTCCTCGTTCAGGTTTGCACCTGGCGCTTCCCTCGCAGCGCCGTTCCGTCAGTACTGGGCAGAGGTTTGCCCTGTTCTGTCGCCGCGGCTCTTGCAGTCTCCTCCTCCGATCTTGCAGTCCGCCTCCACTTCCTGGATGAGGCGCGATCATCCACACCTCCACACTCGGGAGGACGCCTGCCGCTGGGGTGTCCGCCTTAGCCGTGGTGACGACCTTGGGCTCGATGCAGGTGGTTGGCGATGCGGCAGCTTGGTTCACGTTGTCGACGGTGTCGGTGATGTTCTTGTCGCTCTCCACCTCTTCCCGCACAGACAGCTTCTCCACCTCCTTGGTGACGTTGGCGACGATGGCGAGCTGTGTAAGGGAGCTGGAGCGCGGCTTGCGCCCAGGGCCGCGACATTGTGCCACGGCGCGTCCATCTGCATGGCGCGGCCGTTCTCGCCGGCGGTTTCCGGCAGGTACCACTTCCTCCGGTCGTCAGGGTGCGTGGCAGGCACCCCGAGGTCGTTGTTGTACCTCCTCCTCTGCAGCGTCGGCGGCAGATCGCACGCACCCTCCGTGGCCGATCACCCCGCAGCAACGGCAGTAGGAGGGGAGGCGCTCGTAGAGCACGGTGACGACCACCTCTTCGCCGTTGAACTCGTCCTCGAGAGTGATCCACCTCTGGAGCGGGCGAGCGACAGGGAGGCGGACCCTCGCGCGGAGGATCTTGTCGCCGAGGTCTCCCCTCGCATAGTTGTCGATGCAGATGAACTCGCCCAGCCTTTTCCCCAGGTTCCTCGCAGCTCCTTGGAGAGGAGGTAGAAGGGGATTCGAGTGAACTGTGCCCAGATGGGCACAGACTCGAAGGTGACCACGTTGGGGTCATCCCCGTCCTTCAGTTTGCGGACGAACACCGCGTCGCCACGGTACCGCCATGGTCCTCCCTTCGTGACGTGCTCGAGATCACCTGCAATTGAGAACTCCATGACGAAGCGACGGTAGCAAGCTGGTGAGACTCAAGCGAGCCCCTGATCTTCCACACGTTCTTCATGTAGCTGACCAACTGCTTGGAGGAGACGGTCACGACCGACATGAACACTCCCACAGCAAGCAGGCGCGCCGGGGTGAGGCCGCGCGCCTTGGCGAGGTTGACGAAGATTGGCGCACGTTCCTCGTCCGTGCGTTCGTGCAGCACATGTTGTTTCCCCTCCCGGCGCCAGGAGGGGCCGGCCGTATCCGGGGCCGCGATGGTGGTGTTGGTGGCGGAGCAGTTGGTGATGGTGGTGTTGCTAGTGTTGGTGGTTGGCGGGGCAGGGGTAGCGGCAGTAGCTGCGAGCTTAGAAGCATGCTCGCCGGTCGCGCTCTTCGTGTTCTCCATCTTCACAACGAGCTCTGGGGTGTTGGCTTTGCACGGTTGAATGTGTTGCTGAAAATTTCGGTAGTCGCTGCTGCATTTTATAGACCCTCCGCCAGGATCTGGAGGCTGCAGCAATAAGGTGGAATTAACACCGGAATCAATACCTATGGAGCAATCGCCGGGGCCGTCTGACCCGGCGGAGACGCAGCGACATTCGGTGTGCTCTCCGGCAGGCCATTAAGGTTGAAAGATCCGAGCGGTGATCTCGCGCTTGTCGTATTGGCGCTGCGGAGGGGATTGCGGGCGGGATTGGGGGGCGGCCCAGCCGTGGGTGGGGCGGTGGCTACGCGGATGGCTGGGGCGGTGGGGGCACAAGACTGAATCACAGGCGGGGGGTGGTGGTAAGGATGGAGGCGGAATCGGGGCATCCGAATCAAGAAATTTCTCGAGACGATGACGAAGATATGCTAGCGATTTTGTGGGATTTGGTGATTTGGTGGCGATCTTGCTCAGGCGAGTACGAAACTCATCGGAGAAATCTCTGTGGTTGGGGTGTCCGATGCTGGATCGAGGCTATGGAATTGGGGATTCGTGGTTGATTGGTTGGATTGATTTGGTGGTAGATTGAGATCTCTCACTCTCAGATTTCGTGGGATCGTGGGGATCGCCCTCGAAGGGGCGGGGGAGCCAAGCCGACAACATTTTATTTACCCTTTGATCATTCCTTTGTTATTTACAAATAACAAAGGAATGATCAAAGGGTAGATTGGGATCTCTCACTCTTCCCGCACGGACAGCTTCTCCACCTCCTTGGTGACGTTGGCGACGCCCAAGGTCGTCCCTGTTTACAAAGTTTTCTCTGTTGTGTTGCAATCTTTTTTGAACATATCGTCGCAGTGGATGAAGTTGCTGCATGCCTTGATCTTGCTGTTGCATGTTCAAAATGTCGCATAAGTACACACAAAAATTTCCACGTGGATCTGATGTCTCAATGGTCGGGTGATTCAGTTCTCACATTTGTGAGATCAGATGGGAGAAGAGATGGCCAATAGGGAGCACACGGTCCGCCTGGCCGCCCCATATAGCTGTCTTCAGTACAAGGGGAAACAAATGGTGAACCAAATTTCTCCAAACATATGTACATATGTGCAAGAACAAATAGACTATGCTGCACAAATCACACCAAACGTATCCACAAACATTTCCACACGCGCTCGCTCTATTTCCCCTCGGCGTCGCGTTGAAGGTACCTGAGCACCTCGTCCGGTGGCACGCCGCGCCACACCCGCGGCCGTGCCACGCCATGGCCAAGCGTCGCGAACCCGAGCCACCCGGTTCCCTGCCCGCCGCACGTGTGACACGGCAATGTTGTCGCCACCGAGCAACGGGAGCAGCGCGGCGATCTCCTCGCACTGTTTCAGGTCCTCCACCGCCTTGATGGACGCGCGGTTCCTCACGACGTCGACCACCGTCTTGGCGTCGCCCTCGATGGAGATGTCGAGCCACCCGTTCTCCAGCGCCAGCTCCAGCCCGCGCCGGAGCGCGGCGAGCTCGGCCACGGAGCTCGTGGCCTTGCCGATCCTCTCGGCATATCCCAGCACGAACTCGCCCTCGTGGTCCCGTACACGCCGCCGATGCTCGCGCGCCGGGACACGTTCTTGGAGGACCCGTCGAAGTTGAGCTTCAGCCGCCCCGCCTCCGGCTTCCTCCATTTGTTTCGCTGACTCGCCGGCGTGAATGCTCCGTCGCGCGCCGCCCCCTCCAGGCGCCACGGGTGCCTTGCCGGCGACGACGAGGAGGGCAGATACGGGGATGCACTGCATCATCATGCTCAGAGGTCGACGGTGGTGCACGCGCAGCATGGTTGCCGAGAAAAAATGCGAGATCGATGGCCTTGACGTGTATTTAGCCTTCTTGCATGCGCGCACTTGCTTGAAGCTACTGCTCACGTAGCATGCATGATTTCAAGAATGCTACCAGTTCTTCCGGCGACTAACGTAGGATGTCAGGGGATTGATTAGCTAGGGAGGTCAAAGGAGAGAGGAGATGGTACGGAATGGAAGAAGAAGATCGAAGCTAAGTATTTGAAATGGTTTAAGGCGCGAGCTAAGAATTATGCAAGGTTGGGGCGAGGGGGAGGGTATATGTGCGTGCCTTGCTATGTTGGAGCCTCAAAATTAGAAGCAACCGCACGTTGCTTGCGGCCTCAAAATTAGTGAGCGCCAGGCTGCGTCTAGGCTTAAAACCAAGACACTACAAATTCCTAGGGAAAATTTTGTTTTTGCCACACTAGTTTTTGCCCATTTTACTTTTGCCACTCTAAATTTTGACATTTTCTTTTGCCCTTTTGAGTGCAAAAACGAAAGGAAAACAACAACAGTTGGGGCAAAAGCAAAACAAAATTTCACCATTTTCATTTTGCTTTTGCCCCACAAAGGGCAAAACTGATGTATTACCAGGAATTGAAAGGGCAAAAGCAAAATGTCAAAATTTAGAGTGGCGCTGCTAGGTCGTGGTCAACCACGATCTAGCTTATGGCGTGGTCAGTCCGACAGCCCGAAAGGCAAGTGACGAGAAATGGAAAGTGCGCGGGATGGAGCGAGCGTGACCAAAGGAAGCACGCTACCAAAAAAATTAGCGGGGCCGTGGACCACTTGGCCCACCCAGAGATCGCGGGGTTTGAGGTTCTGCCAACCCCTGCTGTTTCGTCCTACCCGCCCCAGGTATCTTCCCCGGCATAAACCGTAACTCCAGGTAAAAAATTATATATCTCCAAAACCTGCAATCAAGGGCTCGTACCAGCTCCTTCCCATCTGCAGCACTAATTCTTACCAGTTCCCACCTCCCCCATCCCCGCCACAAGCTTACATCTCCAGAACTCCAATCTGAATCTGGACAGGCATCTTCTCTGAACCTCCAGAAGACAAAGAATCATACTGATAGTCCCAGAAAAAAAAGATGTAGTTCATGTCTTTCCCATCCCCCTCTCATTAAGCTAGGAAAACTAGGGAACTAACTTGCATCCATTGGCTGATAGATACAAAAACATGGAATTAACCAAACTTGGGGTTTATGCTAGTGTAATTCTGACAGCTGTTGGTCACATGGATTGCAGATGTTCAGTAAAAAAAAAAGTATTTTTCAGTGATCTCGTGAACAAGTTTGTAGTTATCGGCTGTCGGCCTCTTTGCGCATTTCTCTCATGACTGAAGTTGTTTGGACGCCTGATAGTGTTCCTTGTTCCTGCAGTTGAATGGCACAAAGACGAAAATATGTTAGCAAAAAGCATTGCCAGTAGTAGAATAAAGTAGGGGGAAATATGTGCTGCACAACAGAAATACATATGATGGCATCAATCTATTGCAGAAAGTGGCACCGATGGAGTCAACACCTGAAGAAGGAAAAATAAGAACAAAATTAATAGTGTTTAAACAAATTATGAAAAAGTACATCAATGTGATGGCATCAAACTAGCAAGACGGCGACATTTTACATCCACTAATTAAGCTACAGTTCTCATTGTGCTTGAACTAAGATGGAAAAAAGTGATCTAAAATACATCTGACATACACGGAAGATAAATTGGGATCAATATTGAACTACATTTCCATGTACTTAAACTGAGATTTAAGAAGTGCTAACACTGCATCTCGTGTATACCTAACCTACATTAGAAATCATCACTGAAAACTACGTTGTTCTTGTACAAACTAAAATGTAAGCTACTAATATACATCAGGCATAAGCATAACTTACAAAAAATGGGATCTAAACTAAATTTCTATCATGTGGTTGTTATTAAAGCTAAAAAGTGATTTCTGCTACTAATCTACATGATGGTGTACGCTTAAGCTACATTGGGGCATGCACTAAGCTACATCTGTGCTTTCGCTTGAACTAAAGTAAAAAATGTTAACACTAATGTAAATTTGGATGTACACTTATACTAATACTACACTAGAAAGGACCTAACTTACATCTCTGCTTGCACTTGATACCACTAGAACAAAAGTACCTCCGGTGCAAAAAATACATCACAGATATTCTCTCTGGGAGTAAATTAAAAACGTTCTAGGCTAAAGCTAAATTACATCTACACAAACATCATTGGCTGCACTGCATCCATGTCTACTCAGAAAAATGACTACCATACAGTGAAGAGAGAAAAGCATGACACGGATATGTATCAGTGTACACCTGTGCACTTCAGGACATTTTATACTGAAAATTCAACAGTAGTTGGTCACATAGATTGCAGATGATCAGAAGTAATTTTGTTGTATTGGTTATCATCAATAAGCTACAACTATTACATGCACAAAAGACTTAATCGAGCCACCTATTCGGCTATCCACCAAAGATTTGTGAGCATCTGAAACCTCACAGATGACATATATATAATCATGTCGCTACAATACATTACTTAAACATGACATCTATTAAACAACATATACGCAAAAAAAATATGACATCCATCGATTAACCATGTGCTACTAAAAACTTGCACAAATGACATCTATCAAAATACATCTACTGTTTTTATTATGTGCTAATTAAATACTTAAAAATATGACATCTAGTAAACTACAGCAACGCCAAAATTATGCCGTCTACTGATTTTATCATGTGCTAAGTAATGCTTGTAAAATGACACTATTAAATTACATCTACGCCAAAAAATGCCATCCCCTGATTTAACCATGTGCTACTAAACTTTGACATATACTAAACTACACCTACGCCAAAATTAAGACATCTCATGCTGTATAACTGGATATTAATACACTTACATCTGATCATGCTACTGTAATTATTCATGTAAGCAATGGAACTGTAATTATTCATTTAACCATGATGGTGTCAAAAGATAGACTAGCATATGATTTATCATGCCTACTGTAACCTGGAGCTTGTCAATTACATCTAACTTTTGTGAAAAACGTAATCTACCACTGTAGTATATGCTGTAATTTTTCATCTAACCTAGTTGGTGTGCATCCAAAAGTGTGATCCGAAAAGGTGTAAGAGTAGAACTATCATCATATATCTAAATGGTGTAAGAAAAGGGCAACCAAGCATGTAAAACATGCAAATATGTTAAATGTTCACTGATTGTAACATATAGCCAAGGGTGTTGTACGTGGTACACCTGATTAGAGGGGAAAACTGGCAGATACCCAAGCTGAACAAGAAAACTTGTTCTGGACAAGACATTGACATCTATTTGTCTTTGGTGGCATGTAAACGACACACTGACAGTAGAATCTCTTGCTGGCGTTTTACCGAAAAACTGTCAGTACCATCTGCTCATTTGTTACTTTTTTGGTTGCTTCCTTTGCTCTGTTTTCCTCCCCCCTTGTGTTCCTTCACCTTGTTTGCCTGTTTCAGAAAACTATATCAAATTAGGATGTAAAATGGACCTAAAAAATTCAAGAACCCAACATGTAAAGTTTCCCCCTTGTTTGCTGTGTTTACATCCTTAGAAAATCCCACAAAAAAAGTGCAGCCTCCCATGGACAAATAGATCAAGGTAGCAAAAAAAGGTTACATCAGTAAAAGGTAAGCTGATGTGAATTTCCATCTAAAAAGAAAACAGGGTTGCATCTGCTAATTTTGGTTGGATGAACTAACAGATAGCACTACGACTACAAACTCACATCTAAGAAATTACATTACCAGAACACAAATTGCATTAACAGATAGCACTAGTAGTAGTACCTTCTGACATCTAAGAATTACATCTCGAAAAAGTTGCATCTACTAAGTACTAACCTTCTGTTCTAGACCATGGTGTATACAGACGTACTCATGTGGCACACAGCCGGTCCTGGGAGCGCGAAGTATGCCATGACCGACGAGATTCAGTCTGCTTCCCTGTACGAACCCGTCGAAAGGGCCCCGTCCGCCGCCGTCCAAGGAGAAGCGCGCATCGTGTGCTTTATGCCGAACCTACCCAAGGGAGCATTGACGACGGGAAAAAACTCGACGAAGGCGAAGGGCTCTCGGGCTTCCCTGGGGACGGCGTCGAAGCTGGTGGCGCTGAGTTCGACGGCGGCGGCCACCTCACTGACACCGAGCGACCGTAGGGCATCTGCCCCTCGCAGCGGTGCGTAGAGATGGTAGAGAACAGGGTTGGGCGTGGCCGGAGAAGGGGCTGGGCGGCGCGCGGCAGTGGCCGGAGAAGGGGCTGGGCAGCGCACGGGGCCTGGTCGCGGTGGGGAATGATGCCGGTGGATCTGTGGGAAAGAAGCTGCGCACGGTAAGAAAATTAGTGGGCGTCGGTCGGGTCGGGTGAGGACGTGGTGGAGAGGGTCGCAGGATTTGATCGCACGGTCGCGGCTGGTGAGCTCGCGATTGTCCAGATCGTGGTCAACCAAGATTAAGAAATTGCGAAAACAAAATGGGAAAAACTAGTGTGGCAAAAAAAAATTTTCCCAAATTCCTACGATTTTCCATACTTGTAGCGTGGGCGAATTGACATTATTCCGCATGCGAGTCGTGGCTTGTGCTAACTGTTAACCGCCATGCGTGAAGAATATTCTGCGCCAAAAATTAGAATCTCACTTCGTCCAAAATTAAAGCTTTTTAATAAAAGTGTGGATCACGGCGGTACTTAAAAAAGAAAGGTAAACTGTTCATGAAAAAACACAATTGGTTTGGTTCACACCGTAGGCGATGCTTCTACACAATACACACAATTACATATGAAAAACCTTATACGATTGTTTTATCTGCGATTCTGCAGACACCAATTGAAGCTTTACACGTGGCTCAAAATGCCTATTATAAGAGATTGTAAATAACACAAATAGAAGGTGCCATCCATGTCCTATTTTTAATTAAATCGGCCGATCTACTAGTGTACGATGAATCTTTTAATTAAATCGCATATTTTGAAAGGGTGGTTAAATTATAATAGAGGGTATTTGTTTTGGTTACAATCAACCAAGTTAGCACGCTGGACAGATAATTGCAGAACCACACCACGCTGATAACACTAGCTTGCTGATTTCGGCAAACCGTCAAACCAAGAAAATACCGGTCACCAAACGATTATAAGAATTAGAAAATTCTCTACTGGTGAATTTACGGAGTAATATGTCCACAACCACAAAGACTCACGCAAACCACGTAAAATACTACGAAACTGGACCAAAGAAACCTAAGGAAATCCTCATCTTCAGCGTACCAAAGCATATGGAAGACATGCTCCAGCTAGAATATGACACATGATCCTTTGAGATCACGAGGCGAAACCAGAAAAAACAGTCTTCTGCGGGAAATTAGTGAAAATGAGTGGAAAATAGAGGTTGAACATGTCATACCGAACCAAGTTAACTTGAGATTGTTTGTCCCAATAATTACAGTGGAACCAAAAAATCAGCGAAGAAATGGGCTTTCCCTACCATGAGCCATGAGTTGTCCCGACTTGTCACTCCCGAACCATTCCGCGTCGTGTCTCGGAGCAGGGTGTCGTTCACCTCGCAAAACATGTGCTTCCAACCGACTGGTTCGACCGCTCCGAACCCTAAACCGGGGTCCGGTCCTTGGACATCATGTTCACGGTTTGGTCCAGTCCACCACGTACGTTGATACCCGACGTCGGAACTTTACTTTGAACTCTTCCCACGCTTGATACTTGTAATGGTTCACTCTGACTTGTTTGTTCCACTTGCCTCGGAAACCAAGGCGGAGCGCGAAGTGGTGGATCGAGTTGACCAACGAGTCATCCAAAGTGTCGAGTCGGAGTAATGACTTGTGCCGCTCCCAAGTTCGTATACGACACGTGTAGCCCTGTGTCACCCCTTCCTTTGGGTTGGCGGTCTGCCCCGAGGGTCCAAAATCAGCAGAGGCCAACCTCACCTGGCCAACATCAGGTTCGACCGATGATACCACGGAATGGAGCATGGACTTGTCTAGGATATCTGATTGGTTCCACCGCGGGGAGAAGATGAACTCGTCGACGTCGACAAATGCCATCCAGTCGCATGATTCTCGGTGCACCGCGGCGCTGTGGGAGAACCCAGCCTCCTGGGCCTTAATCCAGGGCCATGTCACGGTGGAGATGTCGTACCCGACCGAGCTGAGCTGGTGGACCTGGTCCACCATGTCATCCTCGCTCCCGTTGTCGTAGAGGTAAAACCGGTCCACGCCCACCGCCGCATGGTACACCACCCACTCCCTCAGAAACTTGGCCACGTCGCGGACCATGGTGCAGGCGCAGATCAGCTTCTTCTCCGGTGCCGGTGACATCCCGACGACCTGCGCGCGGAGGACTGTAGACGGCCAGGGATGGGAGGGGCTCCTCGCCGGTGACGGCGAGCGTGACGCGGAGCTCTCGGGATGATGCTGCGGCCGTCGCTGGCGGGGGTGGGCACCGGAAGACCTGCTGCGCTGAGGTGGCCGCGGGAGCCTGGTCACGACGTGTTCACCGCTGGCACGGTAGTCGTAGTACACGCACTCGATATCAGAGGCCGCGCGGTTGACGCCTGACAGTGGGTTGACGCCCTTGGCGAAGACGAGCACGTCGCCCCCGTCCACCACCGCGGATTCGTACACCAGGTGCTCGCTCCACCTCAGCATCTCCGGCGATCGGACGTCACTACCAGCGGTATAACCCTCGACGACGACGACGAGGAGAGGACGAGCTGGGGCGCGCGGAGGGTCTTGTGCTTCCGCGCCTGGGCCGGCACGACGCAGGCGTAGGCGCGGCGCCCGGAGATCCCCGGAGCCGGCAGCCGACCGAGCGCGCGCGCGGGGACGACGCCCCGCCGCGGAACCTGCACGTCGCGTTCCCGGTCGCGTCGACGGCGTCGGGGCGGAGCAGAACGAGCACCTCCCAGTCCGGGAGCAGCACGGCGGCATCCACATCCGGCGTGGCGCCCTTGAGGAGGACGTGGAGCCGGCGCGGCTGCACGAGATGCAGGACGCCGGG